>JAAGEH010000380.1:2976782-3109929 GCA_011751065.1 Lasiurus cinereus
TTCAGGCAAATGGAAATGAAAAAAAAGCTGGGGTTGCAATACTTATATCTGACAAATTAGATCTCAAAGTGAAGGACATAACAAGAGATAAAGAAGGCCACTTCATAATACTAAAGGGAACAATCCAACAAGAAAAAATAACTCTGGTAAACATATATGCACCCAATATAGGAGCACCTAAATACATAAAAAAACTCTTGGAGGATATTAAGGGAGAGATTGACAGCAATACAATCATAGTAGGAGACTTTAATACCCCACTGTCACCATTGGACAAATGCTCTCAACAAAAAATCAGCAAAGGAACATCAATCCTAAATGACTCACTAGACCAGATGGAATTAATTGACATCTTCAGAACATTTCACCCCAAAGCCACAGAATATGCATTATTCTCCAGTGCACATGGGTCATTTTCAAAGATAGATCATATGTTGGGTCATAAGAAAAGTCTCTTCAAATTCAAGAAGATAGAAATCATATCAAGCATTTTCTCAGACCAGAGTGGCATAAAACTGAAAATCAACTATAATAAAAACAATAGAAAAAAATGGAACACATGGAGACTAAACAGCATGCTTTTAAACAACGACTGGATAACCAGAGAGATCAAGGAAGAAATAAAAAACATCATGGCAACAAATGACAATGACAACACAACAATACAAAATTTATGGGACACAGTGAAAGCAGTCTTGAGAGGGAAGTTCATAGCCCTACAAGCCTACTGCAAAAAACAGGAAACAATGGTAATAAATCACCTAAACCTACATCTCAAAGAGCTAGAACGTGAGCAACAAGAAAAGCCCAGTGTACTCAGAAAGAAGGAAATAGTGAAGATCAGAGCGGAGATAAACAACTTGGAGACCATAGAAACAATTCAAAAGATCAACAAAACAAAGAGCTGGTTCTTTGAAAGGATAAACAAGATTGATGGACCCCTAGCCAGGCTGACCAAGAAGCAAAGAGAGAAGACCCAAATAAACAAAATCAGAAATGAAAGAGGAGAAATAACAACAGACCCTGTGGAAATACAAAGGATTGTTAAAAAATACTATGAACAACTCTATTCCAACAAATTGGACAACCTGCAAGAGTTGGACACTTTCCTAGAAAAATATAACCTCCCAAAACTCAATGAGGAGGAAGCCAAACATATTAATAGTCCAATAACTATGGAAGAAATTGATGCAATAATCAAAAAGCTTCCAGCAAATAAAAGCCTGGGTCCAGATGGCTACACAGGAGAGTTTTACCAAACATTCAAGGAAGAATTAAAACCTATCCTCCTCAGATTATTCAAAAACATTCAAGAAGAAGGAATACTACCAAATACCTTCTATGAAGCAAGCATCACCCTAATACCAAAACCAGATAAAGACAACGCAATGAAAGAGAATTATAGGCCAATATCTCTCATGAACATAAATGCCAAAATCCTCAACAAAATTCTAGCAAACCGGATCCAGCAGTGCATCAGAAAGATCATACACCATGACCAAGCAGGATTGATTCCAGGAATGCAGGGATGGTTCAATATCTGCAAATCAATAAATGTGATACATCACATAAACAAATTGAGAGATAAAAATCACATAGTCATATCGATTGATGCAGAAAAAGCATTTGACAAAATCCAACATCCTTTCTTGATAAAAACTCTCAGCAAAGTGGGAATAGAAGGATCATACCTCAACATCATAAAAGCAATATATGATAAACCCACAGCTAACATCATACTCAATGGGCAAAAACTAAAACCATTTCCCCTAAGAACAGGAACAAGACAGGGATGCCCACTCTCACCTCTCCTGTTCGACATAGTACTGGAAGTATTAGCCATTGCAATTTGACAACAAGAAGAAATAAAAGGCATCCAAATTGGAAAAGAAGAAGTAAAGCTGTCCTTATTTGCAGATGCCATGGTATTGTACATAAAAAACCCAAAGGACTCCATTCCAAAACTAATTGACTTAATTAATGATTTCGGCAATGTAGCAGGATACAAAATTAATACTAAGAATTCTGTGGCATTTCTATACACTAACAGTGAAATTATAGAAAGAAAAACTAAAAAAGCAATCCCATTTACCATTGCACCAAAAAAATTAAGATACCTAGGAATAAACCTAACTAAAGAGGTAAAAGACCTTTATGCAGAAAACTGCAGGACACTGAAAAAAGAAGTAGAGGAAGATGTTAACAGATGCAAGAGCATACCATGCTCATGGATTGGGAGAATCAACATCATTAAAATGTCCATACTACCCAAAGCAATCTACAGATTCAACGCAATACCCATTAAAATACCAATGACATATTTCACAAACCTACAAAGAATTCTTCATAGATTCATCTGGAACAAAAAAAGACCACGGATAGCTACAGCAATTCTGAGAAAAAAGAATAAAGTAGGTGGGATCTCAATACCAGACTTCAAGCTGTACTACAAAGCAACTGTTCTCAAAACAGCCTGGTACTGGCACAAGAACAGACATATAGATCAATGGAATAGAATAGAGAACCCATTTATCTTCCCAAACCACTATGCTCAATTAATATTTGACAAAGGAGGCATGAACATTCAATGGAGCCAAGATAGCCTCTTCAATAAATGGTGTTGGGAAAATTGGACAGATACATGCAAAAAAATGAAACTGGACCACCAACTTACACCAAATACAAAAATAAACTCAAAATGGATTCAGGACTTAAACATTAGAAGGGAAACCATAAAAATACTAGAGGAATCCACAGGCAGCACAATCTCAGATATATGCCGAAAGAACTTCTTCACTGATATTGCTCCAAAGACAATGGAAGCTAAAGAAAAAATAAACAAATGGGACTACATCAAAATAAAAAGCTTTTGCACAGCAAAAGTAACCATCAACAAAACAAGAAAGATCAATGCATGGGAGAACATATTTGCAAAAGCTATCACTGATAAAAGTTTAATCTCCAAAATCTACAACCAACTTATACAACTTAATAAAAGGAAGATGAAGGATCCAATAAAAAAATGGGCAATGGACCTAAATAGAACCTTTTCAAAAGACGACAGAAGGAAGGCCAAGAGACACATGAAAACATGTTCAAAGTCATTAATCATCCGAGAGATGCAAATCCAAACGACAATGCGATACCATCTTACACCTGTCAGAATGGCAATCATCAACAAATCAACAAACGACAAGTGTTGGCGAGGATGCGGAGAAAAAGGAACCCTTGTGCACTGTTGGTGGGAATGCAGACCGGTGCAGCCACTGTGGAGAATAGTATGGAGTTTCCTCCAAAACCTAAAAATGGATCTCCCATTTGACCCAGCAATCCCACTCTTAGGAATTTATCCTAAGAAATTAGAAACACCAATCAGAAAGGATTGATGCACCCCTATGTTCATTGCAGCACAATTTACAATAGCCACAATTTGGAAACAGCCTAAGTGCCCGTCCACAGATGAGTGGATCAGAAAACCGTGGTACATCTACACAATGGAATTTAAATGCCATTAAAAAGAAGGAATTCTTACCATTTGCAGCAACCTGGTTGGAACTGGAGAGCCTTATGCTTAGTGAAATAAGCCAGTCAATGAAGGAGAAGCATCACATGATCGCACTCATTGGGGGATAATAAAGAACATTATAAACTGATGAACAAAAGCATAGATACAGAGACAGTAAAGCTTCAAACAGACTGTGAAATTACAGCAGGAAGATTAAAGTTAGGTGAGGTAGATAAGAGATCAATCAAAGGACTTGTATCTATGCCTATAATCATAACCAATGAACATAGACACTGGATTATTTGAGTATGCCTGGGAGGGTGCGGGGGCAATAGGTAGATATGTATAAAAAATTAATAAAAAAATAAAATAAAAGGTAAAATCAATTGAGAAGTAAAGAAAAAATAATTTTTAATTAAAATATGCAAAACTAAAAAATAAAATAAAATATTAATTTAAAAAAAAACAAAAGAAATAGAATGGGTAGTAGTGGAGGTCATTCACACCACTACTGTTCTGTTTGGCACTCCTGTTTCCTAGGTTGGGAGTGTACTGCAGTTCCCTGTGTTCCACTGCTGGTATTTTAATCTCTTTATTCTTTTGTGGTTATGTGAGAGTCAATTTGTGTATCATCCACTGGGTGGCTGTGTCAGAATTGACCTCTGAGAAAAAGCACAGTACCTCTCTAGGCTGTGCTTAGATCCTGCTACTTTGTGGTTCTCAATAATGGTTTGTGGGGATTTGAGCAGCCAGGACACTGTAATAACTCCAGGTTGTCCCTCTGCTTCAGATGAAAATGAGCTGCTTTATAGAGCTCCCCTCCGTCAACAGCTCCAAGAGTCCACCTCCACACCTGGGATCATGCCCTGCCCCACATCCGAGGACCTCTCTAGAAGCAGCCTTCCTGCAGCTTGGCTCCCACAGTGTGCGCATCTCTGCTCTGTGTGACAGGAGACCTCACCTTATCCCAGGCAAAATCTGACCTTTCCATGTGCCGTGTGGAGATCCCCTGAGTCTGTGTGTCTGTGCCGATTGGAGAGTGGTGCTCTGGGTCCCCCAGCTGCTCGGTGGGTTCCTCAGCTGCAGCTTTCAGACCGCCGCAGACATTCACCTCCCTCTGCAAGATGATGTGGTCTCCACGTTCGCGCTGGTGGCTCTGGCAGTCAAAAACTTTGTGGCAGTGGGTCTGCTGGTCAGAAAAGCCCAGTCCAGCAGTCCCCCACCTTCTCCTGGAAGATAACTGACTCTTAACTTGCCAACAAACACTCCCAGTGCGACTCTCAGCTGCTCTCTCTCTCTCTGCCCAGTGATAAGGCTCCAAATGCGTCTGTCTATTCGCCATTTTCTGATCCTTCCTGGAACCTTTTTGACGACTACTTCAATTTCCTCCATAGTTATTGGCCTATTGAGGTGTTTAGATTCTTCCTGATTGAGTTTTTTAGAAGGTTATCTTTTTCTATAAATATGTCCATTTCCTCCAGGTTGTCCAATCTGTTGGAATAGAGTTGTTCATAGTAATTTTTAAAAATCTTTTGTATTTTAGTGAGGTCTGTTGTTATTTCACCTCTTTCATTTCCGATTTTGTTTATTTGGATCCTCTCTCTTTACTTCTTGGTGAGCCAGGCTAGAGGTTCACCAATCTTGTATATCCTTTCAAAGAACCAGCTCTTCGTTTTGTTGATCTTCTGTGTTGTTTCTTTGGTCTCTACATCATTTATATCCACTCTGATCTTTATTTTTCCTTCGTTCTGCTTATATTGGGCTTTTCTTGTTGCTCTATTTCTAACTCTTTGAGTTGTAGGGTTAGGTAATTTATTACCATTGTTTCTTTTTTTTTTTTTTTTTTTTTTTTTTTTGCTGTAAGCTCATAGAGCTATGAACTTCCCTCTCAAGACTGCTTTCGCTGTGCTCCATAGATTTTGGATTGTTGTGATTTCATTGTCATTTGTTGCCATTATGTTTTTTTTCTTCCTAGTTATTTTTGGTAACCCAGTCACTGTTTCATAGCATGCTGTTTAGTCTCCAGGCGTTTGATTTGTTTGTATTGTTTTTAGTGTAGTTGACTTTCAGTTTTATTTCACTATGATCTGAGAAGATGCTTGATATGATTTCTACCTTCTTGAATTTGAAGAGACTTTCCCTATGACAAACATATGGTATATCTTTGAAAATCTTGGCTTTGGGGTAAAATGTTTTGAAGATGTCAATCAATTCCATCTGGTCTAGTGAGTCATTTAGGATTGATGTTTGTTTGCTGATTTTTTGTTTAGAGGATTTGTCCAATGGTGATAATGGGGTATTAAAGTCTTCTACTATGATTGTATTGCTATCAATTTCTCCCTTGGTATCTTCCAGGAGTTTTTTTTTTTTGTATTGGGGTGCTCCTAAATTGGGTGCATCTATGTTTATCAGAGTTATTTCTTTTTGATCCATTGTTCCCTTTAGTATTGGCCTACCTTATCTCTTGTTATGTCCTTAACTTTCAGATCTAATTTGTCAGATGTAAGTATTGCTACCTCATCTTTTTTTCCATGTCCATTCTTCATAAAAACCATTTTTCATCCCTTCACCATCAGTCTGTGCGTATCTTTCTTTCTGGTGTGGGTTTCTTGTAGACAAGAGATATTTGGGTCGTGTTTTCTTATGCAATCCATTACCTATGTCTTTTGATTGGGACATTTAACCCATTTACATTTAAAATTATTATTGATAGGTACTTATTTGTTGCCATTTAAAAATATATATTTATATATATTTGTTTTTTTTCCTTTATTATTGTTTAAAGTATTACAAATAGTAGTAGATATGTCTCTATTTGTTGCCATTTTTATTCTTTATCCCTGTGTTCCTTTTTCACTTCCTAATTCTTTTTCCTACAGCAGATTCTTTAGCATTTCTTGCATTGCTGGTTTGGTAGTAATAAATTCCCTTAGTCCTTTTTTGTCTGTGATTTCACCTTCAATTTTGATTGATAACTTTGCTGGGTACAGTTTTCTTAGATTCAGACTTTTCCTTTGCATAACTTTGTATATTTCATTCAATTTCCTTCTGGCTTGATGAGTTTCTGTTGAGAAATCAGTTGCTAGTCTGATGGGGGTTACTTTGTAGGTAACTTTCTGTCTCTCTCTGGCCACTTTTAAATTTCTT
Organism: Lasiurus cinereus; assembly: GCA_011751065.1. Lineage (NCBI taxonomy): Eukaryota > Metazoa > Chordata > Mammalia > Chiroptera > Vespertilionidae > Lasiurus > Lasiurus cinereus. The sequence continues at coordinate 2,983,435 of JAAGEH010000380.1, forward strand.
AATTTGTTGGTGGTGTTTGCCAATTTAATTATAATGTGCTTTGGCATTTGGTCTTTTGGGGTTCATTTTGCTTGGGACTCTGTGAGCTTCTTGGATTTGTGTGGGTCTTTTCTTCCCTGCATCAGGGATGTTTTCTGTCATTATTTCTTCAAATAGATTTTTACTAGCATTTCTTGCATTGCATTTCTGTTGTCTACAAGAAACCCACCGCAGGAAAAAAAACGCACACAGACTGATGGTGAAGGGATGAATAAACGTTTTTATGCAGAATGGACATGGGGAAAAAAAGCTGAGGTAGCAATACTTACATCTGACAAATTAGATTTCAAAGTGAAGGACATAACAAAAGATAAGGAGGCCAATATGAAAGGCAACAATCGATCAATTGGTTATTTTCCTCTCCTTCTAGAACCCCTATTTTGCGGATGTTGTTTTGTTTTGTGTTGTCCCAAAGTTCCCTTAGGTTTTCCTCCTGCTTTTATTTTTTTTCTAGAAGCTGCTCTACTTGAGTATTTATTTCTAACTTGTCTTCTAGCTTACTTATGAACTCTTCTACTTCTTCTAGCCTACTCTTGATACTTTCTATTGAATTTTTTTTTATTGCAGCGATGACGTTTTTCTTCTTGGTTCTACTTCATTTCCTCTTCTTTCTTACTCATATTGTCGAATTTGTCTTCCATTTTTTTTCAGCCACCTTATGTCCTTTTCTCTAAATTCTTTCTCTGGCAGGTTGCTTGCCTCCATTTCATTTACTTTTTTTCTGGTGATGTTTTACTTTCATATGCAGGCTGTTTCTTTGTCTCCCCATGGTCTCTCTTCTCTAGGTGTCTGGTTATGTAGTTCCATCCTCATCCCAAGTGAAATCCAACCTTTTTGTGGTGAAGTGTAGAGCTCCTCTGAATCTGCATATTTGTTCCTATTGGGACCAATGTCATGGGTTTGCAGTTGCTCAGTGGGTGCAGGAGTAGTAGATTCTCAGGCTTCTGATAATATCCACCCTCCTCTTCAAAATGGCGAGGTCTTCACATTCAAGGTAGTGGCTCTGGTTAGGAGAGCCATGTCCAGCAGTTCCCCACCTTGTACTCTATAGTTGTGCCTTGAATGTTTTTGGTATCACTGGGGGGAATTGACCTCCAGGCTAATTGGCTGTGAAGATCAGCTGTGTCTATGCTGGGAGAACTTCTGTGCTGGAGACAGCCTTATGAGATCAATCTTGTAAAATTGCAAAAGCCTCTGTACTTGGCTTGGATGGGGCGGATTCTCAGGTTTGAGCAGACAACCTTGGCTTCCCATCATCCCTGCCCTATGAGGCTCTTGGGTTTCAGTGTTTCTCGGTAATCACTGCAGTCCTCTTTGAGTACCCTCACATGTGAGCCTCCAGACCTCTGCCTTTTGTGGCTCCCCTGAGTTTTTGTGTGCTCTGGGGACTTGTATGAGTCTGGGTCCCAAATGTCTCACTGGAAACTAGGGTTCAGTGCTGTTGGAACTGGAGTTGTCTTCCTCCCACTAGAGAAAGCCAGCAGCACACTCAGCAGTTCTTCCTCTCTATGTGCACACTTCCATATCTCTGCCTTTCATGGATCCCGAGTTTCCATGCACTCCTCCCTTTTCCTGACAGTCCAGACTCTCCACATATGAGTCTAGCCCAGAACTGGGGTTCAATGCAGTTGGGAATTTCTGTCTCCCTCCCACTAAAGGAAGCCATTCAGGCACTCAGCTGCCTCTCCTCTCTACACACATTTCTCTGTATCTCAGCTTTTTGCATCTCCTTTAAGTCTTCTTGAGCCCCTCTCTTTCCTTCTAGTTATACAATTTCCACTCTGCCAGCTTTCCTGTGGTTCTGGATAATGTCCGTTCTGTCTTTTAGCTGGAGTTTTGAATTTTTTTGAGAGCAGCAGTTTAGGTGTTCACCTTTGTCACCATTTTGGTTTCTTCTTGAGATAAAATCTTTTGTCTGTAGACAAAGATGGTCTCTGGAGACTTTCAATCTTTTCCTGATCGTGAGATAATGTGCCCAGATTTTGGTCATCACTCTAGATGCAGAAAGGAGGAATCGATTGTTTCTATGTATTAGATAAAACTACTATGCAACCAAGATTTTTTGAGTTTGTTTTATATAGTAGATGTTTTGTGGGACCCAATAGTTTAAGCTCTTCAGTATTCAGGCCTGAGTATTATATGGAAGTACCTTACTTGGAATATTTGTGTTCTCTTGGTATAGTTGGTTATTGTCATATTTGTGGATCAAATCTCTTTTGAGGGTATGTGGTTATATGGCTTGCTGTCTACCATGTTGACTGAACAGCACAAAATACAACTCAAGAAGACACAACACAAAGGGAACAAAACATGAATGTACTCATGATACCAATAATCCCAATTTAAGTGACCACCAGAGAAAAAAAATTAGGAGAGAGGAAAGAGAACAAAAATGATATATGTAAAGAAAAAAGGCAAGAGAGAATAAAAAGATGAAAAAATATATCTATGATAATAAAAGTGTAATATGCTAATTAGACCAGATAGCCGAATGACCATCTGGACATCATTCTGTGGCAGTGGAGGCCAAGGCAGTGGCAGTTAAGGGGATCAGGCAAGCAAGTGAGTGGTTAAGGGTGATCAGACAGGTAGGCAAATTGTTAGGGGTGATCAGGCAGACTGGCAAGTGGTTAGGGGCAATGAGGCACACAGGCAGAGTGGTTAAGGGCAATCAGGCAATCAGGCATGCAAGGGTTAGGAGCCAGTGATTCCAGATTTTGAGAGGTGCAGGCAGAGCTGAGGGACATCCCTTACCACTTGGGCATGAATTTCGTGCACCAGGCCTCTAGTATGGGGTGAAAATACCACAAAACAACCAAATAAACCAAAAATTGCAAACAACAAACACCCAGAAAAAAGGGGTGGGAGAAAGAATCTATAGAGGTAGAACTTATATATAGCAAGTAAGTTTAAGGAATTGGATGAGTGGGGGAAGGACCACAGTTCAGTATAGAGGAGGTAGAAAAAGAATGAGTGGATAACAAGAAAAAAAAGAAGTAAAACAAATTAAAAAAATAAATGGATAAAACAAAAACGTTTTTAAATTTATTTATCCATTTATTTACTTATTTTTGGAAAAGGAGAATAGAGGAGAGAACAGATAGGCTTGAGTTTAGTGAGTGAAAGTAATTAAACAATTAGGACAAAAAGAGAGCAAGGGAGGAGAAGAATAACTTAAGCAGAAAAAATTGACTAGTGAAGAAAGAGAAAAGAGAAGGGTGCATGGATTTGGAGCAAGGGAGAGGAAATTTGATATATGAGTAAGCCAATAGAGATTACAATAATAATAACTCATCAATAAAGCAGATAACAAGGAATAATTTTCAACAAGGGATAAAAAGAATGATATAAACTAAAGTGGGGGCAGAAGAAGAGGAAAGAGATTGAAAAAGTGAGAAGTGAGGAAGAAAATGGTGGAAAAAACTTAAAAAATAAGATAAAATGAAGTAATAAAAATAAAAATAGAATTAAGAAAAATAATACTAAAAGATAAAAAACAAAAATATTAAATAAAGGAAAAAACTTTAAAATAAAAGATAAAAAACAAAAAAGTGAAGTGTTGTTTGCTTCAGCATAATTTTAATGCTTCTGTTCTGTCTGCCACTTTTCAGTTTCCTTTTAGGTAGTCAGCACTCTGTTGAAGTTTCAAGTGATCCACCTCTCCCCTGTTTGCATCTGTCTCCATGGCCTTGGCTGTAAGCAGGCAGGACCAATCTGCCTGCTTTGTCTGTCTCTCTGTTGTCAATATTAATTACTCAAGCATCTGTTTCTGACAGGGCTTTAGGTAGGGGTGGTCCTATATTTCTTTCTGGGACTGAATAACCCCTCTTTAACCTAGTTTCTGGGGGCTCTTTGGGGCTATTCAGAACTCAAGATATAGGCTGAGTGTGACTATATTAGCTGCCTTGAGGCTGCTGGGAGGGGCTGTCTCTTCAGGACAAAAATGGCTGCTTAGGTTTGGAGGGTCTTTGTCATCTCTCTCTGCTCTCCACAGCCTCTCCCCAGATTCCACAAATCTACACCTCTATCTGCACCACAAAAATGACAGGTGAGTGTTTGTAATTAAAAGGTCATATGAACTGCATTTAATGAATGAAAGCAAAGACAAGAAACCTCAAAGCGAAGTTAGGGGAAGGTGGGGGAAAGGGGGAGAGATCAACCAAAGGACTTGCGTGCATGCATATAAGCATAACCAATGGATACAGACACCAGGGCAGTGAGGGCATGAGCAGGAGCATAGTGGGGGTGGGAGGGGTGATAAGGACACATATATAATACCTTAATCAATAAAGAAAAAAAAAGAATCAATTACTAAACCAAAAAAAAGAGGCAAAACAAGCTTTGTGTTGTGTTGTGTCTTGTTGAATTGTATTTGGTCTAATTATCATATTACCCTTTTATTAGAGGCAGTGACTGCAAGTTTCTCTCCCTGCAGAACCATGAAGCTTGGGCAGCTCCTCAGGCTCTCTTTCTGGGCTCAGCCTCTCATTGCTGTAGACTTAGATGTAGACTAGAGGCCCAGTGCATGAAATTCATGCCTGGGTATAGTCCCTAGGCCTGGCCTGAAATCAGAGCCATCTTCCCCAGCTGCTTGCAGCCAGACCCACTCCACCTACCCCTATTTCACCATTTGCTATCAGGTGATTGGTGCCTGATGGCTGGGGAAAGAACTGAGAGGTTGGCTGTTCCTGTCCACTTGTTGGCCCTGCCATGTCCCTGGTTGTGGGTGGCCATCAGGTGCTTGGGCTAGCCTGGGTGAGGAGCCATGAGTGGTTTTCAGTCCAGTCACACCCCTAGCTTTGTCAGGAAGGAAGTCCGATCTATCTAGTCTAATTATCATATTACTCTTTTATTAATATAGTCTAGAGGCCCAGTGCACAAAATTTATTTATGAGCATGTGTCCTTTAGCTCAGCCTACACCCTCTTCAATCTGGGATCCTTCTCACAATCCAGGACTGCTGGCTCCCAACTATTCACCAGCCTGCCTGCCTGATTGCCCCTAACTGCTTCTGCCTGCCAGCCTGATCACTCCTTAAGCATTCCCCATCAACCTGATCAATACCTAACTGCTCCCCTGCTAGCTCAGTTGCCCCTAACTTTCCTTCCCTGCCAGCGTGGTCACTCTTAACTGCCCTCCCCTACCGGCCTGTTACCCCCCAACTACCCTCCCCTGCTGGCCATCTTGTGGTGGCCATTTTATGTCCACATGGGGGCAGCCATCTTGTGTGTTGGAATGATGGTCAATTTGCATATTACCTCCTTATTATATAGGATTCCCTAGCCACCAGCAGCACTGTGGACTTCCTTTCCAAAGTTGGATGTTACACCTGACCTAAGGGACATATCCTTGGTGCAAGGAAGTTTTCTTCCTTGGATCCATGGTCTCCTGTCTCTCCCCAGCTCAGATCCCTGATCCTACCTTTCTGCAAGCTGTAAATTGATCCTCTGCTGTTTCTAGCTGTAAATTGTCTCACCAGCTGTGTCTAATTACCAAATTCTAGGTGGATGTTATTCGATTTAGGTGTTCCTTCTGTGTATTCCAGGAGAAGGTGCAGGACACCTCTGCCTATTTGTCTGCCATATTTCCCCCCTGCCCATAAAGTTTTAATGGAAGCCTGAGTGGAGCCCTTATCATTTTTCATGTAAACCTGTAACCTCTTTAAAAATTCAATTAAAATGTTTCTGTGTCCATTGGCCTCCCAAGTCACAATGCTGTCCTCTTGTAAATTTCTGTCATACTTTTGGATGTAGAACCCTCCCCTCTGGGACTAACCACAGGCTAATGTGGGGTAGGTCCTATCCTTTCTGAAAGGGCCAGTCTTCTCCAGAGAGACTCTGGCTTTATTCTTTTTATGTACCTCTTAGCACCTTATACTGCTCTTTTTCCACACTTGTTCCTAACCGGTATTTATTAAATGTGTGAATGAACATGCGCAAATGAACAATTCCTAGGAAAGCTTATGAATTGATCATTATTTCCAGTTATTCCCCAATTTCCATTATTCCAGGAAGGTCATACAATTTCTAGAGATTGCAGGAGTCTGAGAGATTGTATAATCTAAGTTATTCACTTTATATTCTAGCTTCACTTCTGAGAAATCTTCTCCATGAGGTAGAAGTCTATGATTTCTATGACCTCAAAGACTTGAGAGATTTTCAGCAGAAATGCAGTTGCAACTACCTTGTTTAGAAATTAGAACTGGAGATTATCTATTTTCATGGAATGGAAAGTAGCAGTAAGAGTCTTAATCAATGTGGATCTTATAAATATGAAGACAGCTGTACATCAGTTTTACATCAGTATCATCTCTTTCTTTCTCTTTCTCAACTCTTATACTAACCTTTCACTTTATTATTGTTTGGTCTCCAGTGTCAAATAAAGTACCTTTTATATTGAGTACAATTGTCCCAATGTCAAATTTGTCTAGCCCAAAGTGTTGAACAAACATTAACCAATGTGCCTCCCCATGACCCTGCCTTGCACACCCTTGTTTAAACACCCTAGTTATCCCAGACAACCTATTGGCCAGGAGTATGGAAGACCAGAACAAGCACAGGAGAGCATATTAGCTGGTATGTGTTGCGTACTGCTGTTTCCCTCTTGATGTAAAAGGTCTGAAATCCTAATTGTTTACAGTTAAAAAGTCTCCAGAGGGAGATTATGGGTGAATTGCAATAAATAGGAAATGGCTGAATGTCTTTCAGGTGGTGAGGGCTTTAGATGATGAATGGTCTCAAATATTTCAAAATAGCAAAATACAAAGATTTTATTACCAAAGTAGAATTAGGCAACAATTCTTGAAATTTTCCATAAATCAAAAATTATCCCAGGAGAGGAATCCAAGATGGGGGCATAGGTAAACACCTACACTGCCGCCTCGCACAACAATTTCAAAACTACAACTAAAAGACAGAACGGACATCATCCAGAACCACAGGAAAGTTGGCTGAGTGAAAGTTCTACAGCTAGAAGGAAAGAGAGGAGCTCACGGAGACCCAAAGGAGCTGCAAAAAGCTGAGGTACAGAAACACGCGCGCGGAGAGAGCGGGTGCCGGAGTGCCTGGCTGGCTTTCTCTGGTGGGAGGGAAACGGAGACTCTCAAAGGCATTGAACCCCTTATCCTACGACACTAAACCCCAGATCCAGCCGAAACTCATACGGGTGGAATTTGGACTGTGAAAAAGGAGAAGTGCACGGAAATTTAGGGGAGTCGCAAAAAGATCAAAGGCCTGGTGGCGCGCACGGCACTGTGCACAGGACAGACTGCTGATTGTGCCGCTGGCTTTTGCGAGTGGGCGGGAGACAGACCCTCCCAACTGTGCCACTTCTGACTCCACTAAGCCCCTGTTTCGGGCGAAACCCTGGGGACCTAGACTCTTGTGGTCCTGGTTCGCAGGGGAGCCGGAAAGGCAGCAGTTAGAGGCACTGCGGGCGTGCGCACAAGGACCGCTCCAGCGATTACCCAGTCACGTGAGGCTCAGAGGCCGTGGAGGGCGGGGCCGACTGGAAGGCAAGGCGATCCCTGAAGCCCTGAGACTCCACCCATCCCAAGCTCAACAGAGGCTTCTGCGGCTTTGCGTCTGGTATCATAAGGCTGAATTCAACATAGAAGTTTCCCCGGCATAGTGAAAATGCCGAGACAAGGGAAGGGATTACAAACAAAAGAAATGGAGGAAAAAAAACGACTGGATATAGAGTTCAAAACCACGCTTATAAGGTTTTTCAAGAATATGCTAGAAAAGTTGGATAAATTTAGTGAGACCCAAGAGGAGATGAAAAAGGACATACTAGAGATGGAAAAGTTCCAACTAAAGATGAAAAAAGACCAAGAAGAAATTAAACATACACTGACTGAAATAAAAACTATTATACAGAGTCCTAACAGCAGACTAGAGAAAGGCAAGGATCAAGTCAAAAATTTGAAATATAAAGAAGCAGAAAACATTCAACTGGAAAAGCAAGAAGAGAAAAGAATCCAAAAATGTGAACATAATGTAAGGAGCTTCTGGGACAGCTTCAAGCGTACCAACATCAGAATTGTGGGGGTGCCAGAAGAAGAGAGAGAGCAAGATACTGAAAACCTATTTAAAGAAATAATGACTGAAAACTTCCCACATCTGGTAAAAGAAATAGACTTACAAGTCCAGGAAGCACACAGAACCCCAAATAAAAGGAATCCAAAGGGGACCACACCAAGACACATCATAATTAAAATAGCAAGAGCAAAAGACAAAGAGAGAATATTAAAAGCAGCAAGGGAAAAACAGTTCATTACCTACAAGGGAGCACCCATACGACTGTCTGCTGATTTCTCAACAGAAATGATGCAGGCCAGACAGGAGTGGCAAGAAATATTCAACATGATGAACAGCAAGAACCTACAACCAAGAATAATCTATCCAGCAAAGCTATCATTCAGAATTGAAGGGCAGATAAAGAGCTTCACAGAGAAGAAAAAGCTAAAGGAGTTCATCAACTCAAAACCAGTATTATATGAAATGCTGAAAGGTACTCTTTTAGAAGAGGAAGAAGAAAAAGGTAAAAGCCAAAAAATTATGAACAACAAATACATATCTATCAACAAGTGAATCTAAAAATTAAGTGAATTAAAAATTTGATCAACAGAATAAACTGGTGAATATAATAGAATCAGGAGCACAGAAAGGGAGTAGACTGATAATTCTCAGGAGGACAAAAATCATAAAGCATCAAACAGACTTTGAAATTACAGCAGAAAGATTAAAGTTAGGTGAGGTAGATAAGTGATCAATCAAAGGACTTGTATGCATGCATATAAGCATAACCAATGATCACAAACACTGGGGGTCGGGGTATGCCTGGGAGGGAGGGGGGGCAATGGGGAGATATGTATAAAAAATTAATAAAAATTAGATTCAAAAAAAAAAGAAAAAATATATCCCAAACAAAATAAATATATCTGGCTGAGTTTGGGGAGTGAAAATATGAATTTATCTAAATGACATGTTGACTGTAGCTGCTCTCCGGAGGTTGGTTTTTTTCCTATTCCATCTGAGACATTTAGCTCATCCCTCCTCTCTGTCTTTGGAATCTGTAATACATTGTAAAAGGTTTATTCCAATTCTATCACAAGGAATGGAATTTGAGAAGTTCACAGTTATTTCAGCCCTTTACATTTAAAACATTTTTAATAAAAGAAATAATGTATCCTATTATTATGAGAATATTTAAAATATTAAAAAATTGCAATTACAATGGAAATTTAACAATCCCCCTGAAGTCTTGTTTCTAATTGCTGTACAATTTTTAGCAAGGTACTTCATTTCTGTGGCTTAGTTTCCTATAATGGAATGTACTTGATGACCTTAGTGCTAATGCTTCTTTATTTTGACCTTTTATTCAATATCACAGTTATTTTAACTCTGGCTTAAGAAAAATCATAGTTGGAAGAAATTGAAATAGTCATACTAATCCAAAAGCTTGGAGTTTTTAAAAATCATTACTATTGTCATTTTTAATGTTTCAGGAGAGATTATGACAATAAACTCGCATCATTTTTTTTCTTTTTGTCGTATATGTGTGTTGAGTGTTTATATGCATGTATGTGTGTACCTTCTACCTAGTGGAGAGCAAACATCTTCAATGCACCTAATGACTTTAAATGTTTCTTATATTTTTTGCTGTTTAAATACCAGCTTAATAGCAAATACTTTTTAAACAATGGCTCAGAATCATATTTTCAAAATGAATGAATATTATAATTTCAGTGCTGTTTTCATTCAATAAGTGAGATGTAAAGTATGATTGTCATCTAAGATAAATGGAAATTATCACCCATATCTTCTTAATAGTTTCTTAGAGATTCAACAAATGTTGCAGCTCCTGTGAAAAGCTGGTGGGATCCTAGCATGTAGTGAGAGTAGGATGATCTTGCTTCATGAGCTTCTCCTGTCACAGTAGGGACCCTATGTGGTAAAGAAATTGGAATGATGTCCAGTCTTGTACACATTCCCTTTCAGCAGCAATGTGTAAATCAAAATAAAAACAATTCTAAATTCTAAAATGGAAAAGCTCTGATGATCCTCCATCACTTCTGTGCAACTTTAAAAAATATTCAAATATCCAGTTATTTCAAAAGTTAAATTCTTTGGTACCATTGCTTGCCTTGACATGCATTCAGAAAATTGTGCTCATGTCCACAGGCTATGGTGAAGGGTAAAGTTTGGTCCAACCAGGGAAAGGATGGATACTCCTATTGATGAGCTTCCTGGATCACAAAATACCCAGAGGTATTTCTGCATTTCTGCAGGTATTGTGAACTACCAAGAGGATGGGGAGCCAGGCTTAGTTTCTGGCACATAGTCCACATTTATATATCTTCTATAAATTTACTAGATCACATATTTATTACAAAAAATATGACTCAGAAGATATACATTGGGCAAGGCTTAGGGAGGGGCACAGAAACTCCATGCCTTGTCCACGTGTGCCACTTTTCCATCATCTCCACATGTTTACCAACCTGGAAGCTCTTCAAAAAGGGACCAATGTGCTTCCTCCTGGATTTTTATGGAGGCTTCATTAAAGAGTGATGACTGACCAAGTCATTGGTCACTGGTGATTCATCCAACCTCCAGCTCCTCTCCCCTCCCTGTGGTGTGTGTGAGAAGGTGGGCGGGACAGAAAGTTCAATTCTCTTATCATATGCTTGACTCCATTGGCATCAGCCCCCATCCTTAGGTGCTTTCAAAAGTTAGAAAGCGTTTTTCTACCTAAAAACATTGATAAGTCAAATATGGTGCTAATATTTATGAAGTACATATATGATAATATTTATAAACAGAAGGGTCCATGAATGCTCACAAATCTTCAAATAAAGATTACACAAATTTGAGAAAACCAGTATTTTGCCTGTTTATCTCTTTTACCTATATAATAGTGGATAGCTTGTTCAGCTCTTTCTGTTGTGTTGCAAGTAGATTTTATCAAAATTTTGTAAGTTGACATTCTCCTGACTTTTCACTCTTTCAGAATAGATTTTCTTATTTTTTTCTGCATAAAATTGTAAAGCTATAGAATAATAATTATGAAAATAATAGTAGAGGTTGAAACACTTAGAAACATCTCACTATAATGGCTATACTAGTGAATAATCTAAAAAACACTGTATTTAATTTCTAGTTTTAGAAATGATTATTTAACAGCTATGCATGCAAATATGAATATACTATGGGTCAAGTCATGTTTTCTGAGAAGAACCACAGTAAAGTTTTTACAAAATGATTGCTTGTTAAGTGGTAATAGTCTTATGAGGGCATAAAAGTTAGTAAGAGTTCCCATATTATATTTGGCAAGGCCAGGATTCTCAAATCTCCACATTTGACACAATTTGAGGCTAATGAGAAAGTATCCTCCAAAATAACATAAAACACACTATAATGTATTTAAGTGCATTTGGTCAGAATAGAGTGTTTTAGCACGTTTATGGCATTACACACTATTTAGTAAGGTCAGCATCTCAGAGAGTTCATGTTCAAGCTTGCCTTGTATTTTTTTTTTAATTTACATTACTGCCCTAACTGGTTTGGCTCAATGGATAGAGCGTCAGCCTGTGGACTCAAGGGTCCCAGGTTTGATTCCGGTCAAAGGCATGTACCTTGGTTGCGAGCACATCCCCAGTAGATGTGTGCAGGAGGCAGCTGATCAATGTCTCTCTCTCATCCATGTTTCTAACTCTCTCTCCCTTTCCCTTCCTCTCTGTAAAAAATCAATAAAATGAAGAAATATTTACATTACTAAGAAATAGGATACAGATGCTTAGTAAGGTCTGAGAAGAAACAGTTAATGCAGTCATAAAGTGATAAAGTGATGTCAAGATGGAAAACATGCTCTAATTCAATATGAAAAATGGTCAGAACCCCTTTCTGTATGTTTGCATAACAAAAATAGATGGTGCTATGAATTTCAGTTTTGACCAAGTTCTGGCATTTGTCAAGAGGATGGCACAGAACCCATTAATGTATATGAATTTGTGCTCCAAATCGGGGTGGTTTGGTTAGAGATCTGCTTCAGAAACTTTTCTTTCCCAGCTGAGAGTCTAAATCCTCTGTGATGGTGCAGGATGTAAAATGACACTTAAAAATAAAATAAAAATTAATCACAGTTGACATGCAATATTATGTTAGTTTCAGGTGTACAGCATAGAAATTAGACATTTACATACCATTTACAAAATGATTCCCCTGATAAGTCTAGTACCCACCTGGCACCATACATGATCATAATATTGATTACATATCATATGACTACTTTGTTACCACCAATTTGTACTCTTTATTCCTTCACCTTTTCACCCATCCTCTAAACTCTCTCCCCTCTGGCAACCATCTTTAACATGATTATCTTGAATTTGTAGAAATTGAGATATTTTTGTTTTGGTGGTAATTATCTTTTCTCTTTTTATCTGTATTGTATCTATTTAGATGTTACATGTACCACGTTGATTTTAGACTTTTTTCCTGTATTTTTCATGGGAAAGTTATGTCAATAAACACAATTTTTATGGAGTAAAGACATTTTCCTGCTTATATTGCCTAGTGGGTTTCTGTGATCTTTGAGGTACATGACATGGTTGTTAGTACAATTTTTAGTATATGAATTAAGATAATAAACTTTTTCAAGGAGCCATATCTTAAGGATTGCTGTGACTTCCTTTGGTCTCCTTTGGGCCCTTTGGGTTTATCAGAAACTTTGAATGGTGGTGCTCTTGGCTCAGAGATATTTTTTAATCATTCTGAATGCATTCTTTAACTCAGGAGTTATGATTACTATAAAACCACACTTTGGCCAAGAACTGTGCATAAACATTTGTCTCCAGTGTACAGACAACAATAAATAGTACAGCTCCATGTATTGGGCACAGGAATTACTATTCAAACCATTTTCTTTAAGGACTTTGGGAACCCTTAATAAAGAAACTGTGCTTAAGAGAAGCAATGTTTTTAAGAGGAATACTCTTTGCTAAATAAAGACTGTTAAATAAAGAAACTGTCCTTGTTTGGGCTTTTCCAGAGGCTCTCTTCTTTCTACATTTGTCAAACTTTCCCCTGCTATTCCCATTTATCCTATCTGTGTTGGAATGAACAGCTTCTGTACCAAGGCATGTCTTTGTTCTTGAACTTTTATGAAGTGACTGGTAGGTGTGGGACACTATATAAGATTGGAAGCAGCAGATAAAATATGGTCCCCATCCTCCAGGAGCTCTAGTTGGTGAGATCATATACTGAGAGATTATCTAATTGCACAGGGGTAACATATTGCTGCTCCAGGGCTTTACCAAGCAGGGCCAAGTAAGAAAGCAGGGGCATCTGAGAGTTTTCTCTTTTTTAAATTTAATAAATCTTTATTGTTCAGATTATTATAATTGTTTCTCCTTTTTTCCCCTCCACCTGGTTTCCACTCCTCCCTCTGCCCTTACCTCCCTCCAACTGTCCTCCTCCATAAGTGTATGATTTTTGTCCAGTCTCCTTCCCCAACCCCCACACCCCATTCCTCCTGAGAATTGGCAGTCCAATCACTTTCTATACCTCTGATTCTATTATATTCACCAGTTTATTCTGTTCATCAGATTTTTAATTCACTTGATTTTTAGATTCACTTATTGATAGATACGTATTTGTTGTTCATAATTTTTATCTTTACCTTTTTCTTCTTCTTCCTCTTCTTAAAGAATACCTTTCAGCATTTCATATAATACTGGTTTGGTGTTAATGAACTCCTTTAGCTTTTTCTTATCTGTAAAGCTCTTTATCTGACCTTCAATTCTGAATGATAGCTTTGCTGGGTAGAGTAATCTTGATTGTAGGTTCTTGCTATTCATCATATTGAATATTTCTTGCCACTCCTGTCTGGCCTGCATAGTTTCTGTTGAAAAATCAGCTGACAATCGTATGGGTGCTCCCTTGTAGGTAATTAACTGTTTTTCTCTAGCTGCTTTCAATATTCTCTCTTTCTCTTTTGCTCTTGGCATTTGAATTATGATGTGTCTTGGTGTGGTCATCTTTGGATTCCTTTTGTTTGGGGTTCTGTGAGCTTCCTGGACTTGTAAGTCTATTTCTTTCACCAGGTGGGAGAAGTTTTCAGTTATCATTTCTTCAAATAGGTTTTATTTCTTCAAATAAGGTTTCAGTATCTTGCTCCCTCTCTTCTTCTGGCACCCAATAATTCTGATATTGATATGCTTTATGTTGTCCCAGAGGGTACTTACACTATCTTCAAATTTTAAAATTCGTTTTTCTTTTTTCTTTCCAGTTGAGTACTTTTTGCTTCTGTGTATTTTAATCTTTGACTTGATTTTTCCATTCCTCTAGTCTGCTGTTAGGTCTCTGTATAATATTTTTTATGTCAGTCAGTGTATGTTTAATTTTTAGTTGTTATTTTTTTATATCCTCGTGGGTCTCACTAAATGTATTGGCCTTTTCTAGAAAATTTTTGAAAAAACTTATAACCGTGGCTTTGAACTCTATATCCAGTCATTTGCTTTCCTCCATTTATTTATTTATTTATTTATTTATTCATTTATTTATTTATTGTGTTACATGTACACATATATCCCCATTGTTCCCCCGCCCCACTTCCAGGCATACCCCAAACCTCCAGTGTCTGTGTTCATTGGTTATACTTATATACATGCATACAAGTCCTTTGGTTGATCTCTTATCTACCCCAACTCGCCTTCATCTTCCTCCTGTAATTTGACAGTCTGTTTGATGCTTTACCGCTTCTATGTATATCCTTTTGTTCATCAGTTTATAATGTTCTTTATTATCCACAAATGAGTGATATCATGTGGTGTTTCTCCTTCATTGACTTGCTTACTTCACTAAGCATAAGACTCTCCAGTTCCATCCAGGTTGCTGCAAATGGTAAGAATTCCTTCTTTTTAATGGCAGCATAGAATTCCATTGTGTAGATGTACCACGGTTTTCTGATCCACTCATCTGCTGAAGGGCACCTAGGCTGTTTCCAAATTGTAGCTATTGTACATTGTGCTGCTATGAAGATAGGGGTGCATCAATCCTTTCTGATTGGAGTTTGTAATTTCTTAGGATGTATGCTTAAGAGTGGGATAGCTGGGTCAAATGGGAGATCCATTTTTAGTTTTTTGAGTAAACTCCATACTGTTCTCCACAGTGGCTGCACCAGTCTGCATTCCCACTAACAGTGCACAAGGGTTCCTTTTTCTCCAAATCCTCGCCAAAACTTGTTATTTTTTGATTTGTTGATGATTGCCATTCTGACAGGTGTAAGATTGTATCACATTGTCGTTTTGATTTGCATCTTTTGGATAATTAGTTACTTTGAACATGTTTTCATTAGTCTCTTGGCCTTCCTTCTGTCATCTTTTGAAAAGGTACTATTTAGGTCCATTGCCCATTTTTTATTGGATGGTTTTTTCTACATTTTATTAAGTTATATAAGTTGGCTGTAGATATTGGAGATTAAACCTTTATCAGTGATAACATTTGCCAATATGTTCTCCCATAAAGTGGTCTTTCTTGTTGTTTTATTGATGGTTTCTTTTGCTGTGCAAAAGCTTTTTATTTTGATGTAGTCCCATTTGTTTATTTTGTCTTTAGCTTCCATTGCCTTTGGTGCAGTATCAGTGAAGAAGTTCTTTAGGCATATGTCTGAGATTGTGCTGCCTGTGGATTCCTCTAGTATTTTTATGGTTTCCCGTTTAACGTTTAAGTCTTGTATCCATTTTGACTTTATTTTTGTATTTGGTGTAAGTTGGTGGTCCAGTTTCATTTTTTTGCATGTATCTGTCCAATTTTCCCAACACCATTTATTGAAGAGGTTATCTTGGCTCCATTGTATGTTCTGGCCTCCTTTGTCAAATATTAATTGAGCATAGTGGTTTGGGTGGATATCTGGATTCTCTATTCTATTCCATTGGTCTATATGTCTGTTCTTGTGCCAGTATCAGGCTGTTTTGAGAACTGTTGCTTTGTAATATAGCTTGACATCTGGTATTGAGATCCCACCTGCTTTATTCTTCTTTCTAAGAATTGTTGTGGCTATTCACGGTCTTTTTTTGTTCCAGATGAATCTTTAAAGAATTCTTTCCAGGTTTGTGAAATATGTTGTTAGTATTTTAATGGGTAGTGCATTGAATCTATAGATTGCTTTGGTTAGTATGGATATTTTAATGATGTTGATTCTCCCAATCCATGAGCATGGTATGCTCTTCTATCTGTTTACATCTTCCCTTCCTCTATCTCTTTTTTCAGTGTCCTGTAGTTTTCTACATATAGGTCTTTTACCTCCTTAGTTAGGTTTCTTCCTAGGTATGTATATTTTTTTGTGCGATGGTAAATGGGATTGCTTTTTGAGTCTCTCTTTCTGTAATTTCACTATTAGGGTATAGAAATGCCACAGATTTCTTAGCATTAATTTTGTATCCTGCTACATTGCCAAATTCATTTATTAAGTCAATAGTTTTGGGATGGAGTCCTTTGGGTTTTTTATGTACAGTATCATGTCATCTGCAAATAAGGACAGCTTTACTTCTTCTTTTCCAATTTCGATGGCATTTATTTTTTCTTCTTGTCTAATTGCAAAGGTTAATATTTCCAGTACTATGTTGAACAAGAGAGGTGAGAGTGGGCATCCCTGTCTTGTTCCTATTCTTAGGGGAAATGGTCCTAGTTTTTGCCCACTGAGTATGATGTTAGCTGTGGGTTTATCATATATGTCTTGTATGATGTTGAGGTATGATCCTTCTATTCCCACTTTGCTGAGAGTTTTTATCAAGAAAGGGTGTTGGATTTTGTCAAATGATTGTTCTGCATCAATTGATATGACTATGTGTTTTTTACCTCTCAATTTTTTTATGGGATGTATCACATTTATTGATTTGCGGATATTGTACCATCCCTGCATTCCTGGGACGAATCCTACTTGGTGATGGTGTATGATCTTTCTGAGGTACTGCTGGATGTGATTTGCTAGAATTTTGTTGAGAATTTTGGCAACTATGTTCATGAGAGATTTGACCTATAATTCTCTTTCCTTGTGTTGTCTTTATTTGGTTTGGGTATTAGGGTGATGCTGGCTTCATCTGAGGTGTTTGGAAGTGTTCATTCTTCTTGAATAGTTTTGTATAGTCTGAGCAGGATAAATTTTAATTCTTCCTTGAATGTTTGATAAAATTCTCCTGTGTAGCCATCTGCTCCGGGCTTTTGTTTGCTGGAAGGTTTTGATGACTGCTTCAATTTCTTCCATAGTTATTGGACTATTGAGATGCTTACATTCTTCCTGATTGAGTTTTGGAAAGTTGTATATTTTTAGCAACATGTTCATTTCTTGCAGGTTGTCCAATTTGTTGGAATAGAGTTGTTCATAGAGTTGTATTTCAGCGGGGTCTGTTGTTATTTCTTATCTTTCATTTCTGATTTTGTTTATTTTGGTCTTCTCTCTTTGCTTCTTGGTGAGCCTGGCTAGAGGTCCACCAATCTTGTTTAGCCTTTCAAAGAATCAGCTCTTGGTTTTGTTGATCTTTTGAATTGTTTCTTTGGTCTCCATGTTGTTTATCTCCGCTCTCATCTCTACTATTTCCTTTCTTCTGCTTATGCTGGGCTATTCTTGTTGCACTCTTTCTAGTTCTTTGAGTTGTAGGGTTAGGTAATTTATTACCATTGTTTCCTGTTTTTTTTTTTTTTGCAGTAGGTTTGTTGGGCTATGAACTTCCCTCTCAAGACTGCTTTCACAGTGTCCCATAAATTTTGTATTGTTTTGTTGTCATTGTCATTTGTTGCCATGCTGTTTTTTTATTTCTTCCTTGATCTCTTACCCAGTGTTGTTTAATAGCATGCTGTTTACTCTCCATGTGTTTGATTTCATTCTACTGTTCTTATTATAGTTGATTTCCTGTTTTATGCCACTGTGGTCTGAGAAAATGCTTGATATGATATCTATCTTCTTGAATTTGAAGAGACTTTTCTTATGACCCAACATATGATCTATCTTTGAAAATGTCCCATGTGCACTAGAGAATAATGTATATTCTGTGGGTTTGGGTGATATGTTCTGAAGATGTCAATTAATTCCATCTGTACTAGTTTGTCATTTAGGATTGATGTTTCTTTGCTGAGTTTTGTTTAGAGTATTTGTCCAGTGGTGACAGTGGGGTATTAAAGTCCCCTACTATGATTGTATTGCTGTAAGTCTCCCCCTTAATATCATCCAGGAGTTTTTTTTTAATGTATTTAGGTGCTTCTATATTGGGTGCATATATGTTTACCAGAGTTATTTTTTCTTATTGGATTTTTCCCTTTAATATTTTGAAGTGGCCTTCTTTATCTTCTATTATGTCCTTCACTTTGAGATCTAATTTGTCAGATACAAGTATTGCAACCCCAGCTTTTTTTCATTTTCATTTGCCTGAAATACCATCTTCCATCCCTTCACTCTCAATCTGTGTGCATCTCTTTTCTTGAGGTGGGTTTCTTGTAGACAGCAGATATATGGATCATGTTTTCATATCCAATGGTTACCCTATGTCTTTTGATTGTAATCCGTTTACATTTAAAGTTATTGTTTTTTGGTACTTATCTGTCGCCATTTTTTTGTCTTTATCCCCGATTTCCTTCTTTGCTTTCTATTTATTTTTATTACAGCAGACTCTTTAACATTTCTTGCATTGCTGGTTTGGTGTAATATATTCCCTTATTCCTTTTTTGTCTGTGAAGCTTCTGATTTCACCTTCAATTTTCATTAAAAGCCTTGCAGGGTACAGTATTCTTGGATTTAGACCCTTCCTTTGCATGACTTTGTATATTTCTTTTCATTCCCTTGTGGCCTGATGAGTTTCTGTTGAGAAATCAGTAGCTAGTCTTATGGGGGTTACTTTGTAGGTAATTTTGTGGTTCTCTCTGGCCGCTTTTAACATTCTAACTTTGTCATTGGTGTTTGCAAATTTAATTATAATGTGCCTTGGTGTCAGTTTTGTGGGTTTCATTTCGCTTAGGACTCTGTGATCTTCTTGGATTTATGTGGGTTTTTTCTTTCCTATACTGGGGAAATTTTCTGTCATTATTTCTTCAAACAAGTTTTCTAATCCTTTTTCAGTTTCCCCTCTTTCTGGAACCCCAATTATGTGGATGTTGATTTGTTTCGTGTTATCCTAATGTTCCCTTAGGCTCTCCTATTGCTTTTTAATTTTTTTTCCCTAGAAGCTGCTGTACTTGGTTATTTTTTCCTACCATGTCTTCTTGCTCACAGATGCTGTCCTCTGCTTCTTCTAAGGTACATTTATTTATGTACATTCTTCTAATGTACCTTTGATGCTTTCTTGAGTTCTTTAAAGCAGTTATGTCATTTTTCATTTCTTTTTGCATTTATTCTTGCTTCTTCTTCATTTCCTCTTGGTTCTTACTCACATTGTCAATTTTGTCTTTCATTTTTTTCATCCATCTTATGATGATTTTTCTGAACTCTTTCTCTGGGAGGCTCATTTCCATATCTATTTTGTTTACTTTCTTTTCTGGTGATACCTACCTTTCTGTTGTATGTGGGCTGTTTATTCTTCTGCCCATGGTCTTTCTTCTCCTGGTGTCTGGTTATATAGTTCTCTCTCCTACATTGATTTGAAGGCACAAAGTCCAAAACGGCCAGGTATAACACACAAAGCAGTGAACAGAAATATATTCCAAATGTTAATAATCACAAATAATGTGATCACCAATGAAAGACAAATTAGTTATAAGTTGAGAAAGAAGAAGAGGAAAATGAAGAAAAAAGAAAGGAGTGCCAAAACCAATTTGGGAGAGGGAGAAAAAAAAATAAATGAACAAAAAGTAAAATAAAAAAATAAAAAGGAGAAGAAGAAGAAAATAGAGGAAAAAAATTCAGAGAGAAAAGAAAGAGGGTAAGAGACAAAAGGGGAACAAAATATAGATGTCAGAAGAAAACTCCAATAGAACAGTTACTAATCCCAACAAAGGCCAGCAACCAGTACCTGGAGATTAATACAAACTACCAATAACAACTGGTATCAAGGGAGGCAAGGGAAAAGAGACGTAAAAAACAAACCAAAACAAAGTAAACAAAAAGCAAAATAAAACAAGTAGAATAAGCTAAAACAATCTCACAAAAAAGTACAAAAATTTGATATAATCACTATTCAGGCAAATAGCAATGAAAGGACATAGAGAAAAACAACTTTTTGGCTAGTGAAGACAAGAAGAGAGAGGTTTTTATGGACTTGGAGTAGGGGATTTTAAATTAGATATATAAGTGGGGTGAAATTTTAACCAGGTAAAGAGAAAGAATAGGAAGAATCTAAAGTTGGAAAATGGAAAGAGAAACAAGACAACAAAATGGGGAAAATTAGGAGGAAAGTGTTGGCATAAAGGTAGAGTTGAGATGGAGTAAAATTATGCTTAAGGAAAGATGAAAATAGAATGTAGAACTCTAATCCCAAAGTAAAATAAAGAGAAAACAAAATGACACTTGTTTTTTTCCAAAAACGTAAAATAGTAGTAGTAATAATACTAGTTGAAAACAAAAAATAATGATTAAAATGGTAAAATCAATTGAGGAGGAAAGAAAAAAAATAGTTTTGTAATTAAAATATGCAAAAATGAATAAAAATAAAATAAAAAAGAATTTTAAAAAAGAGAAAAAGAAAAAGAAGAAAAAGAAAAAAAATTGAATGGTAATTCATTTCCACTATTGTTCTGCTTGGCGCTCCTGTATTCCTGTAGGGAGAGTATTGCAATTCCCTGTGTTTCACTGCTGGTATTTTAATCTCTTTATTCTTTTGTGGTTATGCAAGAGTCAATTTGTGCGTCATCCACTGGGTGGCAGTGTTTCAGAATTGACCTCTGAGAAAAAGCACAGGACCTCTCTAGGCTGTGCTTAGATCCTGCTACTCTGTGGTTCTCAAAACCAATTTGTGGGGATTTTGCAGCCGGGACATTATAATAACCCCCAGGCTGTCCTGCCTCAGATCAAAATGAGTTGTTTTCCAGAGCTCCCCTCTGTCAACAGTTCCGAGAGTTTGCCTCCACACTTAGGGATCACACCCTGCCCCACATCTGCGGACCTCTCCAGAAGCAGCTTTCCCACAGCCCGGTTCCCACAGTGTGCATGTCTCTGTTCTGCAGGACAGGAGACCTCACCTTAACTCAGGCAAAACCTGACCTTTCCGTGTGCTGTGTGGATCTCCTCTGTGTCTGCGTGTTTGTGCCCTTTGGAGAGCCATGTTCTGGGTCCCCCTGCTGTTCGGTGAGTGCTTCAGCTGCAACTTTCAGACCACCGCAGACATCCACCTCCCTCTGCAAGATGGTGTGGTCTCTGCGTTCACTCTGGTGGCTCCGGCAGACAAAAACCCCATGGCAGTGGAGCTGCCTGGTCAGGAGAGCCCCGTCCAGCAGTCCCCCACCTTCTCCTGGAGTATAACTGACTCTTAACTTCCCAACAAACACTCCGAGTGCGACTCTCAGCTGCTCTCTCTCCGTCTGCCCACCGACAAAGCTCCAGACTCATCCGTCTATTCCGCCGCCATTTTTCCTCCAGTCAAAAGCCCTGGTCTTGATGGCTTCACAGGGAATTTTACCAAACATTCAAAGAATAACTAAAACCTGTACTCCCCAAGCTATTCTACAAAATCCAAGAGGAACAAAAACTGCCAAGCTCTTTTTAAGAAGGTAACATCAGCTAATTCTAGAATCAGATAAAGACACTACAAAGAAAAAAAAATTACAGGCCAATATCCTTCATGAGGGTAGATGCTAAAATCCTCAACAAAATATTAGCAAACTGAATCTAACAATACATTAAAAATTATCATATACCGTAACCAAATGGGATTTATTCTGGGGATGCAAGGATCCTATAATAATAAACGTGATACATCACATAAACAAACTGAAAGACAAAAATCACATGATCACATCAGTACACAGAAAAAACATTCAACAAAATCTAACACCATTTTTTGATAAAAACTTTCAGCAAAGTGAAATAGATGGATCAGATCTCAACATAATAAAGGCCGTATATAATGAACCTACAGCCAGTATCATTCACAATGTGCAAAAACTAAAGACATTTCCCTAATAACAGGAACAAGACAAGGATGCCTGCTTTCAACACTCTTATTGTACATAATACTGGCATCCTAAACACAGCAATTAGGCAAAAAGAAAAATAAAAGACATCCACATTAGAAAAGAGGAACTAAAACTGTCATTATTCATAGATGACATGATATTGTACATAGAAAGTACTAAAGACTTCTTTGAAAAACTGCTAGATTTAATAAATGAGTTTAGCAATATGGCAGGATAAAAAAATTATACCCAGAACTTGGTTATATTTTTAAACACCAACAATGAACTCTCAGAAAAATAAACTAAAAAAATCCCAGTTACCATTGAAACAAAAATTGAAGATACTTAGTAATAAAAGACCTGTACTCAGAAACTATATGATGTTAAAAGAAAGGATAGAGAAAGATGTAAAAAATTGGAAGAATATACTGTGTTCATGGATTGGTAGAACCAACATCATTACAATGTCCATACTACTCAAGTCACTCTATAGATTTAATGCAGTCCCTATTAAAATATCAATGGCATATTTCACAGATCCAGACAAATACTCCAAAAATATATATGAAACAAAAAAAGAAAAAAAAAGATCCTGAATAGCTGCAGAAATCTTGAGAAGAACAAAGTTGGAGGAATCACAGTACCAGATATCAAGTTATACTACAAAGCCACATACTCAAAACAGTCTGATACTGGCACAAGAACAATCAAATATATCAATGGAATAGAACTGAGAACCCAGCTATTAATCAAAGTTATTAAGCTGAATTAATATTTGACGGGGGAGGCAAGAGCATAGAATGTAGTCAAGCCCGTCTATTCAGTAAACGGTGTTGGGAAAATTTGACAGGTGCATGGAAAAAAATGAAACTATACCACCAATTTACACCATACACAAGAATAAATTAAAAATGGATAAAGGACTTAAATTTAAGTCATGATACCATAAGAATCTTAGAAGTAACCATAGGCAGCCAAATCATAGACATCTCTCATAGCAATAAGTTTACAGATACTCCTCCTAAGGTAAAGGAAACTAAGCAGAAAACAAACAAATGGGACTACTTTGAAATAAAAAGCTTCTACACAACAACAACAAAAAACATCAACAGTGAGGGGAGGAAAAATGGCGGCTGAATAGACAGATGCGTCTGGAGCTTTGTTGCTGGACAGAGAGAGAGAGCAGCTGAGAGTCGCACTCGGAGTGTTTGTTGGGAAGTTAAGAGTCAGTTATACTCCAGGAGAAGGTGGGGGACTGCTGGACGGGGCTCTCCTGACCAGGCAGCCCCACTGCCATGGGGTTTTTGCCTGTCAGAGCCACCAGCGCGAACACAGAGACCACACCATCTTGCAGAGGGAGGTGGATGTCTGCGGTGGTCTGAAAGCTGCAGCTGAAGCACTCACCGAACAGCAGGGAGACCCAGAACACCGCTCTCCAAACTACGCAGACACACAGACTCAGAGGAGATCCACACGGCACACGGAAAGGTCAGATTTTGCCTGGGATAAGATGAGGTCTCCTGTCCCACAGAACAGAGACTCGCACACTGTGGGAACCGGGCTGTGGGAAAGCTGCTTCTGGAGAGGTCCGCAGATGTGGGGCAAGGCGTGATCCCTAAGTGTGGAAGCCAACTCTCAGAGTTGTTGCCAGAGGGGAGCTCTAGAAAACACTCATTTTTATCTGAAGCAGAAAGACAGCTTGGGAGTTATTACAGTGTCCCAGTTGCAAAATCCCCACAAACAGGTTTTGAGAACCACAGAGTAGCAGGATCTGAGCACAGCCTAGAGAGATCCTGTGTTTAGTCTCAGAGGTCAATTCCAAAACACTGCCACCCAGTGGATGACGAAAAATTTGACTCTCGCATAACCACAAAAGAATAAAGAGATTAAAATACCAGCAGTGGAACAGGAGGGAACTGCAATACCCTCCCTACTGGGAAACCGGAGTGCCAAGCAGAACAATAGTGGAAGTGAATGACCATTCTATTTTTTTTATCTTTTATTTAAATTTTTTATTTTCTTTTATTATTTTTTTATTTTCATTTTTGCATATTTTAATTAAAAACTATTTTTTTCTTTCCTCCTCAATTGATTTTACCTTTTTAATTATTACATTTTTGTTTTCAACTAGTATTATTACTACTACTAATTTATCTTTTTGGAAAAAAATCAAGTGTCATTTTGTTTTCCCTTTATTTTACTTCGGGATTAGAATTCTACATTCTATTTTCATCTTTCCTTTAGCATAATTTTACTCTATTTCAACTCTACCTTTATGCCAACACTTTCCTCCTAACTTTCCCCATTTTGTTGTCTTGTTTCTCTTTCCATTTTCCAACTTTAGATTGTCCCTATTCTTTCTCTTTACCTGGTTAAAAATTTCACCCCACTTATATATCTAATTTAAAATCCCTTACTCCCAAGTCTATATAAACCTCTCTCTTCTTGTCTTCACTATCCAAAAAGTTGTTTTTTTCTCCTATGTTCTTTTGTTGCTGTTTGCCTGAAAGGTGATTACATCAATTTTTTGTACTTTTGGGGGGATTGTTTTAGCTTGTTCTACTTGTTTTATTTTGCTTTTTTTTTGCTTTGTTTTGGTCTGCTTTTTACCACTCTTTTCCCTCGCCTCCCTCGATACCAGTTGTTATTTATAGTTTGTACTAATCTCCAGGTACTGGTTGCCAGCATTTGTTGGGATTAGTGACTGTTCTAATGGAGTTTTCTGTGGACATCTATATTTTGTTCCCCTTTTCTCTCTTATCTTCTTTCTTTTCTCTCTGACTTTTTTTTCTCTTTCTCTTTCCTTCTTCTTTTCCTTTTTATTTTGTTATTTTATTTTATTTTCTTTGTTCATTTATTTATTTATTTTTCCCCCTCTCCCAATTTCATTTTGGCACTTCTTTCTTTTCTTTTTTCCTCATTTTCCTCTTCTTCTTTCTCTGCTTACCCCTAATTTGTCTTTCATTGGTGGTCACCTTATTTGTGATTATTAATATCGTGAATACATTGCTGTTCAGTGCCCTGTGTGTTGTACCTGGTCGTGTTGTAATTTGTGCCTTTGAATCAATGTAGGCAGAGAACTATATAACGAGACACCAGGAGAAGAAAGACCATGGGCAGAAAAAGACACAGCGTGCATATGACAGAAAGGCAGGTATCACCAGAAAAGGAAGTAAACAAAATAGAAGCAGAAATAACCCTGCCAGAAAAGAGTTCAGAGAAATGATCATAAGGTGGATGAAAAGAATGCCAGAGAAAATCGACAATGTGAGTAAGAGCCAAGAGGAAATGAAGAAGAAGCAAGAAGAAATGCAGAATAATTAAGAAGAAATAGAAGAGAGAATCCAAGATGGCGGTGTAGGTAAACACCTACACTACTGCCTCGCATAACAATTTCAAAACTACAACTAAAAGACAGAGCGGACATCATCCAGAGCCACAGTAAAGCTGGCTGAGTGGAAATTCTGCAGTTGGAAGGAAAGAGAGGGGCTCACAGAAGTCCAGAGGAACTGCAAGGGGCTGAGGTGTGGAGACATGCGCGCTGAGAGAGCGGATACTGGAGTACTGGGCTGGCTTTCTCTGGCGGGAGGGAAACGGAGACTCCCAATGGCATTGAACCCCTTATCTTCCGACACTAAACCCCAGATCCAGCCAAAACTCATACGGGGGAAGTTTGGACTGTGAAAAGGGAGAGGTGCACGGAAATTTAGGGGACTCACAAAAGATCAGAGGCTTGGTGGTGCACACGGCACTGTGTAGAGGACAGATTGCTGATTATGCCGCTGGCATTCGCGAGTGGGCAGGAGATAGACCCTCCCAACTGTGCCACTTCTGACTCCACTAGGCCCCTGTTTTGGGAGAAACCCTGGGGACCTAGACTCGTGTGGTCCTGGAGCACAGGGGAGCTGGAATGGTAGCTGTCTAGAGGCACTGCGGGCATGCACACACAAGGACTGCTCCAGCGATTACCCAGTTACGTGAGACTCAGGGCCCATGGAGGGCAGGACCGACTTGAAGGCAAGGCGGTCCCTTAAGCCCTGAGACTCCACCCATCCCAAGCTCAACAAAGGCTTCTTCTGTTTTGCATGTCTGGTATCATAAGGCTGAATCCAACACAGAAGTTCCCCCGGCATAGTGAAAATGCTGAGACAAGGGAAGGGATGACAAACAAAAGAAATGGAGGGAAAAAAAATGACTGGATATAGCGTTCAAAACCATGCTTATAAGGATTTTCAAGAATATGCTAGAAAAGATGGATAAATTTAGCGAGTCTCAAGAGGAGATGGTAAAGGACCAACTAGAGACACTGACTGAAATAAAAAATATTATACAGAGACCTAACAGCAGACTAGAGGAAGGCAAGAATCAAGTCTAAAATTTGAAATATAAAGAATCAGAAAACACTCCACTGGAAAAGCAAGAAGAAAAAAGAATTTAAAAATGTGAAGATAATGTAAGGAGTCTCTGGGACAGCCTCAAGCGTACCAACATCAGAATTGTGGGGGTGCCAGAAGAAGAAAGAGAGCAAGATACTGAACACCTATTTAAAGAAATAATGACTGAAAACTTCCCACATCTGGTAAACGAAACAGACTTACAAGTCCAGGAAGCACTCAGAACCCGATATAAAAGGAATACAAAGAGGACCACACCAAGACACATCATAATTAAAATACCAAGAGCAAAAGAAAAAGAGGAATATTAAAAGCAGCAAGAGAAAAACAGTTCATTATCTACAAGGGAGCACCCATATGACTGTCAGCTGATTTCTCAACAGAAACGATGCAGGCCAGATGGGAGTGGCAAGAAATATTCAACGTGATGAATAACAAGAACCTCCAAACAAGAATAATCTATCCAGCAAAGCTATCATTCAGAATTGCAGGGCAGATAAAGAGCTTTACAGAGAAGAAAAAGCTAAAGGAGTGCATCAACTTCAAATCAGTATTATATGAAATACTGAAAGGTACTCTTTCAAAAGAGGAAGAAGAAAAAGGTAAAAGACAAAAAAAATTATGAACAACAAATATGTATCTATCAACAAGTGAATCTAAAAATTAAATGAATTAAAAATTTGATCTACAAAATAAACTGGTGAATATAATTGAATCAGTAGCATAGAAAGGGAGTGGACTGATAATTCTCAGGGGTGAAGGGTGTACAGGGAGAGACTGGACAAAAATCATACACCTATGTATGAGATCAATGGGAGGGAGGTAAGGGCAGAGGGAAGGGTGGGAATTGGGTGTAGGAGTGCTATGGAGGGGAAAAAGAGAAACAAATGTTATAATCTGAATAATAAAGATTTAATTAAAAAAAAGAAATGAAAAATGACATCACTGCTATAAAGAACTCAATAGAAAGCATCAAAACTAGACTAGAAGAAGCAGAGGACCGCATCAGTGAGGTAGAAGACAAGTTAGGAAAAAATACCAAAGTACAGCAGCTTCTAGAAAAAAAAAAAAAGCAAGAGGAGAGCCTACGGGAACTTTGAGATAACTCAAAACAAAACAACATCCACATAATTGGGGTTCCAGAAAGAGTGGAAACTGAGCAAGGATTAGAGAACCTGTTTGAAGAAATAATGACAGAAAATTTCCCCTATGTAGGGAAGAAAAAAACCACACAAATCCAAGAAGCTGACAGAGTCCCAAGCAAAATAAATCCCAAAATACTGACACCAAGGCACATTATAATTAAATTGGCAAACAACGACAAAGTAAGAATCTTAAGAGTGGCCAGAGAGAACCAGAAAGTTACCTACAAAGTAACCCCCATAAGACTAGCTACTGATTTCCCAACAGAAACTTATCAGGCCAGAAGGGAATGTAATGAAATATATAAAGTCATGCAAAGGACAGGTCTGAATCCAAGAATACTGTACCTTGCAAGGCTTTTAATCAAAATTGAAGGTGAAATCAGAAGCTTCACAGACAAAAAAGGAATAAGGAAATATATTACACCAAACCAGCAATGCAAGAAATGTTAAAAGATCTGCTGTAATAAAAAGAAATAAGAAGCAAAGAAGAAACTCTGGGGTAAAGACTAAAAATGGCCACAGATAAGTACCTATCAATAATAACTTTAAATGTAAACGGATTAAATGCTCCAATCAAGAGACATAGGGTAACCAATTGGATATGAAAACATGATCCATATATCTGCTGTCTACAAGAAACCCATCTCAGGAAAAGAGATGCACACAGATTGAGGGTGAAGGGATGGAAGATGGTATTTCAGGCAAATGGAAATAAAAAAAAAAGCTGGGGTTGCAATACTAATATCTGACAAATTAGATCTCAAAATGAAGGACATAACAAAAGACAATGAAGGCCATTTCTTAATACTAAAGGGAACAACCCAAGAAGAAGAAATAACTCTGGTAAACATATATGCCCCCAATATAGGAGGACCTAAATACATAAAAAAAAACTCTTGGAGGATTTTAAGGAAGAGATTGACAGCAATACAATCATAATAGGAGACGTTAATACCCCACTGTCACCACTGGACAAATCCTCTAAACAAAAAATCAAAAGAAACATCAATCCTAAATGACAAACTAGTACAGATGGAATTAATTGACATCTTCAGAATGTATCACCCCAAAGCCACAGAATATACATTCTTCTTTAGTGTACATGGGTCATTTTCAAAGACAGATCATATACTCGGTCATAAGAAAAGTCTTCAAATTCAAGAAGATAGAAATCACATCAAGCATTTTCTCAGATTACAGTGGCATTAAACTGAAAATCTACTATAATAAAAACAATAGAAAGAAATCAAACACGTGGAGACTAAACAGAATGCTATTAAACAACGACTGGGTAACCAAAGAGATCAAGGAAGAAATAAAAAACTGCATGACAACAAATGACAATAACAACAAAACAATACAAAATATGGGACACTGTGAAAGCAGTCTTGAGAGGGAAGTTCATAGCCCTACAAGCTTACTGCAAAAAACAGGAAACAACGGTAATAAATTACCTAACCCTACAACTCAAAGAGCTAGAAAGAAAGCAACAAGAAAAGCCCAGCGTGAGCAGAAGGAAGGAAATAGTAGATATCAGAGTGGAGATAAACAACATGGAGACCAAAGAAACTATTCAAAAGATCAACAAAACCAAGGGCTAGTTCTTTGAAAGGATAAACAAGATTGATGGACCTCCAGCCAGGCTCACCAAAAAGCAAAGAGAGAAGACCCAAATAAACAAAATCAGAAATGAAAGAGGAGAAATAACAACAGACACCGCTGAAATAAAAAGCATTGTTAAAAATTACTATGAACAACTCTATTCCCACATATTGGACAACCTGCAGGACATGGATATATTCCTAGAAAAATATAACCTTCCAAATCTCAATCAGGAAGTATCTAAACATCTTAATAGTCCAATAACTATGGAAGAAATTGAAGCAGTCATCAAAAAGCTTCCAGAAAATAAAAGGCTGGGACCAGATGGCTACACAAGACAGTTTTACCAAACATTCAAGGAAGAATTAAAACCTATCCTCCTCACACTATTCAAAAATATTCATGAAGAAGGAACACTTCCAAACACTTCTGATGAAGCCAGCATCACCCTAATACCTAAACCAGATAAAGACAGCACAAGGAAAGAGAATTATAGGTCAAATCTCTCATGAACATAGATGCCAAAATACTCAACAAAATCCTAGCAAATTGGATCCAGCAGTACATCAGAAAGGTCATACACCATGACCAAGTACGATTCATCCCAGGAATGCAGGGATGGTACAATATTCGCAAATCAATAAAACTGATACATCACATAAACAAATTGAGAGATAAAAATCACATAGTCATATCAATTGATGCAGAAAAAAATCATTTGACAAAATCCAACACACTTCCTTGATAAAAACTCTCAGCAAAGTGGGAATAGAAGGATCATACCTCAACATCATAAAGCCATATATGCTAAACCCACAGCTAACATCATACTCAATGGGCAAAAACTAAAACCATTTCCTCTTAGAACAGAAATAAGAAAGGGATGCCCAATCTCACCTCTCCTGTTCAACATAGTACTGGAAGTATTAGCTATTGCAATTGAACAAGAAGAAGAAATAAAAGGCATCTAAATTGGAAAAGTAGAAGTAAAGCAGTCCTTATTTGCAGATGACATGATTCTGTACGTAAAAAACCCAAAGGACTCCATCCCAAAACTAACTGACTTAATAAATGAGTTTGGCAATGTAACAGGATACAAAATTAATACCAAGAAATCTTTGGCATTTCTATAAACTAATAGTGAAATTACAGAAAGAGAGACTAAAAGAGCAATCACATTTATCATCCCACCAAAAAAATTAAGATACCTAGGAATAAACCTAACTAAAGAGGTAGAAGACCTAGATGTAGAAAACTACAGGGCACTGAAAAAAGAGGTAGAGGAAGATGTTAACAGATTGAAGAACATACCATGCTCATGAATATGGAGAATCACATCATTAACATATCCATACTACCCAAAGTAATCTATAGATTCAATACACTACCCATTAAATACCAATGACATATTTGACAGACCTAGAAAGAATTCTTCATAAATTTTTATGGAATAAAAAAAGACCACAAATAGCCACAGAAATTCTGAGAAAGAAGAATAAAGTAGGTGGGATCTCAATACCAGATTTCAAGCTATATTACAAAGCAACTGTTCTCAAAACAGCCTGATCCTGGCAGAAGAACAGACATATAGACCAATGGAATAGAATAGAGAACCCATTTATCCTCCCAAACCACTATGCTCAATTAATAATTGACAAAGGAGGCAGGAACATACAATGGAGCAAGACAGCCTGTTCAATAAATGGTGTTGGGAAAATTGGACAGATACATGCAAAAAAATGAAACTGGACCACCAACTTATACCAAATAGAAAAATAAACTCAAAATGGATACAGGACTTAAACATTAGACAGGAAACCATAAAAATACTAGAGTAATCCACAGGCCACACAATCTGAAACATATGCCAAAAGAACTTCTTCATTGATACTGTTCTAAGGGCAATTTAAGCTAAAGAGAAAATAAACAAATGGGACTACATCAAAATAAAAAGCTTTTGCACAGCAAAAGAAAAGGTGAACAAAACAACAAGAAAGCCCACTGTATGGGAGAACGTGTTTGCAAATGTTATCTCTGATAAAGGTTTAATCTCCAATATGTACAGCCAACTTATACAACTTAATAAAAGGAAGATAAATGATCCAATAAAAAATTTGGCAACGAATTTTTCTAAATAGAACCTTTTGAAAGATGAGAAAAGTAAGGCCAAGAGACACATGAAAACATGTTCAATGTCACTAATTATTTGAGAGATGCAAATCAAAACGACAATGTGATACCATCTCACACCTGTCAGAATGGCAACCATCAACAAATCAACAAGTGACAAGTGTTGGAGAGAATGAGGAGAAAAAGGAACCCTTGTGCACTGTTAGTGGGAATGCAGACTGGTGCAGCCACTGTGGAGAACAATATGGAGTTTCCTCAAAAAACTGAAAATGGAACTTCCATTTGACCCAGCAATCCCACTCTTAGGAATATATCCTAAGAAATTAGACAAACCAATCGGTAAGGATTTATGCACCCCTATTTTCATAGCAGCACAATTTACAATAGCTACAATTTGGAAGCAGCCTAGGTGCTCGTCAGCAGTTGAGTAGATCACAAAACTATGGTACATCTACAGAATGGAATTCTATGCTGTCATTAAAAAGAAGGATTTCTTACCATTTGTTGCAACCTGGATGGAATTGGAGAGCCTTATGCTTAGTGAAATAAGCCAGTCAATAAAGGAGAAATACCACATGATCTCACTCATTTGTGGGTAATAAAGAACATTATAAACTGATGAACAAAAGGATAGACACAGAAACAGTAAAGCATCAAACAGACTTTCAAATTAAAGCAGGAAGGTTAAGGAGAGGTGGGGTAGATAAGAGATCAACCAAAGGACTTGTATGCATGCATATAAGCATAACCAATGAACACAAGACACTGGGGGGTTGCGGTATGCCTGGTGGGGGGGGACGGCAATGGGGAGATATGTATACATGTAACACAATAAAAAAATTTAAAAAAATGGGACTCTCACAATTTGCAGCAGCATAGATGGACCTGGACAGTATTATGCTTAGTGAAATAAACTAGTCATAGAAAGGTAAGTATCATGTGCGAAATATAATGAACCAAATAAACTGATAAACAAAATAGATACACAGACATAAAAGCGTGGAATAGACTGTCAAATTTCAGTGGGAAGGCAGAGTTGAAGGGGTGTTGGGAGAGATCAACCAGAGAATTTACTCATGGATACAGACTATAGTGTGGTGAAGGTCTGGGAGGGGCAGGTGCAGGTTGGAGGGATTCAATGGGGCGGGGGGAGAAAGAAAGGGACATCTGTAATACTTTCAACAATAAAGATAAATTTTAAGAAAGCCCACAAGAAAACAATTAAAACAATCCAGGTAAAATATGGGCAAATAAATATATTTTTCTAGATAACATATACAAATGGCCAAAACATAATTGAAAATGGGCTAAATACCAGTAATCATGAGGGAAATGGGGATAGGTTGGTGGGAAGAGATTAACCAAAAACTTATATGCATATATGCATATATTTAAAATGGACATAGACAATAGTGTGTTGAAGTCCTGGGGTAGAGGGCAGGTACAGGCTGGAAGGAATCAATGGGGAACAAAAAGGGACATCTGTAATACTTTCAACAATAAAAATGAAAAAAGGAAGTAATAGAAGAGGAGGCAGCCAGCAAAACCATTTTGGTTAGAGCATCATTCCGTGCTTAAAGAGATGCTGATTTGATTCCCAGTCAGGGCACATACCTAGGTTGTTGTTTGGTCCCCCATTGGGATGTGTTTGGGAAGCAGTCAGTTGATGTTCCCACCACACTTCTCTCTTTGACCATTCCTCTTTCTCTAGAATCAATGAAAAACATATCTTTGGGTGAGGATTTCAAAAACACACAACACAATGAGATATTACCACACTTATTAGAATGGCTGAGATAAGTGTTGGTGAGAATATAAAGGAAACCCTTGTGTACTGTTGGTGGGAATTTAAAATGGTGCAGCCACTGTGGAAAACAGTATGAAGATTCCTCAAAAACATAAAACTAGAGTATAATATAATGTAGAAATTCTACTTGTGAGTATATATATAAAAGAAATGAAATTAGTATCATTTTTCTTTCTTTTTTAATTAAATATTTATTATTCAAATTATTACATTTGTTTCTCTTTTTTCCCCTCCATAGCTCCCCTCCACCCAGCTCCCACCCTTCCCTCTACCCTTACCTCCTCCCATTGACCTCATCCATAGATGTATGATTTTTGTCCAGGCTTTCCCTGTACACCCCTCACCCCTTTCCCCCTGAGAATTATCAGTCCACTGCCATTCTGTGCTCCTAGTTCTATTATATTCACCAGTTTATTCTGTTGATCAAATTTTTAAATAACTTAATTTTTAGAATCACTTGTTGATGGATATGTGTTTGTTGTTCATAATTTTTGTCTTTTGCCTTTTTCTTCTTCCTCTTCTAAAGGAGTACCTTTCAGCATATCATATAATACTGGTTTGGAGTTGATGAACTCCTTTAGCTTTTTCTTATCTGTGAAGCTCTTTATCTGTACTTCAATTCTGAATGATAGCTTTGCTGGATAGAATATTCTTGGTTGTAGGTTCTTGCTATTCATCACGTTGAATATTTCTTGCCACTCCCGTCTGGCCTGCATCGTTTCTGTTGAGAAATCAGCTGACAATCATATGGGGGCTCCCTTGTAGGTAATGAACTGTTTTTCTCTTGCTGCTTTTAATATTCTCTCTTTGTCTTTTGCTCTTGGTATTTTAATTATGATGTGTCTTGGTGTAGTCCTTTTTGGATTCCTTTTATATGGGGTTCTGTGTGCTTCCTGGACTTGTAAGTCTGTTTCTTTTACCAGATGTGGGAAGTTTTCAGTCATTATTTCTTTAAATAGGTGTTCAGTATCTTGCTCTCTTTCTTCTTCTGGAACCCCCACAATTCTGATGTTGGTATGCTTGAAGCTGTCCCAGAGGCTCCTTACATTATCTTCACACTTTTGGATTCTTTTATCATCTTGCTTTTCCAGTTGAGTGTTTTCTGATCCTTTATATTTCAAATTTTTTACTTGATTCTTGCCTTTCTCTAGTCTGCTGTTAGGACTCTATAATATTTTTTATTTCGGTCATTTTATGTTTAATTTCTAGTTGGTCTTTTTTCATATCTAGTAGGTCCTTTTTCATCTCTAGTTGGTCCTTTTTCATTTCCTCTTGGGTCTCGCTAACTTTATACAACTTTTCTAGGATATTCTTGAAAAACCTGATAAGCGTGGTTTTGAACTCTATATCCAGTCATTTGTTTTCTTCCATTTCTTTTGTTTGTGATCCCTTCCCTTGTCTCGGCATTTTCACTATGCTGGGAGAACTTCTGTGTTGGATTCAGCCTTATGATACAAGAGTTGCAAAACTGCAAAAGCCTCTCTGGTGAGCTTGGGATGAGTGGAGTCTCAGGGCTTAACAGACTGCCTTGCCTTCCAGTTGGCCCTGCCCTCCACCACCCCTGAGTCTCAAGTGACTGGGTAATTGCTTGAGGAGTCCCTGTGCCACACGTGCTCTCGCAGTGCCTCTAGACTGCTGCCCCTCCGGCTCCCCTGCACTCTGGGACCATATGAGTCTGGGTCCCCAGGGTTTCACCCGAAATTGGAGTTTATTGGAGATAGAAGTGGCACAGGTGGGAGGGTCTGTCTCCTGCCCACTTGTGAAAGCCAGTGGCACAATCAGCAGTGGGTCTTCTTCGCGAAGTGCCATGCGTGCAACCAGACTTGTGATCTTTTGCAACTCCCCTAAATTTCTGTGCACTTCTCCCTTTTCACAGTCCAAACTCCCCCATATGAGTTTCGGCTGGATCTGGGGTTTAGTGTCATAGAATAAGATTTTCAATGCCTTTGAGAGTCTCCGTCTCCCTCCTGCCAGAGAAAGCCAGCCAGGTTCTCCGGCACCTGCTCTCTCCATGCGTGTGTCTATGTACCTCAGCTTTTTGCAGCTCCTTTGGGTCTCTGTGAGCCCCTCTCTTTCCTTCTAGTTGTAGAATTTCCACTCAGCCAGCTTTTCCTGTGGTTCTGGATGATGTCCGTTCTGTCTTTTAATTGTAGTTTTGAAATTGTTTTGTGAGGCATCAGTGTAGGTGTTTACCTATGCCGCCATCTTGGATTCTCTCTTAAATATATTTTATTGATTTTTCACAGAGAGGAAGGGAGAGGATAGAAAGGTAGAAACATTGATGAGAGAGACATCGATCAGCCGCCTCCTGCACGCCCCCTACTGGGGATGTGCCTACAACCAATGTACATGCCCTTTGAATGGAATCGAACCTGGGACCTTTCAGTCCGCAGGCTTATGCTCTATCCACTGAGCCAAACTGGTTTTGGCCATGTACTCTTTTTGAACTGGAAAAACTAATATCTAGTCCTCTGTTCTAATATTCTCTTTTCTCTTTGTGATCTTAAGATGTTAGTACCCATTTATATCATTTTAGACTTAAATCAGCTTCTAAAATCTCAACATTTCTTTTAACAATACATCTCTAGTCTTCCTTTATTTTGATTTCATTATTGAAAATGCTCCTCATCTGATAATAACACTAAAACTGCTTTTCAAGCCAATCTAGTTTCTCTTTTATTATTCAAGCAAACTGAATTCTTAAATATGGAATGTTCTCAGCATAGGTTTTTTTAAAATGCACTATTAACTTTGGGGTATACAGTCATTTTATTAAGTTCTTTCTCTCAACTCAAGATGTGGCATATTTTCTTTTAATAAATGTTTTGTTCATTCAAAACTATTCATTGAGCACCTACTAAAGACTAGGTACTTTTCTTATTACTTGGGATATATCAATTAACAAAACAATTTTTGTTATTATCATTATTTTGTTAATCATAACCTAAGGATGTTTGTTTTTTTTCATTGCTTTTCAGAGAGACTGGAAAGGAAGAAGTGGTAGGAGAGAGAGAAAAAAAATGTGAGAGATACACATCTACTGGTTGCCTCCCACACATAGTAGGGAGTAAATTGGAAACTCAGGTCTGTATCCTTGATGGGAATTGAACTGGTGACCCTTTGGTTAGGGGACTGACACTGAGCAACACTGGCAGGGGCAGTTATTATTATTATTTTTTTAAATCTTCACTCGAGGATATGCTCTTATTTATTTGACAGAAAGAAGAAGGGAGAGAGAGAAACATTGATGTGAGAGAGAACCCAATCAGTTGCCTCCTGTATACTGCCTGACTGGAGATTAAACCTGCAACCTAGGTATGTAACTGACCAGGAATTGAACCCACAACTGCTTGGTGTATAGGATGATGTTCCAACCAACTGAATCACCTGGCCAGGACTCCTGTGATTATTACTAAAATTTTATTATCCTACTGAAGATGAAGCCATAGTTTATGTTTTGGAAATGTAACATCAAATCCTAATATAATTCATAAAAATAAGCTGTTCCAATCTGAGATCCTGTAGTATAGAGATAATTTTTAATGGCTGTTGGAAGAGCAATGCAATAAGCAGAGCTCAGACCAGTTCTGATTCCTCCTTGGGTCCTGAGATCAAGTAATGTGATTTGGGAAGTCTCTAGGTCAGAAAACATTTGAAGCCCAACCTCACATACAGCACAAGGAACTCAAATATGCAGTTTGTAAGATCTCTGTTTCCAGCATTCCTGCCTTTGTGTGTGACTGAAAAACCACTGTTCTGTGTTCTAATACTCAAGAGCCTTTGCAACAAAACCTCTTCTCCTTTAATAAAACCTGGGTTTTAGCTCTCCTGTGTGTCAATTGCCCTAGCAGCTACCTTGCTTTTTTGAGACTCTAATTTGTCTGCCAACTTGCTAATGCCCCAAGTGGCCAGTATTTGCTGAATTCCAGGCTGTTGTGAACCACCAGAAGCCATAAAGACCTGCAGAGGTCAAAATCCCACATGACCTGTATTAACTATAGCTTAAGCCCTAAAGCTGCCTACCTTAGTGGTTGCTAGATCCTATGCATAGTATTTTGTTTTCCAAATGCCAGTCTTCATTTCTTAGTACCAAGTATAAAGGGGCAACTAAAATTGCCCACAACAAGATTCTGGGAATTAGGGGGTCAGTAAATACATTCCCCCCACCTGGGTTTAAATCAACAGACAGTAGAGAAGATTCAGGGTAGGAAATGGGATATAGATCTATGAGTAAATGGATTTGCTGGTGTTTTACCTTGAGTTACTTAGTCCCTCCCCAGTGCAGCTGGCGTAGAGGGGCCCTTGTCTAGTGTGGGGCTCTGTTCACTCACAGGCCAATCTAGAAGGAATGGGGCCAGAGCACTGGCTCCAATTCTTCCCAGGTGTCACTCCTTCTTCCCTGGGAGCAAGTAAAGATGGAGAAGAGCCATGAGTGTTACCCTAACAGAGGAATATGCATGCATGTGTGTGTGCTGTGGGCAAATGTCTTCCCCCAAATAAACACTCTTACCATAGTTCTTACAATTTGAAAGTCAGCATTTGTTTGTCTCTTCCACTCTAAACTGGATCCTGCATGATTCTTGCTGTCCTTGTGTCCTGTACATGTTAGATTGATACACATGTTGAATGAAGGAAGGCCTGGCTCCACTAGTGAAATTGAAGAACAAAAGTGCTCACCTGCCTCTGATGAGCAATTTATCTTTTGTCTCCTTAGAGCATTTCCTGTCCTCTTGTTGTCATAAGAAGTTAAATGCATTTTATAAGTACATCAATTAACACATGTTGTGGCTCTCCTAAAGATGAGCCAATTAAAGTCAAAGAACATGTACACAGTAAAAGGCCTTAAAATGAAACTAGAAGCCCAGTGCATGAAATACATGCATGGGTGGGGTCCCTATGTCTGGCTAGTGATCAAGAATGATCAGTGGTAGGCTGATCAGGGTCAGGCCAATCAGGGCCATGTTGAAGAGGAGACTATAGTTGCTGGGCTGGGTGTGGGAGGAATGAACACCAGATGCCGATGCTGCCATTGTTGGTACCATGCCCCTGCATGGTTTCCCACCTTGTCCCCTTCTCCTTCCCTCACTGATGGGTTGCCACTGTGGTGGGCAGTGGGCCGATTGGAGTCTGCTGGCCAGGGGGAGAGATGGAGGTTGGCCATTGGCCCTGAGGAGGGAGCTGGTCCTTGGACCCCCTGGAAAAGAGGTCAAGTTCACCACCACCCATCCCTGGTTCCCCATCCCAGCCTGAGGGCTAGCTGTGGGGGAGGTTGGCTGGCTGGGGGAGGTTGGCTGGTGGTCAGTGTGCACCATAGTGACTGGTCATTTTGATCACTTTTATATATATATAGATGAGCTTCCTGTTAAATTCAAAAGAAACATACAGTGACAAATATATTTAAAAAACAAAAACAAAAAACAAATATTTCCCCTCTCTCATTTCATCTTGCAATGGTATATCCAGCAACAATGAAAGTTTAGTGTTGTTTTTTTAGTACATTTAAATAGTGTCACAATAATAATTTTTATTTTGAGATTTTGAAACACAGATACTGGTGGCAGGGATTGCATAAGGTAAATGGCACAGAACTGTCAGACCTTTCAGGTGGTGATGCCAGCAAACAGGGAGGAAATAAAGGCTCTGTAGAGGGAAACAGGTGGTCCATGTTCTCGCAGCTGGTCAGTGACCTGGTGGGAGTCAAACCCATTGCCACCTGACACACCAAAGGGGAGAGTTAACATGAAGGAAATGGGCTCCTGACTCAGAACCGGGGTTTGGGCCCTGAAGAGCTCTATCTGTGGCTTGAAAATAATCTGTCTTTATTTTAATTTCAATTTCAACAATAGATCTGCTCTCAGTCTTCTTGGATTTTAAACATCAGTGACTGTTCACTCATTTTTAAGTCTGACATCATGATGTGTGGAATATAGTTTTAGATTACAAAAGTAAAGCCAGGGATAAGGTGGAGTGTAATTGAAATCTCTCCAGAGAAAATACAACAGTGAGAGAACAATATAACTTTTCAATGATGCCATGATGAACACTTAAATAATTCCTGGTTGATACAAGTTCTTTTTGTATATTTTATTTCTGAATACTCAATATCCCAGTTTAGATTTATCAAAATTAGAGCCTCTCCTCTGGAAAGTCTCTATTTGGAGAAACTTGAACTTTAGAAGAATTTTCAATTTTTTTTTTCATTTTCTGGCCTCCAACTCAGGCTGCCAACAGCAGAGATTTACATGCATTCTTGGGAGCATATTAATTTATTACAAAAGCAATTCCTGACAGTGTTGACTAGTCCACTTTCCAAAGTTGTCTAATACCATGTTATGTTTATCATTTTAACTTCATTGAATTAAACAGACCTCTAAATTTTACTTAAGTTTCATGTTCATTTGGTTTACATTTCTTCTGAATCAAACTGTAGATTTTTAGTCTTCTATTTATCTTTCTAATTAGATAACCTAGTGAAGTAAAAATTGAAACATCATTAGGTAACTTTATGTATTAATAAATTAGCCCAGACAAGCAACTAAAACCCAGCTGGACAAAACTCTGTTCAGTCAAATGTTGCTCTACCTGGGACTATGGTGTAAGATTAGCAATGCAAAATTATATCAAGTGAAAGTTGCAGCAAATTGTTAGGACAAAATCAGAAAAGTGAGGGTTTCTGACCAGACTTCAAAACTATGGGAAGATTTGTCTACCTTAAGAATAATAAAAATGATGTTTCTAGAAATTTTCTAAGTTTGCAATAACCTGATTAAAAATGAGGGTTGTCATGCTGTTATTACTGTTTTCTGAGACACAGTTTAAAGAAGTGGTTTTATGATTCATTTCTTAAAAACCTCCAGATTACAAATGCATAATATAAATGTCTTATGAAAACTACAGAACTTACCCACATCTATCTCAGGTTAAATAGGATCTCCATGTTTTAGTATGGTGATCATTTAGGAATTAAAGGTGGACACACACAAAAAAAAATCTAAACAAATCTGTGTATCAAGGATCGGATCCAATTTATTTAAGTTGGAAATTCTCTGTCTGTCTGGTCTCAGGACTCCTTTACCCCCTTAAAAGTAATTGGGAATGTCAGAGAACTTTTGTTGATGTGAGTTATATTGGTCAACATTTGTCATTTTACAAATTGAAATTGAGAAAAATGTAATCCACAAGGACATATCCAAGAACACATCCTATTTGCTATGAGAACACAACTGCCAGCATATGCATGTCACCTCTGGAAATATCACTGCACATTTGTGAGACAAGTGAGAAAGGCAAGATACACTTTATCATCAATAGGATTGGGTTCACCTCACAGATTCGCTGAATGGATTTCAGGGGCCTGAAGAGTGCCCAGATCTCACTTGGGGAACTGCTGGCTTAGGTAATTTATTATTAATTAACATGTGACAATGCCTTGTAGGGACTTCATAGAATAAGCAATGGCATTTGAAAATAATTCCCGCCATGGCTTTCAGAATCAGCCAAAGTGTACCTGGTAGCCTATCCTCTCTATGTCTACCTGGGATATCTTTTAGAAGCCCCTTAAACCCTCAGAGCCTGGGTTTCTTAGGTGAAATTGGGGCTCGCAGGGTTACAGTGAAGATGCAGAGCAACATGACACATAGTAGGTATTCAGCACAGATCTCTGGAGGGAAAGAAACAGCACAGTGCCCATCTCTGCCCAGGCTGGGCCTCTACTGCCCTCCCAAGGAGGCTTGCTGATTACTGTGGTTTGAAGCAGAGTCTCCTGGGAAGGACAATAGGGAGAAAGAAAGAAACGTGCAGTTTCACCTCACCTATGTCCCCCTGCCTGACTCCTTCCCTATAGCATTTATCTTTGAAAACTTTGATCTAAAATTAACAACTATCCACACTCCCAAAGTCCAAGCTGATGTGGTTCAGTATTTTTGGGCTTACTTTGCTACTTTGTTAGATAATTTTTTAGTTATTATTATAGCATTGAAATGTTTCTCTTGTCACCCCCTGCTACTGTTTGTTATTCTCAGCCCAGGTCTCCCAGACCAGTTCTAGCCCTATTTTAGAGACAGCTCTTGCTCACACTTACCCTTGAACATATAGCCAGTGTTTAATAAGATTCTCTTCTCTAAATTGTGGGCTGTTTTTGATCATTTTCTGTTAGCTTCTAGGTTTTGTGTTCTTGATCCCAGGAGGAAATGGACAATGTTCTTTTGACTGAGATTTCTTTTAGGGGCACTGAAGAGGATTTACTGGTGGAACCTGGGTTGGTACCGTCTGAAGGAGAGGATGGTTGAGGACTTGGCCAAGGGCCCAGGACAGCAGTTCTCCTCAGTGGGTGAAAAGATGCCCCAAATGTCCAGGGATATTGCTGAAGAATCTCCTTGGAGGCTGTATAAAAGGCTGCTGCATATTTTGTAAATGATTCCCATATAATGGTCTCAGTGACATTTGCTGAACTTTTCTGAAACCAATAGGAAAATTTTCTGGTCCCTGAGGTGATGAATTTTGCTTGTACTGATTTCCTTGTTTTAATATCACTAATGACCTAATGAGTACTGCTTTTATGGAAGGTAGCCCTGTGGGTTTGAGAAGGAGAAGTGTACAGTGATCCCAATTTCTGGATGTCAGGAGAAATGGCCCTGACATCCCAAGACATAAGCATTTAGGAAGATGAGTGAGTCTTGGGATCAAGATGATAATTTAAACTTAGGACTTATATTATGAAATGGTGGTAGGATTTCTAAATGGAAAATTTGTCATAACCTTTCTTTAAGTAGTTATTGAAGCCATGGATGGCAAAAAGTACAGTCTTTGAACCAACATTGGAGCCTTCCAGACTTGGATACTCACTGAAGCCAATAATTTCCAAGTTGGGTGACAATGGATACAATTCTTAGTATAATGGAGCTCCCAGGTTCTCCTCTATAAAATCATGATTCTTAGTAAGTAAACCCAACAGTCAGGTTGTGTGTGTGTGTGTGTGTGTGTGTGTGTGTGTGTGTGTGTGTAATGCGGGTTTCAGAACCCCATTTGTTAGTTCAATATTTTAGTTTGAGACATTTGCAACTTGGCTTCAATCAGACAAGTAGGAACACCATTGACTTGAGAGTGACAGCAAATGTAAATCTTAGTTGAAATAAGTTGACAATGAGGTTCAGGGAGAAAGAGAGGGATTAGTTTATGAATACACAGGGCTCAGAAGTGAAACCCATGTCTGTGACCCTGGTTCCTGTTTCTAATACAAACAGATGGGTTTGAATCCTCACCTGCTATAAGAGTTTAGCTAAGTTACTTACATGCTCTTTGCCTCAATTTTAGCATTACCTCCCTCATGGATTTTTGAGGGAATTCACTTAGGTAATAAACGTTAGGTTCTTTGCAGAGTATCTGGCAAATATTGAGCACTCAATAAATGACAACCATTATTATCCCTTAGACAATATTGCCTCTCAAATACACTCTTTAAATCTCAGACAGTTA
The DNA here is from genome assembly GCA_011751065.1 of Lasiurus cinereus. Lineage (NCBI taxonomy): Eukaryota > Metazoa > Chordata > Mammalia > Chiroptera > Vespertilionidae > Lasiurus > Lasiurus cinereus. The sequence continues at coordinate 3,026,125 of JAAGEH010000380.1, forward strand.
TTTTAAAATTAATTCCTGGAGGAGACCATTACCTTATTCAAAGGTAAAATAGATTATATACAGAAAGCATAATATTGACTTCATAAGCCTCTGCGTTGAGGGCAACAGGAGCTTCTCCTGACATATGGGTTACTGTTGACCTTAGGGGGAGAAATTGCTGTAGACAGGGATGAATAGAATGCTTCTGAAAATTGTACAGATTATCTCAGATCTGGTAATCATGAATTTTATCATCTCTCAATCCTGATTGAGATTAGCAACTCTCAGTAAGGTGTGTCAGCCCCTCCTGGTTTCAAATGGAAATAAGGTTTCACCTAAGTATCCCAGGGGCTTAGATTCCACCCCCCCCACTCCGCACCCCACCCACCCCGCTCCCAGTGGGATGAGGCAACCCCAGGGTGTTGTCATTTTTTATTTCTTTGATACAATAGTAGAGTGATAGGCCTCTTCTTGTGTCACCTGAAATGGTGGCTGATGTTTGAGTGGCTAGTCCTGGTGTCCTAGATAGCCTTCACAGGCTGCTGCTTGCTTTCATTCCTATGGCCTCCAATCACCCTTGAGCTACCCATCCCTCAAGGTATGGACTGGACATGGATGTGGGGAAAAAATAAAGTTGGAATTTGATGCATAATTTTTTATATAAATGTTCCTGAACATGGATAGTTCCTCCAGAACAGAATGAGGACAAATACACTCAATCAGTTGCAGCCCCTATGTCCAGGGTCAGTGGCCTGTGGGGTACCCTAAAACACCAACCCTTCTCCAGGATATATCTGCTGTTTGTGCTTGATTTTCAGATGAGCTCTGGTAACACAGATGTGTACTTTTGAATCATCATTATGTTTACTTCCTCATGTTGTACTTGCCTGGCCATCTTCACAGATGCTACATCTGTGAACATCCAGCTATTGGTTCTGAGCATTTGGTGTGTTTGTGCCAATGCTGAACTTTCTGGTGGACACAACATGAGAAAAAATGTCCAATCATCTTTCTTTTCATTGTAGAAAGTCACCACAATGGCCCTACTCTTTGTCATAGCAACCAAAAACAAAATAAAAATTTTTAGTAAGTGATGAAATCCAACATATATACTATTAGTGTCATAAAACTTCATACACAGAAGATAATTTTAAGAAAGCACAGCAGATACAGAATCAAACATGTCTAGTTATGGGACTTCTGGATATGTGAAGAAATCCAAAACATTAATTAAAAAAGACATATATCCCTATGTTCATTGCAGCATTGTTTATAACAGCCAAGATACAGAAGCAACATGAGTGTCCATCAATACACAAGTAGATAAAGAAGAAGTGGTTACATATATACAATGGAATATTACTTGGCCATAAAAAAGAATGAAATATTACCATTTGGGAAAGCATTGTTGGACCTAGAGAGTATTATTATAAATTAGTCAATTAGAGAAAAACAAATAGCATATGGTTTCACTTACAAGTGCAATCTAAAGAATAAAATAAATGAACAAACAAAAAAGAAACAGACTCATAGACACAGAGAACAAACTGAGGATTGCCAGAAGGGAGGGGGTTGGGTCAAAAAAGGTGAGGGTATTAAAAGCACAAATTAGCAGTTACAAAATAGTCATGGGAATGTAAAGTCATCATAGGCAATATAGTCAATCATCTATACTAATAAAAGAGTAATATGCTAATTAGACCAGATAGACCAGATGTCCACCAGATATTCTTCTGGATGTCCTTCCAGACAAAGCCATGGTGGCAGGGGCCAAGACAGAGGTGGTTAGGGGCAATCAGACAAGCAGGCAAAGCAGTTAGGGGTGATCAGGTAGGCAAAGGAGAGCAGTTAAGGGCAATCAGGTCAGCAGGGGAGAGTGGTTAGGAGTGATCAGGCCAGCAGGGAAGAGCAGTTAGGGTTGATCAGACTGGCAGGGCAGAGTGATTAGGGGCATCAGGCAAGCAGACAGGCAGGCAGGCAGAGGCAGTTAGGGGTAATCAGGCAGGCAGGTGGAGTGGTTAGGGGTGGTCAGATAGGCATACAGGTGAGTAGTTAGGAGCCAGTGGTTCCAGATCGTGAGAGAAGTGTCCAACTGCTGATTTTGGGCCTAAACCAGCAGGCAGACATCCCCTGGGGGGTCCCAGATTGGAGAGGGTGCAGGCTGGGCTGAGGGGACCCCTCTCTATGCATGAATTTCATGCACCAGGCCTCTAATATTGTAATAACTATGTATGGTGCCAGGTGGGTACTAGACTTATGGGGGATCACTTCATACAATATCTAACCACTATGCTGTACACCTGAAGCTAATATAATATTGAATATCAACTGTAATTGAAAAAACAAACAAAAATCCTTCTGCCAGGTACCCAGAACCATAGCTTAGGCAAGTGGTTGGCAAACTCATTAGTCTGCAGAGCCAAATATCAACAGTACAATGACTGAAATTTCTTTTGAGAGCCAAATTTTTTATTTTTTATTTATTTATTTTTTGATTCAGAAGTACACCCTCTGCAACAACACTGAAAATAAAGACAATACATAGTCCACAATCATACAGCTAGGAAATGTCATATAGAAGACAAGAATTCAGAGTTATTGGCACCAAAGTCCATGCTGTTTCCATAATGCCATATTCACACACTTTATAAGCCAAATTTTTTAAACTTAAACTTCTTCTAATGCCACTTCTTCAAAATAGATTCGCCCAGGCCTTGGTATTTTGTGAAAGAGCCATACTCAAGGGGCCAAAGAGCTACATGTGGCGTGTGAGCCGCAGTTTGCCAACCATAGGCTTAGGCCATCTGAGTCCTCTTCCTTACAGTGCACCAAGCTGAGATCCAGCATGTGTTTCCTCCTCACAGCCTGTGAAGAGCAGCTGACCACAGGCAGAGATGTCAGACAAGATAGCTCTTTATATGAGTACTAGCAAGGATGTCCTGTGCCTCATTATTGGCTATGGTAAGTTAGATCCTTGGAGCAGCTGTATTCTTTATACTTCCTGGATTTCATATAAGCAGGCATTCAGATAATTCTTATCTTTTGTTTATAATGTTCTTGGTTATAAATGAAGAAAATATTCTTTGGCTCATCATCTACTATTCTTTCTCTGTACAGGTTGAGTTCTATAACAGGACCTGGAGGAAGGAAGGGAACACAGTGAGGATTTGAAATTAAAGTGTCTGTCCACCACCCTCTTTTTGCTGCTCCTGGTGTCTGTGTTGAGCTCTGCCTATTAGGTAAAGGCCCATACTTCATTTGATTTAGAAAGCAATTTCATGTCTTGAGGATGTCTTCTAAATGGTCCTCTATAAATATGATGTTTATTTCCCTGAGCAATCGTCCCCATCCTAGTTATGCATTGGTGAATCATTCAAACATGACCCCCAACACTGGATGTGCTTTGCAGTCAGGACTTTCGATGAATGACATATTTCACCTCCTGAGTCTGAGCAACCTGAAGCCTGACTGGGGAAAAGACCTCTTTAAGGACACAAAGAGGGCCTTGGAAATGTGTTCTAATTCTGGATTTATTTGGAGATAATTTCCTTTATCTTAATGCATGTGTTGGTGACAGAAATCAAACTTTGTGTTATATTAGGCTACATTACCAGAAATGAAGAAACATTACTGCTCAAGGGCTTCAGGAGTATTTCAGATGATGCTGTTGCCTTGTGAGTTTTCCAGTCAGTACTCCATTAAAACTTTTGTGTGGAGGAAACAAAGGCAGTTCTAAACAGCTGCCCTATAATGGGCTGGTTTCAGGGTATGGGGGCTCTTATCAGAGTACTCAGGAGGTTAAGGCCTACTCGCTATATGCATGTGCACAGGCAAGGCACAGCAGTATTACTATGTTAAAGGCCCCTTTGCCCTATGCATGCACAAGGGCAATGACTCAGCAGTAGCACTGTATGTACTGTCCAAGCACACCCTTATATAACCTGCTTATGTTAATCACTAATTGGCACAAGGCATCTTTTGTTTGAGTGTGAATGTAAGGTGCCAATAGCCAGGCCAATTTTTGGCTACTTTGTTCGTAATAAAGTACATCCCACCTACCTAATATTTTCTTCCAATTTCCTACACCCAGAGGGGTCAAGTCCCTGGCTAAGAACTTTCCCCTAACACAGGAAAATGCGGTCTTGAGAGAGGTAATTTAATATACAGTCTTTCTTTTATGAAAATGAAGTGATTTGAAGTGATAGATCTTAACAAAAGGATGCTGATGACACGACACTCCCCACCTATTGATGACCAAAGCCGAATTTTAGATTCCACAGATAAGTGATTATTCATGAAAGGGTGGGCTATGGCTCTGGAGGTATGCAACAGGCTGCATCTGAGCCAGTGCAGTGCACATGTCAGAGAGGCTAGGGGCATCATTTTCTTGGGAGATGGTTAAAGAGTAACCACATGGGCATCTGTACAGAGAGAGATCTCACACAAAGCAGGCCTGCACACCAATGTAAGTGTCTATACCACAATGTACACCATTGAGCAAGCCAAGATAGGCTATTCCGGATTTGTTCTGTGACATGTTCTTTTTTTTTTTTTTTTTTTTGGAGATGCAGTTGGCAAGGCTGCTATTGCTAAATCTATGTGCTGCCTTGTAGTTATAAAATGGGGATGATTTCCAAACATGCTCAGCACAGTGGTGATTAAAAAAATCTACCTAGAATAGGATTTTGATCCCTATTGGGAGAAATAGAATGCAGAGAAACAGGAAAAGAGAAGGACAGGATAGGGGAGTAAAAGTTAGATGAGTGGGCCACTAGGTTCTCAGAAGTTGGTCCAGGAGAAGAATGTAGGAAGAATAAAGACACTTTAATTTTTATTTGCTTGATGCTAACCATTGCATTTTTTTTGTTTGTTTAAAGTATTACATATGTCTCCTTTTTCCCTGATCGATCCCTCCTCAGCCATCCGCACCCCATAGGACAAACTTTTAAAAATATATATATTTTATTGATTTTTTACAGAGAGGAAGGGCAAGGGATATAGAGTTAGAAACATTGATGATAGAGAAACATTGCGCAGCTGCCTCCTGCACATCCCCACTGGGGATGTGCCTGCAACCAGGGTACATGTCCTTGACCAGAATCGAACCTGGGACACTGATGCTCTATCCACTGAGCCAAATCGGTTTCTGCTGTAGGACAGACTTTTACCACCCAGTGCCCCTGTCCATTGGTTATGCTAATATGCATTTATACAAGTCACCCTCCCCTGCCTTCCCTTTGAGATTGGACAGTCTGTTCAATGTTGCTTTGCTCTGGATCTATATATATGTGAATCAGTTTATGTTGGTCATTATAATCCCACAAATGAGTGAGATCATGTGATATTTATCTTTCTCCAACTGGCTTATTTCACTTAGCATAATGCTCTCCAGGCCCATCCATGCTGTTGCAAAGGTAAAAATTCCTTACCATTTTTATAACAGCATAGTATTCCATTATGTAGCTGTACCAACCTTTTCTAATCTACTCATCTGCTGATGGGTACTTAGGCTGTTTCCACATTTTAGCTATTGCAAATTGTGCTGCTATGAACATAGATGTGCATATATCCTTTCTGATTGGTGTTTCTGTTTTTGTAGGATATATTCCTAGAAGTGATATTACATGGTCAAATTGCAATTCAATTTTTAAATTCTTGAGGAAATGCCATACTGTTTCCCATGGTGGCTGCACCAGTCTGCATTCCAACCAGCAGTGCAAGAGGGTTCCTTTTTCTCAACATTCTTTCCAGCACTTGCCATTTCTTGATTTGTTGATGATGGCCATTCTGACAGGTATGAGATGGTATCTCATTGTCATTTTGATTTGCATCACTCAGATGATTAATGACTTTGAGCATGTTTGCATTTGTCTCTTGGCCTTTTGTATGTCCTCTTTTCGAAGTGTTTATTTATTGGTGGGGGTTAATTTCAGGTCATAAATACAAGAAGTTCATCCAAAGGTTGGTGGTGGACCTTGAAGCTTCATCAGGGCTGAAGATACATATTATTGCTTATTGTCAGACAGCTGAGGGCATTTCCCTAAACCTGAAAATCTACATTTTATTACTTGCTGCTGGCCAAACAGCTGAACAGCTGAAGGCAATTCCCCCATCCTGATACTTTACTGCTTAACAAACTTTACCTTAAATATATGTATTTGCTTTGCTTTAGGGCAAAAAAGTGTGAATAAAAAGCCCTGGATCCAGAGATTCAGAGAGAACTTAGTTACTAAAGCTAAGCCTTCTATGTCTCCTCCATGTATTCCAAATTTATATTTCATGTTTAGTATCTTTATTAATTTACCTGCAGCCTCTTCTCCAGATTCCTGAATCTTTGTAGATGCTGAAAAAGACCCCGATAATTTAGGACCTTGGCCCATTTTTTGACTGGATTGTTTAGCTTCCTTTTGTTAAGTTGTATGAGTTCCCAGAAATTTAGGAGATTAAACCCTTCTCAGATATAGCATTGACAAATATGTTTTCCTATGCAGTGGGCTTTCTTGTTGTTTTACTTGATGATTTCTTTTGCTGTGCTTTTTATTTTGATGTAGTCTCATTTGTTTAATTTCTCCCTAGTTTCCATTGCCTACGTTGTATATCAGTAAAGACATTTCTATAACATATATATGATATTTTGCTGCCTATGGAGTCTTCTAAGATTTTTTATAGTTTTCCAATTTAAGTCCTTTATCCATTTTGAGTTTATTTTTGTATATGATTTAAGTTGGTGATCAAGTTTCACTTTTTTGCTTGTATCTGAGCAATTTTCCCATCACCATTTATTGAAGAGACTGTCCCTGCAGGGGAGGGCAGATAGGGATGCTCTTTCCTCCTTTGTCAAATATTAATTGAGCATAATGGCTTGTGTCAATTTCTGAGTTCTCTGTTCTGTTTCGTTGATCTATATGTCTGTTCTTGTGCCAGTAGCAGGCAGTTTTGAGAACCATGGCTTGGTAATATAGTTTGATGTCCGGTATTGTGATCCCTCTAAATTTGTTCTTCTTTCTCAGGATAGCTGTGGCTATTCGGGGTCTTTTTATATTCCAGATGCATTTTTGGACAGTGTGTTCTAGATCTTTGAAATATGCCTTTGGTATTTTAATGGGGATTGAATTGAACTTATAGATTGCTTTGGTTAGTATGGACCTTTTAATGATGTTAATTCTACCAATCCATGAACACAGTATGTTCTTCCATTTGTTTTTATCTTCCTCTATCTCTTTTTCAATGTCCTGTAGTTTTCCAAGTACAGGTCTTTTATGTCCTTGGTTAAGTTTATTCCTTGGTATCTTAATTTTTTGTTGCAATGGTAAATGAGATTTTTTTTTCCATTTCTCTTTTTGAGACTTCATTATTGGTGTATAAAAAGGCCAAAGATTTCTGGGTGTTAATTTTGTATCCTGCTACATTGCCAAATTCATTCATTAGGTCTAGTAGTCCTTGGAGTTTTCTATGTATAGTATCATGTCATCTGCAAATAAGGACAGTAATTATTTCTTTTCCAATTTGGATGCCTTTCATTTCTTCTTCTTGTCTGATAACTATGGCTAGTACTTCTAATACTATGTGGAATAGGAGGGGTGAAAGTGGGCATCCTTGCTTGTTCCTGTTCTTAGGGGAAATGAGTTTAGTTTTTGTCCATTGAGTATGAGTTGGCTGTAGGTTTATCATTTAGAGATTTTATTATGTTGAGGTATGATCCTTCTATTTCCAGATTTTATTATGTTGAGGTATGATCCTTCTATTTTCAGAGTTTTTATCAAGAAAGGGTGTTGGATTTTGTCAAATGCTTTTTTAGCATCACTTGATATGATTATGTGATTTTTGTCTGTCAGTTTGTTTATGTGATGTATCACATTTATTGATTTGAGAATAATGTACCAACCTTGCATCCCTAGAATACATCCCAGTTGGTAATGGTGTATGATCTTTCTAATGTACTGTTGATTCTGATTTGTTAGAATTTTGTTGATGATTTTCATGGATGATATTGGCCTGTAGTTATCACTTTCTCTTTTTTTGTGTGGTGTCTTTACCTGGTTTTGAGATTAGAGTAATGTTGGCTTCATAGAAAAAGTTTGGAAGTGTGCCTTCCTCTTGAATTTTTTAGAATAGTCTGAGAAGGATAGGTTTTAGTTCTTTCAGTGCTTGGTAGAATTAACCTGTAATGGCATCAGGTCAAGTGATCTTGTTTGCTGGAAGATTTTTGATTGCTGTTTCAGTTTCTTCAGTAGTTATGGGTCTATTTAGGATTTTTGATTCTTCTAGATGCAAAGTTTTGGGAGCTTGTATTTTTCTAGTAATATCTCCATTTCATCTAGGTTGTCTATTTTGTTGGAATAGAGTTGTTCATAATCATTTGTTTTACTATGGGATTGGTTGTTATTTCAACTCTTTCTATTCTGATTTTGTATGTGTTCTCTCTCTGATTCTTGGTGAGCCTGGCTAGAGGTTCAGCAAACTTATTTATCCTTTCAAAGAACCAACTCTTGGTTTTGTTGATCTTTTGCATTTTTTTAGTCTCTATTTCATTTATCTCCACTCTGATCTTTATTATTTATTTTCTTCTGCTTATGCTGGGCTTTTCTTGTTGCTCTCTTTCTAATGCTTTGAGTTGTAGGGTTAGGTAATTTATTATCATTGTTTCTTGTTTTTTTTTTTTTTCCCAGTAGGCTTGTAGAGCTATGAACTTCCCTCTCAAGACTTCTTTCACTATGTCCCATAGAGTTTTGGATTATTGTGTTTTAATTGTCATTTTTTGCCATGATGCTTTTTATTTCTTCTTTGATCTCTCTGGAATCCCTGTCATTTTTAAAGCTTGCTAGTTAGTCTCCAGCTGTTTTTATTGTAGTTGATTTCTAGTTTTAGGCCATTATGGTCTGAGAAGATGCTTGATATGATTTCTATCTTCTTGAATTTGAAGAGACTTTGCCTATGACCCAATGTGTTGTCTATCTTTGAAAATGATCCATGTGCACTTGAGACGAATGTATATTCTGTGGCTTTGGGGTGAATCTGAAGATGTCAGTTAATTCCATATGATCTAGTGAGTCATGTAGGATTGATTTTCTTTGCTGATATTTGTTATAGAGGATTTGTCTGATGATATTAGTGGGTTATTAAACTTCCCTACTATGACTGTATTGCTCTCAGTCTCTCCTTTGATAGCCTCAAGAAATTTTATTTTTATTATTAGGGTGCTCTTGTATTGGGTGCATATATGTTTACCAGTTATTTCTTCTTTTTGGATTGCTCCCTTTAGTTTTAGAAAGTTACCTTCCTTATCTCTTGTTATATCCATCACTTTGAGATCTAATTTGTCAGATATAAGTATTGGTACCCTAGCTTTTTTTTTTTTCATTTCCATTTTGCCTGAAAAATCTTTTTCCATCCCTTCACCATCAGTCTATGTGAGTCCTCTTTTCTGGGGTTGGTTTTCTGTAGACAGCAGATATATGGATCATGTTTTCTTATCCATTCAGCTACTCTATATCTTTTGATTGGGGCATTTAATCCATTTATATGTAAAGTTATTATTGACAGGTACTTGTTTGTCTCCATTTTTATGCGTTATGCCTGTGTTCATTTTTCACTTTTTATTTCTTTTTTTTTTCACAGCAGACCTTTTAGCATTTTTGCATTGCTGGTTTGGTGGTAATGAACTCACTTAGTCCTTTTTTGTCTGTGAAGCTCCTGGTTTCCTCTTCAATTTTGATTGATAGCCTTTCTGGGTACAATATTCTTAGATTCAGACCCCTTCTTTGCATGACTTTGTAAATTTCATTCCCTTATGGACTGATGTGTTTTTGTTGAATAATCAGTTGGTAGTCTGATGGGGTTAACTTTCTGTTTCTCTTTGGCTGCTTTTAAGATTCTTACTTTGTCATTGGTGTTTGCCAATTCTAATAAAAGAGTAATATGCAAATTGACCATACCTCCATTATACCCACAAGCCATGTCCACTAGCAAATCTGAGCAAGTATGCAAATTAACCCAACCAAAATGGCTACAGCCACAGAGATAGCAGGAGGGATGCTTGGGTTGCCCCTGGCAATGGAAGAAGCCAAGCTTTCTGCACACCCTGGCTGGCACTTAAGAGAACAAAGTTTCAATGGCTGTGTAAGAAGAAGGCTTGGCTCCACTCCAGGCCTCCAGTTGGGTTGCAGGTGGGCATGGCTGGCCTGAAAACCACCACAGGCCCCTCTCCCAGGCCACACCATGACCCAAGAGAAGACCCACCCTGATCCAGGACATTCTTCAGGGCAAACCAGCTGGACCCACCCATGCACCAGGCCTTTATCCTATCTAATAAAAGAGAAATATACAGATTGACCATCACTCCAACACACAAATAGCTGCCCCCATGTGGTCAAAGGTCCTGCCCCAATGTGGACACAAGATGGCCACCATAAGAAGGCCAGTAGGGGAGGGCAGTTGGTAGGGACTAGACCTGCAAGGGAGGCAGTTGGGGGTGATCAAGCCTGAAGGGGAGGACAGATAGGGATGACCAGGCCAGCAGCAGAGGGAATTTGGGGGTGACCAGGCCTGCAGGGGAGGGCAGTTATGGGTGACAAGACCTGCAGGGGAGGGCATTTAAGGGCAAACATGCTGGCAGGGGAGCAGTTAGGCATCAATCAGGCTGGCAGGGGAGTGGTTAGGCTGGCAGGCAGAAGTGGTTAGGGGCAGTCAGGTAGGCAAGCAGGTGAGCAGTTGGAAGCCAGCAATGCTGGATTGTAAGAGGGATGTCCCACTGTCCTGCTTGATCGGGCCTAAACATGCAGTGGGACATCCCTCTAGGGATCCCAGATTGGAGAGGGAGCATCTAGGCTGAAGGACACTGCCCCATGCTCTAATTTCATGCACCGGGTCTTTAATTTAATTATAATGTGCCTTGGCATTGGTATTTTGGGGTTCATTTTGTTTGGGAATCTGTGGGGTTATTTGATTTGTGTGAGTTTTTTCTTCCCAATATCAGGAAAGTTTTCTGTCATTATTTCTTCTAACAGATTTTCTATTCCTTGCTCAGTTTCCTCTCCTTCTAGCATCCCTTTTATGCAGATGTTGTTCTGTGTCATGTTGTCCCAAAGTTCCCTTAGGCTCTCCTCCTGTTTTTTAAGTTTTTTCCCCAGATGGTGCTCTGCTTGAGTATTTTTTCCTACCTTGTCTTCTAGCTCACCTATGTCTACTTCTTCTTCCAGTCTACTGTTAATGATTTCTATTGAGTTCTTTATAGCAGCAATGTCATTCTTCATTTATCCTTGGTTCTTCTTCATTTCCTCTTGGTTTTTACACATATTGTTGAATTTGTCTTCCATTCTTTTCAGCGACTTTATGACCATGTCTCTGAATTCTTGCTCTGACATATTGCTTGCCTCTATTTCATTTACTTTCTTTCTAATGATGCCTGCTTTTCTTTCATATGTAGGCTGTTTCTTTGTGTTCCTATGATCACTCTTTGCCAGGTATCTGGTTATGTAGCTCTCTCTAACGTGCATTGATTTAAAGGCACAAAATACAACACAATTAGGCATAACGCACCAGACATTGAACACATATGTATTCATGATACTAATAACACCAAATAAATGTGTCCACCAGAGAAAAGAGAATTAGGGATAAGAAAAAAAAAGAAGAAAGAGAGTGAAAAAATGATATTGATAAAAGCAAAAAAGTAAGAGAGTTTAAAAAAGAGTAAAAAAAGTGTGAGGAGATTATTTATATGGGGAGAAAACTCCAATAAAATAACAACTAATCCCCCAAAATGCAAAAAAACCAGTGACACCCAGAGATGAATGCACGCTACAAACAACAATTAATAACAAGTGAGAAGATAAATAGAAACAAACAAAAAAAAACCACCCCACCAAAAAAAAAACAAAAATAGAGAAACAATCTCACAAACAAAAAATAAAAAACACAACAACCTTAACAATCAAGCAAGTGACAATAATAGGACAGAGAGAAAGCAAAACAAAACAAAAACATATAAATCAAAAACCTAGAAAAAAACACACACAGAATAAAAAAACAATAAAAACAAAAAACAAACAAATAAAAAAGGGCAGAGAGCCCAGATACCAGAAACTGAGAAACAATACAGTATAGATGACTGGAATCATATGTCAGCCTAAGGAATGACACTTCAATTTTTTCACTTTTATTTTTATTGACCTTTTTTTTCTTTCTTCTTCTTTTTTCTATATTTTCCTGTTTTTGTTTGTTGTTTTATTTTCTATTTCTTTTTGCATTATTTTTCCATCACTGTTTTTAATTGTTATTTTTAATTTTTTATGTCACTTTTGAAATCAAATTTTTTATTTTTTTGTAAATTTATTATTTTTTCTTCTCATTCTCATTCTTCTCATCTACTTATTCCCTTTATACTTCCTCAGTATTAAATTGATATCCTCCCCATATTCATCCAATTCTTAATATTATTTCCACTATATAAGCTCAGCCTCTACAGATACTGCCCTGATTCTCTTTGCTGGCCCAGGGCACTGTAACCACATGAATAGCAGACACATGTGCAGCCTGATCCTGTCCAAGGAGCAGCAGCTCCTCTGAGCAGCCCACCCACTACTGAGGAGCAGCAGCCCCACGCAGTTGGCCCCCCTCTGAGGGTAGCAGCTGTCTGCAGGCCATACCCTGTACCTATCTGAAGAGCAGCAGCTTGGATGCATGAGCAGCCAGCCCCTTTCCAAGGAGCAACAGCTGTGCAAGAAGCCTATCCTCATCCAAGGAACAGCAGTTGTGTGAGTAAATTGCCACTATCTGAGAAGCAACAGCCACATGAACTGCCTGCTCCCATCCAAGGAGCAGCAGTTGTGTAAGCCACCTGCCCCCATTTGAGAAGCAACAGACGCATGAGTTGCCTGTCCATATCAAAGGAGCAGCATCTGTGTGAGCAGCCCACCCATATCTGAGGAGCAGCAGTTGTGTGAGCAGCTCATGCCCTTCTGAGTAGCAACGTCTACACAGCAGTCTCCCCCATCTGAGGAGAAGCAGCCACATAAGCAAACTGCCCACAGCCAAGGAGCAGCAGCCATGTGCAGTCCACACTGGACTGAGGAGCAGGACACACACACAGCCTGCACATGTCCAATGAGAAGGACCTGGGTGAACACATCGTCCCTGTCTGAGGAGCATCAACATCATGAGAAGCTCACTCCCCTGTGAGGAGAAGCAGCTGCTGGAGAAAACTGAGTTCCATCTGAGTTGCATGAGAATCCCTCACCCATATGAGGAGCAACAGTCCTGTAAACAACCTGTCCCAGTCCAAGAAGTGGCAGCATCACGAGTGGCCTGTCCCTTCTGAGGAACAGCAGCAGTATGTAGCCAGCCTCCATCTAAAGAACAGCAGCCACACGAGCAGTCTGCCCATCCCCATCTAAGGAACAGCAGGTATACAATCAGCCTCCCCCACCAACCAGAGGAGGCACCACTGCTGCAAACAGCACCTACCAGAGGAGCTGCTGCCAAGTGAGAAGCAGCTGTTACCATGACCTCCTGAAGAGAAATTGCAGCTAGAGAAGCCACTGCCACCCAAGTAGAAGCTCCTGCACAGCTTGATATCTAGACCAGTCTGTGAGATCAAAAATGGGTAGACAAGGATACCCTCAAAGGAAAGAAAAAGAAGAATTGTCAGAAAAGCAGCTAAGTGAAACAGAGGTGAGCAATTTGTCAGAAAAAGTATTCAGAATAAGGGACATAGAGTTCATAAACCGGATGGAAGAAAAAATCAACAACTTATGTAAGAATCAAGAAGAAATGAAGAGTGATATACTTGCAATAAAAAACACCATGGAAAGTTTCAAGAGTAGACTAGGAGAAGCAGAGGACCAAATTAGCAAATTAGAAGACAGGGAAGCAAAACACAGCCAAACTGAATTGCAACTGGAGAAAAAAATTAAAAGACAGGAGGAGGAGGGCCTAAGGGAGCTATGAGAAAACATGAAATGAAGCAACATACAAATAATAGGGATGCCAGAACAACAGGAAGAGAAACAAGGGTTAGAAGACCTATTGAAGTAATAATTTCAGAAAACTTCCCAGATGTGGTGAAGAAAAAAAATCACATAAGCACAGAGTCCCAAATAGGATGAACTCAAATAGACCCACACCAAGACGCATCATAATTATGATGGCAAATATTCAGGACAAAGAGAGAATTTTAAAGACTGCAAGAGAGTGATAGAAAGTTATATACAAGGGAGCTCCAATTATATTATCACTCCCGAGGAGCAGCAGCCCCACGTAGCTGGGCCCCTGTGAGAGGCTTCTTGCACAGCTGTTGCTCCTTGGAAGGGGGCTGGCTGCTCATGCAGCCCAGCTGCTGCTCAACAGAAACACATCAGGCCAGAAAAGAATGGAAGGACTGAATGCAAGCCAAGTGACTGAATTCAAGAATACTCTATCCAAGAAGATTATCATTGAAAATTGAAGGGGAAGTAAGGAGCTTCACAGACAAAAAAAGCTAAGGGAGTTTATCACTACCAAGCCAGCAATGCAAGAAATGCTAAAGGAACTGGTGTAAAAATAAAAAAAATAAAAAGGTAAGAAGGAATACAGACACAAAAAATAAAAATGGCTACAAATAAGTACCTTTCAATAATAACTTTAAACATAAATGGACCTAGTGCTCCAATCAAAGGACATTGAGTGGCTGAATGGATAAAAAAACACGACCCATATATGTGCTGTCTGAAAGGTGGGTACCTCAGAAAAAGGGACTAATACAGACTGAAAGTCAAGGGATGGTAAAGCATCTTTCAGGCAAATGGAAATGTAAAAAAATCTGGGGTAGCAATACTTATATCTAACAAAACAGACCTCAAAGTAAAGATCATAATAAGAGATAAGGAAAGCCACTTCATAATAATAAAGGGATCGATACAACAAGAGGACATAACTCTGATAAACATTTTGCACCCAATGCAGGAGCACCCAAATACATAAAAAAAAAACCCACACAACTCCTGGAAGATATCAAGGGAGAGATCAACAACAATACATTCATAGTAGGGGACTTTAATACACCACTGACATCACTGGATAAATACTCTAGACAAAAAATCAACGAAGAAACAGCAATTATAAATGACTCACTAGTTCAGATGAATCTATTTGAAATCATCAGAGCATTTCATCCCAAAGCCACAGAATATATGTTCTTCTCTAGTGGACATGGGGCATTTTCAAAAATAGACCACATATTGGGTTACAAGCAAAGTCTCCCCAAATTCAAAAGATTGAAATCATATCAAGAATTTTCTTAGACTACAGTGGCATAATATTAGAAATAAACCACAATAAAAGCATTCCAAAAAATCCAAACAATTGGAAGCTGAATAGCATGCTATTAAACAATGATTGTGTTATCAATGAGATCAAAGAAGAAATTAAAAACATCCTGGAGACTAATGACAATAAAAACACAACAACTCAAATGCCATGGGACACAATGAAAGCAGTCCTGACAGCGAAGTTCATAGGTCTACAGGCCTACCTCAAAAAACAAATAAACAAACAAAAAACAAACAAAAAAGAAAAAATGATAACACATCATCTAACACAACAACTCAAAGAATTAGAATGAGAGCAACAAGAAAAGCCCACATTGAGCAGAAGGAAGGAAATAATAAAGATCAGAACAGAAATGAATAACATAGAGATTAAAAAAAATTCAAAAGATCAATAAAACCAAGAGCTGGTTCTTTGAAAGGATAAACAAGATTGATGAACCTCTAGCCATGCTCACCAAAAACAAAGAGAGAGGTCCCATCCCAAATAAACAAAATAAGAAATGAAAGAGAAGAAATAACAACAGAAATTTCTTGTGGGCACAGAAATAAAAAGGATTATTTAAAAATATTATGAACAACTCTATTCTAACAAACCAGACAACCTGGAAGAAATGGACACATTCCTAGAAAAATAAAACCTTTCAAAATTTACTCAAGAAGATTCTAAAAATCTTTATAGGCTGATAACTGTGGAAAAAATTGAAGCAGTCATCAAAAAGCTTCCAGCAAACAAAAGCCCAGGGCCAGGTGGCTTCACAGGGGAGTTTTACCAAACATTCAAAGAAGAACTAAAAGCTATTGTTCTAAGACTATTCCAAAAAAATTCAAGAGGAAGGAACACTTCCAATCTCCTTCTATGAAGCCAGAATCACCCTAATACCAGAACTAGATAAAGACAACACAATGAAAGATAATTATAGACCAATACCCTCATAAACATAGATGCCAAAATCCTTAACAAAATTCTAGCAAATTGAATCCAGCAGTACATTAGAAAGATCATACACCATGACCAAGTAGGATTTATCCTGGGGATGGAAGGATGGTACAATATCTGCAAATCAATATATACGATTCATCACAGAAAAACTAATTGAGAGATAAAAATTACATAGTCATATCAAAGCATATGAAAAAATCCAACACCCTTTCTTGATAAAAACTCTCAGCAAGTTGGGAATAGAAGGATCAGATCTCAACATAATAAAAGCCATATATGACAAACCCACAACTAACATCACACTCAATGGGAAAAGAATAAAACCATTTCCCTTAAGAACAGGAACAAGACAGGGATGCCTTCTCTCATCACTCCTGTTCAACATAGTGCTGAAAGTATTAGCCATTGCAATTAGACAAGAAGAAGAAATAAAAGGCATCCATGTTGGAAAAGAAGAAGTAATATTGTCCTTATTTGCAGATGACAAGATACTGTACATAAAAAACCCTAAAGACTCCATCAAAATATTATTAGACTTAATAAATGAATTTGGCAAAGTAGCAGGATACAAAATAATGGCAAGAAGTCTATGGCATTTCTATACACCAATAATAAACTTACAGAAAGAGAGACTAAAAAAACAATCCCATTTAAGATACCTAGGAATAAACTTGAGGTAAAAGACCTATATGTGGGAAACTACACAACACTGAAAAAAGAGATAGAGGAAGACATAAGCAAATTGAAGAACATACTGTGTTCATGAGTTGGTAGAATCAATATCATCAAAATGTCCACCCTCCCCAAAGCAATCTATAAATTCATTGTACTTCCCATTAAAATAGCAACAGCATATTTCACAGACCTAGAGAGAACCTTTCAAAAATTTATCTGTAATAAAAAAGACCCCAAATAGCTACAGCAATCCTGAGAAAGAAAAACAAAGTAGGTGGGATCTCAATACCAGATTTCAAGCTATATTATGAAGCCACTGTTCTCAAAACTGCCTGGTACTGCACAAGAACAGACATATGGATCAATGGAATAGAATAGACAACCCAGAAATCAACCCAAACTACTGTGCTCAATTAATATTTGACAAAGGAGGCATGAACATACAATGGAGTCAAGACAGACTCTTCAATAAATGGTTTTGGGAAAATTTGATGGATACTTGCAAAAAAATGAAACTAGACCACCAACTTACACCAAACACAAAAAATAAACTCAAAATGCATCAAGGACTTAATCATATGATGGGAAACCATAAAAATACTAGAGGAATTCACAGGCAAAAAATCTCTGACATATGTTGAAGAAATTTCTTCACTGATATTTCTCATAGGGCAATGAAAACTAAAGAGAAAATAAACAAATGGGAGTACATCAAAATAAAATGCTTTTGCACAGCAAAGGAGACTATCAATAAAACAATAAGAAAGTCCAGTGCATGGTAGAACATATTTGCCAATGATATCAACGATAAGGGTTTAATCTCTAACATATACATGAAACTCATGCAGCTTAACAAAAAGAAAATAACTCAATCAAAAAGTTGGTAACTGATCTAAATAGACACTTTTCGAAAGAAGACAGAAGGAAGGCCAAGAGACATATGAAAACCTGCTCACAGTCACTAATCATCAGAGAGATGCAAATCAAAACGACAATGTGGTACAATCTCACACCTGTCAAAAGACTATTATCAACAAATCAACAAATGACAAGTGCTGGCGCCGGTGCAGAGAAAAAGGAACCCTTGTGCACTGCTGGTGGGTATGCAGACTGGTGCGGCCACAGTATGGAGTTTCCTCAAAAAAAAAAAAAAAAAAAAAAAAAAAAAAGGAAATTTTAATTCACCCAGGTCACCCCATTTAAGGGATTTTCTCAAAAAAAAAAAAAAAAAAAAAACTAAAAATGGAACTCACATTTCACCCAGTGATCCCACTTCTAGGAATGTGTCCCAAGAAACTAGAAACACAAATATGAAAGGATATATGCATCCCTATGTTCATAGCAGCACAATTCACCATAGCTAAGATTTGGAAACAGCCTAATTCCCCATCAGCAAATAAGTGGATTAAAAAACTGTGATACATCTACACAATGGAATATTATGCTCTGGTAAAAAAAGAAGGAGTTCTTACCATTTGCAACAACATGGATGGAGATGGAGAGCATTATGCTAAGTGAAATAAGCCAGGTAGAGAAAGATAAATATCATATGATCTCACTTATTTGTGAAATATAATGAACAACAGAAACTGATGAACAAAATAAATCTAGAGACAGAGAAACATCAATCAGAATGTCAAACCTCAGGAAAAGTAGGGGATGATGGGGTTAAGGGGATAGATCAACCAAAGGACTTATATGCATGCATATAAGCCTAATCAATGGACACAGACAACAGGTGGGTGGAGGCATAAATGGGAGGTGGGGGGTAATGGGGGAATAAGGACACATATGTAATAACCTGAATCAATAACAAAATTTAAAAAATAAAAAAATAATTTAAAAAAAGGACAGAGAGAAAAAATTTTGGATAGTGAAGAAAGAAAAGAGAGAGGTGTGTATGAACTTAGAGCAGGGGATCAGAAATTAGATATATAAATACAGTGACTTTTTAAGAGGGAATAAAAAGAAGGAATAGGGAAAATCTAAAGCAGGAATAGGGTAAGTGAAACAGGACAACATAAGGGGCAATGTAAGAAAGATACTGTTGGCATAAAGGTAAAGTTGGTGGTAGTTTTTAAGATTTTTACTTTGTCTTTGGAGTTTGCCAATTTAATTATGATGTGTCTTGGTGTCGATGTTTTTGGGTTCATCATGTTTTGGTCTCTGTGCTTCTTGGACTTGTGTGAGTTTTTTCTTCCGGATTTCAGGGGATTTTTCTGTCATTATTTCTTCAAACAGGTTTTCTATTCTTTGCCCATTTCCTATTTTTTGGCACCCTTATTGTGCAGATGCTTTGTTTTGTGTCGCCTCAATGCTCACTTAGACTTTCCTACTGCTTTTTAAGTTTTTTTTCCAGTTGCTGCTCTGCATGAGTGTTTTTGTTTTCGTTCTTTTTTGGTCTTTATGTAATTTTTTTCTGGGATTTTGTAGCTATATCATTCTTTATTTGCTCTTGGATCTTCTTCATTTCCTTTTGATTCTTACACATGTTTTTGATTTGTCTTCCATCTTTTTCAGCATTCTTATGACTATTGCTCTGAATTATTTCTCTGAAAAATTGCTTGCCTCTATTTCATTTACTCACATTTCTGGTGATTTCTCTTTTTTAATATGGGGGCTGTTTCTTTGTCTCCTCATTTATGCTGTTCCTTTGTGGTTGTTTCTATGTATTAGATCAAACTTCTATGTCACCCCTATTTTTTTACTTTGTCTTATATAGTAGATATTTTGTGGAACCCATTGGTGCAATCTCTCAAGGCTTCAGGGCTGGGTATTCTAGGGATTTCCCTTACTTGGAATATTTGGGTTCTCATGGTGTAAGTGTATCTTAAGTATTATTGTGCTGTTAATGGATGGAATGTTCTTTAAGAATGTCTGGTTATGTGGCTCACACTCTACCACATTGACCAAAAAACATATGTACCACTCAACAAGACATGACACAGAGAAAACAAAAAATAAATGTATTCATGACACCAATAACCCCAATAAAAATGGTAACCAGAGAAGATAATTAGTAGAGAAAAATGAGAGCAAAACGATATTCAAAAAATGTAAAAGAGTAAGAGAGAAAATAAAATGATGAAAAAAGTGAAAAATATACATATATGGGGAGAAACTTCCAGCCAACAAACAAATAAACAAGAAATTCAAACAGCAACCACCAAGATAAAAAGTAGACAACAGAATCTGTAGAAGCAGAGCTTATTTCCAGAAAGTAAGGTAAAGAAATTGAATAAATAGGGGAATGGCCATGGATCAGTATAGAAGAGGTAGAAAAGAATGAGTGGATAAGAAGAAAAAAAAATAAAAAGACAAAAATTTTTTTTTCTTTAATCTATGTATACTGGTATATCCATCTATTTTTTTGAAAAGCAGAACAGAGAAGAGAGTGGCTAGGCTTGAGACCAATTAAACATTTAGGGGAAGAAGAGAGCCAGAGAGGAGAGGAAAACCAAAAGCCTAAAGAATAAAAAAAATATTGGCTGGTAAAAAAAGGGAAAAGAGAAAGGTGCATGGACTTGGAGTAGGGGAGAGGAAATTAGATAGGTAAGTAAACCAACAGAGACTACAATAATAACAATGTGTCAATAAAGCAGATAAAGATGAAATTTTAAAAAGGGGTAAAAAGAAATAAGAGAAAAACTAAAGCAGAAACAGGAGATGAGAGACAGGTTGAAAAAGGGAGATATGTGGAAGAAAAGGGTGGCAAAAAAGAAAAAATAAGATAAAGTAAAATAATGATAAAAAATAAAAGTAGAATGAAGAAAAATCATCCAAAAAAATAAAAGGTCAGAGATTCCTCATCCATTAGGATGATAATATCTGCTTTGTAGGGTCGCTGTTGTAATTAAATGAGATGGAATGCTTAGCACTGTTCAGCACAGAGCCATCTTTTAATATATAGTAGTTATTGTATTAATTACTGGTCTGATTGGGTGAGTCTATTTAGGGCAAGTCTGGTGCAACAGAGAAGTTGGATGTCATCTGAGGGACTGAAGGATGGTGGCAGCCTCACAGGGATGGAGAGCACAATCAAGTTGTAGACTTCAGAGGTAACAATGGGTTAAATTCTGTACCTGTTGGATTGGGGACATATAGAAAAATTCTTCATGAGGTATAGGAATAAAAAATTAAGACAAAGAGAGAAAAGTCTTGGAACTAGAAATTGTAGTTATTGTAAATAAAGGTCCCATTTATAATGATATGTTGCCTCACATCAGCTATCTCCTTAGGGTTTTCTGCGCCACCTTGTTCATGTCATAACTCTACTCACAGGATTTTAAGGCTCCAGTCCCTTGTTCTGCATGCTCAGTCCAGATGTGATATGCAAGAAAGTATTAAAGACATGTTGAATAATGAATTGTGTTGTAAAACTGATGACTTCAAATGTGTGTGGAGGAAAAGATGTGAGCAAAACAGCCTATATTCTGGTCCTTATCTGCTCTGCACTCTTGGGTGCCTCAATTAATTCCTGATGATCTTGCTCTGTAAGATGAAGTTTTTGACTAGACAGTTCCTCAAAATCCTTTCATGGTCTATTTCCTGAAAATGTTTCACATTTATCATTAATCCATTCAACCATGGGTTCCTTCTTCATTCATATACTCATGACACCTTTTTGAGTGCTTACTACATGCCTGTGAGGGCAAGCCACTTTGTGTACAGATGCAAGTAAGCCCATATGAGCAAGTGAAAAAAACAACATTCACAGTGTGAGCTACTCTCTACTAAAGATGTGTATGGAGTGTTAGGAGCACAGACAGAAGTTCTCAACCTTTCTCTCTTTCTCGTTTCTTTGCTCATTTGGCTGTTGCAGGGACAGAGCAAACCGACTTAGGAGGCGTTATATCCTAACCTATATCAGTTACCATAATCTGCAGGTGCCCTAGTCTTACACCTGAGAGCCACATCTAATAACATCCAGGATCAGTCACTAGGATGATGCAGGGTGAGCTCACTGAGTGAGGTTTTTACACATTAATGGCTTGTTCACAGCTCAGTCTAATAGAAACAACAATATGTTTGTTAGAGCTGCTTCACTCCCCTGGACAACTGAAGGGGCTCTGCCGATGTCTCACTCTGATGAAAATATGGGATTGCATTTACCTGTTCCCATTGTGTTGTATGACTTCACAAAAGTGCTAAGAGAAGAGTAAGGCTAAATTCTTGGGTCCCTTTCAGTCAATGAATAGAGGCCAGGTTTTAACTCAAAGAATTTTAATATGGTGCTGTTGTAGGGTTGGGTATTATTTCTGCTTATTCTAATTTGTTCATTGTAATTTCTAAAAGCAATAAAAATGCCTCAGATTTTCAGGTTTATGAATAAAAGAGCACAGATATTCCACCTGAGAACATGCCCAGTATTCTTTTATGGGCTGGAAGGGTGTCCCCATGCTCATGTATATGAAAGTGTGCACCTGCCTTCAATAAGACTGAATCAGCATATGTATGTGAACTGTGTGCCAAATTTGCCTGGTAAGTCAATAATAAAAAGAGCAGATGTGTTTCTGGGCAAGGGAAAATGTGAAGAGGTTCAGCTGAGATCTGTGAGCTGAAAACAATCAGCAGAGACGATTAAACACTGAAAAATTCTAATTGTCATAGTTTTCAGATTTTAATATGGCAAAAAATGACTATTGTCATCATATAGTGTACAATTTCCTAAAGACTGAAGCATGGAGAAACTCTGATGTCATGTAGTAATTAGTTATTAAGAATAAAACCTGCTCTTTCTGCCAGCATGAAAAACAGCACAGATGCAACCCATTCACATGACCCAGGCAGATAATCCATTTAAAGCTTATTAAGAAAATTGATCACATTGTGTGGGTGACTTCCCAGTACCGTGTGTGTGTGTGTGTGTGTCTTTATTTATCTATTTAGCTGTATGAGGCTTGGAGTCAGAGTGATGCAGCCTTCTGGAAAAAGCACATTTTTGAACAAAATCTTTAATTTTCTGAGACTAGGAGAAGAGGGATGAAGTGGAAGCAGAGAGGAATTAGCACACAGCAATTATTTCTAGTGTCTGAGATTCCCCAGGGTTGAACTTGCCCATCATGGAGATGAAGAAGTTGGAAGTCCTTCTGGAGAAACAGAAGGAAAGTGGATGAAGAAAGGTGCAATTGGGTGAATACAGAATAAAACAACATATTAATTTACTTAGTTGGTTGGACTCGATGAGCTTAGATTGTCCCTAAGTCACAATCATCTCAAGTGATTGGAGAGAATGCCTTCTTTTTTAAAAAAATATGGTAAATATATATTTTTTACTTTTCAATATTATATTAGTTTTAGGTATACAGCACAGTGCCTAAACCATTATTTTATCATCCACTGGTTAATATAAGTGATCTTGAGCCAGAAGGTTCAGAGTGCAGGCACTCTGACCTCAAATGAACTGACTTCTGTCCCTGGTTCTCAGTCAGGACAGAGACTAGATGTTGCCTTTGAATCCAGCCTTTATGATGCGCAAGCTGCTCCTAAAAATGGCTCCCACACCAACCCTTCCCAAATTCTTGCTCTTGTCTTTATTAGTGTTATTGAAAAAACACTATGCAATCTTAGCCTGATTTAATTATTTTTTTATAATCACTGAATGTAGTTTATATCCAGATCTTGCTGGGAAAGTGAATTTGGGCAGGGGATGAGCATATGTGTCTGGATTTCACACTTGAAATTCTAAATTATCAGTCTTTATTTCTATCTTCCCATCAAGAGGATGTTATTGTCCCTTTGTGGGCCAGATCACCTCTGGACAGCACAGTGATTTATAAATGGAACTTCCACAGGGAAAACAATAGAAGAAAGTTTTAGGACACTTATTAAAACTCTTTGGCTTCAAAGGGGAGGTGGCTATTATTAAATGCACAAAGGAAAATATATTTCCACAGTATTGGACAATATATTGTAGCAATTCTAGGATATTTATGGACACTTTAATCTCTCTAAGAGAGCATGACTTTCATCTCAAGTGACTGGAGAAAATGCCTGAAGCTGCACACTCTCTCGGTGGCTGTTACTGAGTCTTGTTGCATGCTAACTCTCATCACAATGATTGAAACAGGTTACCAAGAATTGGATGAAAAAAGGTTCCAGATGTCAACAACCTGGAAAGCCAACACACTTCACATAGACAGTGTGCTGGCAAAAGCTTGGATGCTGGAGTGAAACTTGAGTTTGGATCCTTGGTCAAGGACACTGACCTTCAGCAGCTTTGTTCCATTTATAAATTAGTAGGGAACCTACAAGTCTATTATAAGGGTGAATGCCGTGGTTCTGGTGTCTTCCCAGCTGTGTTTTTAACTTACCTGGTAATTGGAAAATGAGGACTGGATCCTAGACTTAACAAAGAGTTCATTCTTTTTTTCCCTTTTTTTAAAAAAATTAATTTTTATACATATCTCCCCATTGCCCCCCCTCCCTCCCAGGCATAACCCAACCCCCCAGGGTCTATGTTCATTGGTTATGCTTATATGTATGCATACAATCCTTTGATTGATCTCTTATCTACCTCACCTAACTTTAATCTTCCTGCTGTAATTTCACAGTCTGTTTGAAGCTTTACTGCCTCTGTATCTATCCTTTTGTTCATCAGTTTATAATGTTCTTTATTATCCACAAATGAGTGAGATCATGTGATGCTTCTCCTTCATTGACTGGCTTATTTCACTAAGCATAAAGCTCTCCAGTTCCAACCAGGTTGCTGCAAATGGTAAGAATTCCTTCTTTTTAATGGCAGCATAGAATTCCATTGTGTAGATGTACCACAGTTTAAAGAGTTCATTCTTAAAAGGTCTGGTTCTATGGTGAGCAGGGAGTTTCTGTCTTGCTACCATTTCTATTATTGGTCTACACTTCAGGGCATCCATGTCATGGTCAGGTAGTGTACAGAATAGTAACATGAAGGTGAACTGTGGGTTTATTAGCAGCAATGCCTTATTTGTACAGCTCTTCATGATAATGTCACTCTCCCAATTTGGCTCCTAAATTAAAGTGTAGACAGCGCTTTTGAAAGCTTATCTGAATGGGTTGAGCATCTGCTGTGTATCAGGCATTATTCTATGAGTGAAGCAAAGTCCTTGACATTAGGGAGCTTACATTTGAATGAAGGGAGGGTAGATAACATAAATGAATATATAATATGTCACTACAGAGAAAAATGAAGACAGGTAAAGAGATGGGGGTATTTGAATGGAGCATGTAGTGCTGCTTTACGTGGGTACTCAGGAAAGGCATCCATAGGTAGGAGACATTTGAAGGAGGAAAGAGGGAGGTCAATTTCAGATGTCTGAGAGGTCATGACTGTAATCCAAGGAAAGTTCCAGGGTCCTGAAGTGGGGTGGGGAGGGGCACAGCTTCAAGGAGAGTGATGTGTGGGAAGCAGAAGGAGCTGGTGTGAGATGGGTATCAGTGTGGGTGGCTAAGGGCAGGTCATTGTGAAAAATTTGGCTTCTCTCTCTTAGTGGGATGGAAGCTACTAGAAAGTTTTGAGATCATAAAGATAAGATTATGTGTTAGGAGGATTGTAAACTTCCCAAAGAGAGAGGATGGTGGTTTGGTTCAGGATGGTTGAAATGGAGATAGTAAAAAATAATAAGATATATGCAGGATATAATTTGAAGACAGAAGTTGATGGGTTGAATGTGAGTGTGAGAGGAAGAGGACAGTTCAGAATGAACAATGGTTTCTAGTCTGATTGTTGGAATCATTGCACTGACATTTCTGAGGTAGGAACAAGGAGAGAAAGCAGGATTTTGTGTGAGTTTGGTTTTGGATATATTAGGATTGAAACTCTATTGGAGAAGTAGTCTTTAAAGAGGGCTGTAAATTCTCTGAGTGTCAAGGAGACATTAGGAAATATATTTACACCATGTTGAGTGTTTGAGGAAGGAAATGGCTTAGAGTGGGAAAAAGAAGCTGGAGTAATTTTACCAACATTCTTGAACCTTCATAATATTTATCCCCAATTTTTTTCCCAAATTCTAGAGAGTTCTTCCATGAACACCCACAATTTTGGCCATTAAAAGGCAAAGGACAGAAGTAACCTATGAGTGGAGGAGGTAAAATAGCTTGTAGAAAAAGACTTCAGAATTCAGAGTAACTGCTCGAAATTGTTTGGGTATAGAGATTGCTGAGAGAACAAAGAGAAAGGAAAGTCATTGATTTCCCTTAGATTTTTTTTATTGTGTTACATGTATACATATCTCCCCATTGCCGTCCCTCCTCCCCCCACCAGGCATACCACAACCCCCCAGTGTCTTGTGTTCATTGGTTATGCTTATATGCATGCATACAAGTCCTTTGGTTGATCTCTTATCTATCCCACCTCTCCTTAAACTTCCTGCTGTAATTTGAAAGTCTGTTTGATGCTTTACTGCTTCTGTGTCTATCCTTTTGTTCATCAGTTTATAATGTTCTTTATTATCCACAAATGAGTGAGATCATGTGGTGTTTCTCCTTCATTAACTGGCTTATTTCACTAAGCATAAGGCTCTCCAGTTCCAAACAGGTTGCTGCAAATGATAAGAATTCCTTCTTTTTAATGGCAGCATAGAATTCCATTGTGTAAGATGTACCATAGTTTTCTGATCACTCATCTGCTGACGGGCACCTAAGGCTATTTCCAAATTGTAGCTATTGTAAATTGTGCTGCCATGAACATAGGGGTGCATAAATCCTTTCTGATTGGTGTTTGTAATTTCTTAGGATATATTTCAAGTGACCAGAAAGAAAGGAGTGATGTTGTCTGTTATGTCTTTGAAAATTCTAACATTAGAAAGAATGGAAACAATGAACTACTGATTTTAAGATTGATTGTTATTGTCTTAAAGTGGAAGTTGGAATAAGTCTTTTGGTCATGTTGATTTCCAGGCTTGCGTGTTACTCTGGAATTGAGACAATTTCCAAACTATCTTCTAATTGGTTTTCAGCTGGTCACTTATGAATGTAATAGAAATAGTAAACAAAGTGATGGCAGGCTGAAGACAAATTCACCAGAGAAAGTTTGCTTTCCTAAAAGAGAGAAAGCATTATATATAGAGAGAGTAATGTGGAAGGGGCAATTTGCATACATGAATAGTTTTTGCAAGATGTTGTTTTCAGTATTAGCCAAAGGGGCTGCATTAGCCAGTAGTACTCTTCCTGGCTCATTGGACTTCTCAGTGTCATCTTGTCATGAACACATCAGTACTGTCAACTTTGGAGAAGGATGCTGAGATTTTAAAAGTAATTCTTGTTCTGCCTTGATAGGAGTGTTTTGGAAAGAAACACAAAGTTACACAGTAGCTGAGAATCTTCTCCTTATGGTGGTGGTAGTGGTAGTTTAGTTTGCATGAGAGAGAAATCCAGGAAGACTATGCTTCACCTGTGGGTTCTGGAGAAGTGTTCTCTTATTGGAGAGTAGTACTGAAAATGTGAAGATTGATTAAAAGAAATGTGTTGTCTGCCTGTAGCACTGGCTCCCAAATTGAAGTGTAGAAAGCACTTTTGAAAGCCAACTTTTTGAAAATAGGAATCCAAAGAATTTTCTAGGTCATTAAAGCCCCTGCTGTAATTCCTTGACTCATAATGTTACCACCATGCTCTGGTGACTGATTTTTATTCTTAAATTGGAAAAGGCTAAACATAATCTAGAAGAATTGTGTCACTGGAAGTCGGCTTTGAGTCGGTACAGGTTTCTGTTGTCTAAAGAGAGAGTCAATTATAGAAAACTGAAACTTAAGAGTGATTGCAAATGTATGTATGGATTTCTTTCAAAATTTAATAAACACTGAAAGACATGTTGAGATGCAAGTTCTTGCACACTTGTGGTCTCTTTGGGAGAACTCTGTGGCAGAGTCACTGGTTCCTTATGAGAGGATGAACAAGACTGAAAGCTGACATTGAGCTGGTTTCTGCTCTTTACCATCTGAGTCACTCTTTGTGTGTGTATTTGGATAAGGCTTTATGGTGAAGAAGAGGAGAGTGTGTAATTTAATAGGCAATCTGATGCAGGACCATTTTTATTTGCAATGGCAATATACTCCTGATGTGTCTCTGGGCTTGAATAATATGGAAACAGTGAGTAACACAGTCAAAAAGAATTCCACTGGTGGAGGGGAGTGTATTGAATTTGTAAGAAAGATACCTCATAAGATTTTTCTATTTGCCTTTAAAGAAAGAATTTGTCTAGAAATGCAGAAAGGTATAGCTCTCCAGATATTTTTAAACAACTGATTAGGTATTAAAAATGTAAGCTACTGTTTTGGTTTTTGCAATGGGGAATGAATGACTTGTGATTGTTTCTAAAGCCATAACAGAACTGACATATGTTTTCAATGACTATGATCTAGCAGGCATTACGTCTTAACTATAAATTACAAATTGAAAATGAGTAATCTGACAGAAGTAAAAAGGAATCTGATGTTGTGTATTATTGTACTCTCAGATTTCCAAGCTTGAATTGCCATACCAAAGGCTTACAGTTTTCTTGCTAAAATTTCTAGTCTTGGTCCAAAGTTTGAAAGTCCCATGAATTCAGAACAAACTGTGGAAAGAATTCAATGAAGGAAACATTGTAGACCATCTAGAGAAAGATACTGATGGGAAGAAAGGGCATTAAATAGTATGAATGTTGACCAAAGCCTTGGGCTTCAGACTATGCATCTTGCCTTAGATTAAAACCTAAAAAACAATGAGTGCAATATAGTTCTTCTGTAAATTTTGAACCTATATAGAGCATTTGATTCAATTTAGCCTTTGTGCTCAGATATTATCTGAATGTGTAACCTAACTGTGAGGCTGAAACATGGGTGGAGGGCCCCGCAGGAGAGTTCTTCCTGAGAAGGCACATTTGTCCCTCTTATGCGTCAAAGAAGTTTGAAGATTTCTTCTTTTCTTTCTTGTGTTTATGGTTTGTTTCTCTGTTCCCAGACATGAATTCATAGCCAGTAGTTGTCAAGTTATGTGAGTTTTCCCTAGGAAAAATACTTCTATTTTTAAAAAATTATTGGCTTTTACTCTAAATGAAACCCCAAATTCCCTAAAGTTCTAGATGAAGCACAAAACTGTAATCATTTTTAATCACTATATAAATCTCCAGAGCATTTTCCAGTCTGTTTTAGATGGCCAGCTAAATAGTTTTCATTTCTTCTCATCTTTATTTGATAAAAAAGTAAACAAATAACCTAAATTAAAAAGGACAGCAATCCTGGAAAATACTAATATCTATCAATCATCTTTTTTAAATATATCTATAATATCTATAATATATACAAATATATATTTGTAAATAAAGATGATTGATAGATATTAGTATCATATATATATATATATATATATATATATATATATATATAGAGAGAGAGAGAGAGAGAGAGAGAGAGAGAGAGAGAGAGAGAGAGAGAGAGAGACAGATTTAAGGGAAGAATGAAATAAGTATTATCTTGGTTCATTAGCTATAAAACTCATAAAGGACTAGGGAAAATTAGAATAAAATTTTAAGGAATTTATTTCATTTTTTCAATTACTTAAAAATTCAAAACAGACCCATCAACTTTGTGGATTTGATTTTCATATGGTTGTGAATCAGTGTTTTGGACTGAAGTCTGAGGAAATCTTGAAGCAACCTGATGAGATTTCCTGACCAGGATACACCCTAGGCTGCCCACCTCTAGGCCCTTTCACCATTTCCATTAAAGACACAGACTAGCTGAAACAAATGACTTTACCATGAGGTCTTGTTGCTGAGCTGTGTGCTGGCCTGGTAACTTGGCAAGTGCCATTTCCCTTGCACTGCCTGAGGGTTTCCCTAAGGGTCAGGTAAGTGTGGATGTGAGGGCAGGAGCATTTACTGTGTGTGTACAGAGGCACATACACGTACATAGATGCACACAATACAACAGATGCATGCACCATACACATGCACACACAAAAACACACTTGTGCCACACATGTGCACAAAAATGCACAAACCAGACACATACATGCAGTCATGGGTATACATGACACACGTGTGTGCATACATGCATACTTACATACACCAAACAATACACACATACACATAAGATCATGCACATAGCCCACACATGCACACACAGATATGGACACAAATATGCATTGTTTCTTATATTATCTGTCAGTCTGAAACACTGCCACTTATTTTAATTATGTTGTTGAAAAGTGTTTACAATGTTATCTTCAGTACCATCCCTACCCCAAGCAGGGTGTAGAGACTTTTGGGCTCTATGGATAGTTGTTTGATGTTTGATGGCTAGAGAAGTAAAACTAAGAGGTTTGAAAACACAGTAGGTAAAGGAAGGAGGGCTCAGCCCTTGATGCATATCTGTATGATTAAGCTTGTGATCTCATAGAATTACTTCAGAATCCCTAGTCTGTTTTTTACCCTAGTCCCCTTTAGTTTTCATTAGCTTGTTAAGCTTTGAACATTTTTTAGCTGTACCTACATATTTATTATTTTTTACCTTATATCACTACCTTCTCTTTTCTGAGTTGGGCTGATAATATTTTAGCATTATTATCATCACTAGAAAACAGCTTATAGTGGAAGCTTTTTTCCTGCTGTTTCTTCTTGGTTCATGGAGAGTCCCTCATAGCTCTCCCACCCTAGGTGGTCTGTTCATGGAATAAGGACGGGCACCTGAATTGCTTGTGTTCTCTGCAGCTGGTAGAGAGTATGGGGTTATGTCTCAGGTGTTCAGATCTCTATGTTCTGTTGGTTCTGAGGTGACATCAGGAACTGTAGGGACCTGCTCCTCAGAACCTGGCCTGAGGAGAAGGGGGATGTGGTTTAGAGAATGAACCTGGGAAGGAGGATGAGGAAGCATGAACAGGGTCAAGCATCCCTGCCCTTGAGTGAGAGACTGGAACACTTGTCCTCTGGTACAGGCATTCCTCTGTTGCTATAATTTAACTCTGCCCAAGTGTGTGTGAGTAACATGCATCCCCATGAAGTCGTAGCAACTGGTTGGTGCAGGATGAACCTTCTGTTTTCTGAAGGTTTGGTTCAGGTTGTATAATCACAGGAAATAAGTAGAAATGTGATTATTAGCCTTCAGAAGACAGTGGGCTCTAGGATTTTCTGGCATAGGGCACAGGTGTCAGCTTGGTCACCTGCCCTTCCTCAATAGCCTCAGTCAATACTGACTTTCTACATGGCAAAGCTGAGGGCTGAGTAAAGTGGAAAAAACACAGATTCAGGATCTCCCCAGTAGAAATATGGAGGAAGAGGAGGCCCAACTGGTGTTGCCCATTGAGCATTGACCTATGAACCAGGAGATCACGGTGCAATTCCCAGACCAGACACATCATCAATGTGGGGTAGACAGGGAGCAGACAGTGATATTTTTCTCTCATCATTGATGTTTCTGTCTCTCTCTCCCCCTCTCCCTTCCTCTCTGAAATCAATAAAAATGTTTATTGATTTTTAAAAAAATATGTAGAAAGAGGAAGCCTCCCTTCAAATTCCAGGAAGACATTTATATGGAGATTAATTTATCAGAGAGCATCTTACAGTAATAAGTTTTAAAATAAAAAATGTCAGGAATTACCAGATTTTGTGTGGAGGGACCATAGAGCATCTGGTCTAGGGATACCTGCTAGCATGAGGTGTGCAGAGGAATGCTGAAAAGTCTGAGTGTCTGTGCTGGTGTGGAAGGCCATGGGCAGGGTTAGTGGATGGGTGAGGTGAGTGAGCTGCCAGCTCAGCGCTTCTGGAAAATGGTTAGAGAAGGAAGTATGTTCCCTGCCATTGGAACATCAGGATGATGAGTCTCTGGTTGTGGATTTGGGACCAGGTAATCACAGAGAAAACTGAATACCAGATAGTAGCTGCCTCTTTTAAGAATGTGCTAGGGCTGGACCAGCACTGTGGGTCTTTTTATTTTTTAACTAGAGGCCTAGTGCACAAAATTTGTGCACACAGAGGTGGGGTCCCCTCAGCCCATCCTGAATCCTCTCCAATCCAGGACTTCTTGGGGGATGTCCAACTGCTGGTTTAGGTCTGATCCCAGGGATCTGGCCTAAACCAGCAATTGGATATCCTTCTCACAATCCTAGACTGCTGCCTGCCTGGTCTTAATTGCTCACCTGCCTGCCTTTCTGGTCACCCCTAACTGCCCCCCTTGCCAGTCTGATTGCCCCTCACTGCCTCTGTGTGCTGGCCTGATCACCCCCAACTGCGCCCTACTCTCCTTGCCAATCTGGTCAACCTTTATTGCCTATCCTGCCATCCTGGTCACCCCCTTCTGCTGGCCTGGTTGCCCCTAACTGCCTCACCCACTGGCCTGGTTGCCTCTAACTGCCCCTCCCCCCACTGGCCTGTTCACTTCCAACAGCCCTCCCCCCACTGGCCTGGTTGCCCCTTACTGACCCCCTGTCAGTCTGGTCACACTCTTCTGCCAGCCTGGTTGCCCCCAATGACTCCCCCCCCCAGCCTAGTCGCCACACACAGCTTGCTATTAAATCGTTTGGTTGTCCCTCACTAACCCCCCCTCCTGGCCTGGTTGCCCCACATAGCCTGCTGTTCAGTTGTTTGGTCATCCTTCACTAACTCCCTGGCCTGGTCACAGGCAGCCATCTTGTGAGGGCGTGGGGGTTAATTTGCATATTACCTCTTTATTATATAGGATTCTTTATTGCTTAAAGTATTACATATAGTATTACATATGTCTCTCTTTGCCCCCATTGAACTTTCCCTCCATCCCCACCAAAGCACATGTCCTCACTGCCCTAGTATCTCTGTCCATTGGTTATGCTTATATGAATGCATACAAATCCTTTGATTGATATCTTACCCCCCTCCCTCCCCTGCCCTCCCTTTGAGTTTGATGGTCTGTTTTTTTAAAAAATTATTTTATTGTTTAAAGTATTACCAGTAGTAATACATATGTCTCCTTTTTTTCCCCATTGACCTCCCCCCCAGCACATGTTCTTACCTGCCCCCACTCCAGTGTCTTGTATCCATTGGTTATGCTTATATGCATGCATGCAAGTCCTTTGGTTGATCTCTTAGTGCCCTTCCTATCCTGCTACTGCCTTCCCACTGTAGTTTGACAGTCTGTTTGATACTTCTTTGTGTCTGATTTATTTTTATTAATCAGTTTTTAATATTTTTTAAATTAAATCTTTATTATTCAGATTATTACATTTGTTTCTCTTTTTTCCCCTCCATAGCACCCCTCCACCCAGCTCCCACCTCTCCCTCTGTCCTTAGCTCCCTCCCATTGATCTCATCCATAGGTGTATGATTTTTGTCCAGTCTCTTCCTTCCCCCCTGAGAATTATCAGTCCACTCCCTTTCTGTGCTCCTGATTCTATTATATTCACCAATTTATTCTGTTGATCAAATTTTTAATTCACTTAATTTTTAGATTGTTGATAGATATGTATTTGTTGTTCATAATTTTTTGGCTTTTACCTTTTTCTTCTTCCTCTTCTAAAAGAGTATCTTTCAGCATTTCATATAATACTGGTTTGGAGTTGATGAACTCCTTTAGCTTTTTCTTATCTGTGAAGCTCTTTATCTGCCCTTCAATTCTGAATGTTAGCTTTGCTGGATGGATTATTCTTGGTTGTAGGTTCTTGCTATTCATCATGTTGAATATTTCTTGCCACTCCCGTCTGGCCTGCATAGTTTCTGTTGAGAAATCAGCTGACAGTCGTATGGGTGCTCCCTTGTAGGTAATAAACTGTTTTTTTCTTGCTGCTTTTAATATTCTCTCTTTCTCTTTTGCTCTTGGTATTTTAATTATGATGTGTCTTGGTGTGGTCCTCTTTGGATTCCTTTTATATGGGGTTCTGTGTGCTTCCTGGACTTGTAAGTCTATTTCTTTGACCAGATGTGGGAAGTTTTCAGTCATTATTTCTTTAAATAGGTTTTCAGTATCTTGCTCTCTCTCTTCTTATGACACCCCCACAATTCTGATGTTGGTACGCTTAAAGCTGTTCCAGAGTCTCCTTACATTATGTTCACATTTTTGGATTCTTTTCTCTTCTTGCTTTTCCAGTTGAATGTTGTCTGCTTCTTTATATTTCAAATTTTTTACTTGATTCTTGCCTTTCTCTAGTCTGCTGTTAGGACTCTGTATAATATTTTTTTATTTCAGTCAGTGTATGTTTAATTTCTACTTGGTCCTTTATCATCTTTAGTTGGACCTTTTCCATCTCCTCTTGGGTCTCACTAAATTTATCCAACTTTTCTGGCATATTCTTGAAAAACCTTATAAGTGTGGTTTTGAACTCTATATCCAGTGTTTTTTTTTCCTCCATTTCTTTTGTTTGTGATCCCTTCCCTTGTCACAGCATTTTCATTATGCCGGGGAAACTTCTGTGTTGAATTCAACTTTATGATACCAGACGCAAAGCCGCAGAAGCCTCTATTGAGCTTGGGATGGGTGGAGTCTCAGGGCTTAAGGGATCGCCTTGCCTCCCAGTCGGCCCCGCCCTCCACAGCCCCTGAGTCTCACGTGACTGGGTAATCCCTGGAGTGGTCCTTGTGGCGGGCTCACCTGCAGTGCCTCTAACCGCTGCCTTTCCAGCTCCCCTGCGCACTAGGACCACACGAGTCTAGGTCCCCAGGGTTTCGCCCAAAACAGGGGCCCAGTGGACTCAGAAGTGGCACAGTTCGAAGGGTCTGTCTCCCGCCCACTCGCGAAAGCCAGCGGCACAATCAGCAATCTGTCCTCCGAGCAGCACCATGCGCATGCGAGACCGGACCTGATCTTCTGTGACTCACCTAAATTTCCGTGCACTTCTCCCTTTTCACAGTCCAAACTCCCCCCATATGAGTTTCGGCTGGATCTGGGGTTTAGTGTCGTAAGATAAGGGGTTCAATGCCGTTGTGAGTCTCCATTTCCCTCCCGCCAGAGAAAGCCAGCCAGGTACTCCGGCACCCACTTTCTCAGCGCTCGCGTCTCCGTACCTCGGCTTTTTGCAGCTCCTCTGGGTTTCCGTGAGCCCCTCTCTTTCCTTCTAGCTGTAGAACTCGGCCAGCTTTCCTGTGGTTCTCGATGATGTCTGTTCTGTCTTTTAGTTGTAGTTTTGAAATTGTTGTGTGAGGCAGCAGTGTAGGTGTTTACCTATGCCGCTGTCTTGGATTCTCCCAGTTTTTAATATTTTTTATATACCACAAATGAATGAGATCATGTGGTATTTATCTTTCACTGATTGGCTTATTTCACTTAGCATAATGCTCTCCAGTTCCATCCATGCTGTGGCAAATGGGTAAGCATTCCTTCTTTTTTACAGCAACACAGTATTCCATTAAGTAGATGTACCACTGTTTTATAATCCACTCATCTAATGATGGGCATTTAGGCTGTTTCCAAATTTTAGCTATTATAAATTGTGCTTCTATGAACATAGGGGTGCATATATCCTTTCAGACTAGTGTTTCTGTTTTCTTGGGATATATTCTTAGAAGTGGTATTACTGGGTTCCATTTTTAATCTTTTGAGGGAATGGCATACTGTTTTCCACAATGGCTGCACCAGTCTGCATTCCTACTGGCAGTATAGGAGGGTTCCTTTTTCTCCACATCCTTTTCACCACTTGTCATTTGTTGATTTGTGTATGGTGTAATTTGGTGGTCTAGTTTCATTTTTTTCAAGTATCAGTCCAATGTTCTCAACACTATTTATTGAAGAGACTGTCTTGACTCCATTGTATCCTTTTGTCTCCTTTGTCAACTATTAATTGAGTAATGGCTTGTGGTTAATTTCTGGGTTCTCTTTTCTGTTCCACTTGTCGATTTGTCTGTTCTTATGCTAGAACCAGGCAGTTTTGAGAACTGTGGCTTTGGAGTATAGCTTGGTATTGTGATCCCACCAACATTGTTCTTCTTTCTCAAGATTACTACAGTTATTTAGGTTCTTTTTTATTCCACATGAATTTTTGGAGAGTTTGTTCTAGGTCTTTGAAGTATACTGTTGGTATGTTATTGGGAATTGCATTGAATTTATAGACTGCTTTGGGTAGTATGGTCATTTTAATGATATTGATTCTACCAATCCATGAACATGGTATATTCTTACATTTGTTCATGTCTTTATCTTTTTTTTCAGCGTTCTGAAATTTTCAGAGTACAGGTCCTTTATCTCCAGGGTTAAATTTATTCCTAGGAATCTTAATATTTTTGGTGCAATGTTAAATGGGATTGGTTTTTAAATTTCTTTTTCTGTGAGTTCATTATTGGTGATTAGAAAAGCCATAGACTTCTGGGTGTTAATTTTGTATCCTGCTACATTGCCAAATTTAATTAAGTTTAGTAGTTTTTTGATAGAGTCTTTGGGGTTTTCTACACACAATATTATGCCATCTGCAAATAAGGACAGTTTTACTCCTTCTTTTCCAATTTGGATGCCTTTTATTTCTACTTCTTGTCTGCTCTCAATGGCTAGTACTTCCAGTACTATGTGGAACAGGAGTGGTGAGAGTGGGAATCCTTGTCTTGTTCCTGTTCTTAGGGGAAATGCTGTTAGTTTTTGCCCATCGAGTATGGCATTCACCATCGTTTTGTCATATATGCCTTTTATTAGGTTGAGGTTTGTTTCTTTGTTTGTTTGTTTCTTTTTTTCAATTAATAAATCTTCATCATTCAGATTATTACAATTGTTCCTCTTTTTTTCCTCATAGCTCCCCTCCACACGGTTTCCACCTCACCCTCTGCCCTAACAACCCTCAACTGTACTCATCCATAGGTGTATAATTTTTGTCCAGTCTCTTCCCGCACCCCCACACCTGTTTCCCCCTGAGAATTGTCAGTCAATTTCCTTTCTATGCCCCTGATTCTATTATATTCACCAGTTTATTCTATTCATCAGATTTTTTTTAATCACTTCATTTTTAGATTCATTTGTTGCTCGATATGTATTTGTTGTTCATAATTTTTTATCTTTACCTTTCTCTTCTTATTCCTCTTCTTAAAGAATACCTTTCAGCATTTCATATAATACTGGTTGGGAGTTGATGAACTCCTTTAGCTTTTTCTTATCTGTGAAGCTCTTTATCTGCCCTGCAATTCTGAATGATAGCTTTGCTGGGTAGAATAATATTGGTTGTAGGTTCTTGCTATTCTTCACTTTGAATATTTCTTGCCACTCTTGTCTGGCCTGCATAGTTTCTATTGAGGAATCTGCTGACAGTCATGTGGGTGCTCCCTTTTAGGTAACTAACTGTTTTTCTCTTGCTGCTTTTAACATTCTCTCTTTGTCTTTTGTTTTTGGCATTTTAATTATGATGTGTCTTGTTGTGATCCTCTTTGGATTTCTTTTGTTTGGGGTTCTATGAGTTTCCTGGATTTGTAAGTCTATTTCTTTCCCCAGGTGGCAGAAATTTTCAGTCATTATTTCTTCAAATAGGTTTTAAGTATCTTGCTCTCTCTCTCCTTCTGGCACCTCCATAATTTAGATGTTCATACACTTGAATTTGTCTCAGGGGCTCCTTAAACTATCTTCAATTTTTTGGATTATTTTTTCTTTTTGTTTTTCTGTTGAGTGCTTTTTGCTTCTTTGTATTTTAAATCTTTGACTTGGTTCTTGTGATCCTCTAGTCTGCTCTTAGGTCTCTGAATGATATATATTTTTTAATTTCAGTCAGTATATGCTTAATTTCTAGTTGGTCCTTTTTCACATTCTCAAGAGTCTCACTAAATTTATCTTCCTTT
Organism: Lasiurus cinereus; assembly: GCA_011751065.1. NCBI lineage: Eukaryota > Metazoa > Chordata > Mammalia > Chiroptera > Vespertilionidae > Lasiurus > Lasiurus cinereus. Next base: position 3,063,689 of record JAAGEH010000380.1, read on the forward strand.
TCTAGAAAATTTTTGAAAAACCTTATAACCATGGTTTTGAACTCCATATCCAGTCATTTGGTTTTCTTCATTTCTTTAATTTGTGAACTATTTCTTTGTCTCTGCATTTTGGCTGCTTCTCTTTGTTAATAGAGTAGCTTTGTGTGCTAGGTGTCCTCTAGGGCCTAGTGGCTCAGCCTCCCCAGTTACCTGAGGTGAACACTCTTGGTGCACCCCTTTGTGGGCTGTGTGCACAGCCTTTTTGTAGTTAAGTCTTGATTGTTGTTAGTATCACTGAGAGGAATTGACCTCCAGGCCAATTGGCTGTGAGGATCAGCTATGTCTGTGCATCTGACTACCTCTATCTCCTGTAGCTCCTCTGAGTCTCAGTGAGTCTCTTTCCTTCTCGATGTAGAATTTCCACTCATATAGCCTTCCTGTGGTTTTGGATGATGTCCATTTTGTCTTTTAGTTGTAGTTTTGAAATTGTTGTGCGAAGCAGCAGTTCAGGTATTTACTTATGTCGCCATCTTAGTTTTTCACCCAAAGTGTTGGATTTTGTCAAATGCTTTTTCTGCAACAATGGATATGATTATATATATTTTTAAAAATTTCTGCTTGTTTATGTGGTGTATCACATTTATTGATTTGCGAATATTGTACCATTCTTGCATTCCCCGAAAAAATCCCACTTGTTCATGGTGTATGCTCTTTCTAATGCAATGCTGGATTCGATTTGCTAAAATTTCGTTGAGAATTTTGGTGTCTATGTTCATGAGGGATAGTGGCCGTAATACTTTCTTTGTATTGTGTTTATCTGGTTTTGGGATTAGGGTAATGCTAACTTCATAGAAAGAGCTTGGAAGTATTCCTACCTCTTGAATTTTTTGAAATAGTCTGAGGAAGATAGGTTTTATTTTTTTCTTTGAATGTTTGATAAAACTCTCTTGTGAAGCAATCTTGTCCAGGGCTTTTTTTTGTTGGAAGTTTTTTGTTTACATTTCAATTTTTTCCATAGTTATCAGACTACTCAAATTGTTTTATTCTTCTTGATTGTATTTTGGAAGGTCATATTTTTCTAAGAATGTGTACATTTCTTCTAGGATGACCAGGTTTTTGAAATAGAGTGGCTCATAATATTTTTTTAAAGTATATTTTACAGAATTTTCACAGTGAGGAAAGGAAAGGGACGGAGAGTCAGAAACATCAATGAGAGAGAAATATTTATCAGCTGCCTCCTGCACACCCCCTTCTGGGGATGTGCCTGCAACCAAGGTACATGCCCTTGACCCACACTAAGGTACATGTTCTTGGCTGGAATTGAACCTGGGACCCTGCAGTACACAGGCTGACACTCTATCCTCTTAGCCAAACCAGTTAGTGTGGCTCATATAGTATTTTATTTTATTTTTTATGATTCTTCATATTTCTGTGTGGTCTGTTGTTATTTTACCTCTTTCCTGTCTGATTTTGTTTATTTGGACACTCTCTCTCTGTTTTTTGGTGAGCCGTGCTAGAGGTTCATTAATATTATTTATTCTTTCAAAGAACCAGCTCTTGGTTTTATTGATCTTTTGCATTATTTTCTTTTGTCTCTATGTCATTTATTTCTCCTCTGATCTTTATTATTTCCTTCTTCCTGCTCACTCTGGGTTTTTCTTGCTGCTGCCTTTCTAATTTTTCAATTTGCAGTTAGATGGTTTGTTAATATTACTAACTTTTCTTTTCTTTCCTTTTCTTTCCTTTTTTTTCTTTTCATTCCTTTTTTGTTTTTTGAGGCAGGCCTATAATGCTATGAACTTCCCACTCAAGACTGCTTTCACTGTGTCCCATAGATTGTTTTATTATTTATTTATTTATTTATTTATTTATTTATTTATTTATTTATTATTTATTGTTTAAAGTATTACAAATAGTAATAAATGACTCCTTTTTTTCTTCCATTTACCTCCCCCTGGCCTTCCTTACCCCCCAGTACATATCCTCACCAGGTCTTGTATCCATTGGTTATACTTATATACATGCATACAAGTCCTTCGGTTGATCTCTTACAGCTCCCCTCCCCAACCTCTCTTACCTTGCTGCTGTAATATGACAGTCTGTTCAATGCTTCTTTGCCTCTGTATCTGTCCTCCCCCTAGCACTCCCTGATTCTTTTCTTTAAAAACATCTTGCCTCTGCAGACTAGAAATAAACCTATAAGAACAAAAATGTTTGAGTCCCAATTTCAATGTCCAACAGTCTGAGTCCCAGTTTCAATGTCAAACAGTTCCTTATGTGTACACGTCAGCAATGGTATCTAGATGGTGGATAAATGGTAGCAATGCAGGTCCAACCCTCTCAAGTTTGGTCCTAGGCAACATGTAGGCTGACTGCTACCATGGCAAGGTGTCCTCAGCATTTTCCAACTCTGGATTATTTTTACTCTTGTCTTCGTGGTTGGAGCAGACCTGTCCATTCCTCTCTCGTGCAGGAGTCCACTTGATCTTGGAATTGTTTTATGAAAGTATATAAATATATTTTCCACCAAAAATTAATAAAGTTGTCTTTTCTATAAAATTGAATTGGGGTTCTTTTTATTTTTGCCCAAATGATTTTTCTTTGGCTTATTTTGCCAACATGAGTGTTTTTCATAGGTGTCTTGTTGTTAACATTAAAATGAAAATTAATTTCCTAAAATAAAAATCTTCTAGATGTAATTTACTTACAGGATATTTTTCTCTACATGATATTACCCTGCTATTCCCCATTTTTTTCATTAACGGAGACTTATTCTTTTCTGTTTTTATTTTTTCCTTGTTGATTTTATTTATTATTATTATTTTTCTTTTTTTATTGCATTACATGTATACATATCTCCCCATTGCCCCCCTCCTTCCCAGGCATAAGCCAAACCCCCAGTGTCTATGTTCATTGGTTATGCATATATGGAGGCAAACAAGTCATTTGATTGATCTCTTATCAACCCCATCTCTCCTTAATCTTCCTGCTATAATTTGACAGTCTGTTTGATGCTTTACTGCCTCTGTATCTATCCTTTTGTTCATCAGTTTACAATGATCTTTAATATCCACAAATGAGTGAGATCATGTGGTGCTTCTCTTTCCTTGACTGGCTTATTGCACTAATCATAAGGCTCTCCAGTTCCATTCAAATTGCTGCAAATGGTAAGAATTCCTTCTTTTTAATGGGAGCATACAATTCCATTGTGTAGATGTACCACAGTTTTCTGATCCACTCATCTGCTGACGGGCACCTAAGCCGTTTCAAATTGAGCTATTGTAAATTGTGCTGCTATGAACATAGGGGTGCATAAATCCTTTCTGATTGTGTTTGTAATTTCTTAGGATAAATTCCTAAGAGTGGGATTGCTGGGTCAAATGGAAGATCCATATTTAGTTTTTTGAGGAAACTCCATACTATTGTGACTGCACCAGTCTGAATTCCCACCTACAGTGTACAAGGGTTCCTTTTTCTCCCCATCCTCGCCAACACTTGTCGTTTGTTGATTTTTTGATGATTGCCATTCTGAAAAGTGTAAGATGGTATTGCATTGTCTTTTTGGTTTGCATCTCTTGGATAATTAGTGACTTTGAACATGTTTTCATGTGTCTCTTGGCCTTCCTTCTGTCATCTTTCGAAAAGGTTCTGTTTAGATCCATTGCCCATTTTTTTATTGGATCATTTATCTTCCTTTTATTAAGTTGTATAAATTGGCTGTAGATATTGGAGATTAAACCTTTATCAAACATTTGCAAATATGTTCTCCCATACAGTGGTCTTTCTTGTTGTTTTGTTGATGGTTTCATTTGCTGTACAAAAGCTTTTTATTTTGGTGTAGTCCCACTTGTTTATTTTCTCTTTAGCTTCCATTGCTTTTGGAGCAGTATCAGTGAAGAAGTTCTTTAGGCATATGTCTGTGATTGTGCTGCCTGTGGATTCCTCTAGTATTTTAATGGTTTTCCTATTAATGTTTAAATCCTGTATCCATTTTGAGTTTATTTTTGTATATTTGTAAGTTGGTGGTCCAGTTTCATGTTTTTCCATGTATCTGTCCAATTTTCCCACCACCATGTATTGAAGAGGTTATCTTGGCTTCATTGTATGTTCATGCCTACTTTATCAAATATTAGTTGAGCATAGTGGTTTGGGTGGATATCTGGGTTCTCTTATTCTATTCCATTGGTCTATATATCTGTTATTGTGCCAGTACCAGGCTGTTTTCAGAACAGTTGCTTTGTAATATAGCTTGAAATCTGGTATTGAGATCCCAACTACTTTATTCTTCTTTCTCAGGATTGCTGTGGCTATTCGAGGTCTTTTTTTTGTTCCAGATGCATCTTTGAAGAATTATTTCTAGGTCTGTGAAATACGTCGTTGGTATTTTAATGGGTAGTGCATTGAATCTATAGATTGCTTTGGGTAGTATGGACATTTGAATGAGGTTGATTCTCCCAATCCATAAGAATGGTATGCTCTTCCATCTGTTTACATCTTCCACTATCTCTTTTTACAGTGTCTTGTAGTTTTCTACATATAGGTCTTTTACCTCTTTAGTTAGTTTTATTATTAGGTATCTTAATTTTTTTGGTGCAATGGTAAATGGGATTGCTTTTTTAGTCTCTCTTTATGTAATTTCACTATTAGTGTATAGAAATGACACAGATTTTTTGGCATTAATTTTGTATTCTGCTACATTGCCAAATTAATTTATTAAGTCAATTAGTTTTGGGATAGAGTCCTTCGGGTTTTTTATGTACAGTATCATGTCATCTGCAAATAAGGACAGATTTCTTTCTACTTTTCCAATTTGGATGCCTTTTATTTGTTCTTCTTGTCTAATAGCAATGGCTAATACTTCCAGTACTATGTCGAATAGGAGAGGTGAGAGTGGGCATCCCTGTCTTGTTCCTGTTCTAAGGGGAAATGATTATAGTTATTGCCCATTGAGTATGATGTTAGCTGTGGGTTTATCATATATGGCTTTTATGATGTTGAGGTATGATCCTTCTATTCCCACTTTGCTGAGAGATTTTTATCAAGAAAGCGTGTTGAATTTTGTCAAATGCTTTTTCTTCATCAATTGATATGACTATGTGATTTTTATCTCTCAATTTGTTTGTGATGTATCACTTTTATTGAATTGCAGATATTGAACCATCCCTGCATTCCTGGGATGAATCCTACTTGGTCCTGGTGTATGATCTATCTAATGTACGTCTGGATCTGATTTGCTAGGATTTTGTTGAGGATATTGGCATCTCTGTTCATGAGAGATATTGGCCTATAATTCTCTTTCATTGTGTTGTCCTTATCTGGTTTTGGCATTAGGGTGATGCTGGCTTCATAGAAGGTGTGTGGAAGTGTTCCTTCTTCTTGAATATGTTGGAATAGTGTGAGGAGAATAGGTTTTAATTCTTCCTTGAAAGTTTGGTAAAACTCTCCTGTGTAGCCATCTGGTCCCAAGGCTTTTATTTGCTGGAAGCTTTTTGATGACTGCTTCAATTTCTTCCATAGTTACTGGACTAATGAGATGTTTAGACTCTTCCTGATTGAGTTTTGGAAGGTTATATTTTTCTAGGAATATGTCCATGTCCTGCACGTTGTCCAATATGTGGAAATAGAGTTGTTCATAGTATTTTTTAACAATTCTTTGTATTTCGGCAAGGTCTGTTGTTATTTCTCCTCTTTCATTTCTGATTTTGTTTATTTGGGTCTTTTCTCTTTGCTTCTTGTTGAGCCTGGCTAGAGGTCCATCAATCTTGTTTATTCTTTCAAAGAACAAGCTCTTGGTTTTGTTGATCCTTTGAATTCTTTCTTTGATCTCCATGTTGTTTATCTCCACTCTGATATTTACTATTTCCTTCCTTCTGCTTACACTGGGCTTTTCTTGTTGCTCTCTTTCTAACTCTTTGAGTTATAGGGTTAGGTAATTTATTACCATTGTTTCCTGTTTTTTGTAGTAGGCTTGTAGAGCTATGAACTTCCCTCTCAAGACTGCTTTCACTGTGTCCCACAAATTCTGTATTGTTGTGTGGTCATTGTCATTTGTTGTCATAATGTTTTCTATTTCTTGCCTGATCTTTGCTTACCCAGTCGTTATTTAATAGCATGTTGCTTAGTCTCCATGTGTTTTATTTCTCTCTATTGTTTTAATTATAGTTGAAATCCAGTTTAATGCCACTGTGGTCCGAGAAAATGCTTGATATGATTTCTATCTTCTTGAATTTGAAGAAACTTTTCTTATGACCCAACATATGATCAATCTTTGAAAATGACCTATGTGCACTAGAGAAAAATGTATATTCTGTGACTTTGGGGGGATATGTTCTGAAGATGTCAATTAATTCCATCTGTACTAGGTTGTCATTTAGAATTGATGTTTCTTTGCTGATTTTTTGTTTACAGTATTTGTCCAGTGGTGACAGTGGTATATTAAAGTCTCCTATTATGATTGTATTGCTGTCAATCTCACCCTTAATATCCTCCAGGAGGTTTTTTTATGTATTTAGGTGCTTCTATATTTGGTGCATATATGTTTACGAGAGTTATTCCTTCTTGTTGGATTGTTCCCTTTAGTATTATGAAGTGGCCTTCTTTATCTCTTGTTATGTCCTTCACTTTGAGATCTAATTTGTCAGATATATTATTGCGACCCCAGCTTTTTTTTCATTTCCATTTGCCTGAAATACCATCTTTCATTCCTTCACCCTCAATCTGTGTGTATCTCTTTTCCTGAGGTGGGTTAACTTTAGACAGCAGATACATGGATCATGTTTTCTTATCCAATCGGTTACCCTATGTCTATTGATTTGAGCATTTAATCTGTTTACATTTGTTCTTATCGATAGGTACTTATCTGTCGCCATTTTTAGTCTTTACCCCCGAGTTCCTTTTTCACTTCTTATTTCTTTTTATTACAGCAGACCCTTTAACATTTCTTACATTGCTGGTTTGGTGGTAATATATTCCCTCAGTCCTTTTTTGTCTGTGAAGCTTTTGATTTCACCTTCAATTTTGACCGAAAGCTTTGCAGGGTACAGTATTCTTGGATTCAGACCCTTCCTTTGCATAACTTTGTACATTTCATTCCATTCCCTTCTGCCTGATGAGTTTTTGTTGAGAAATCAGTAGCTAGTCTTATGGGTGCTCCTTTGTAGGTAACTTTCTGTTTCTCTCTGGCCGCTTTTAAGATTCTTACTTTGTCATTGGTGTTTGCCAATTTAATTATAATATGCCTTGGTGTCGGTTTTGTGGGGTTCATTTTGCTTGGGACTCTGTGAGCTTCTTGGATTTTTGTGGGTTTTTTCTTTCCTATATTGGGGAAATTTACTGTCATTATTTCTTCAAACAGGTTCTCTAATCCTTGCTCAGTTTCCACTCTTTCTGGAACCCCAATTATGTGGATGTTTTTTGTTTCGAGTTATCCCAAAGTTCCCTTAGGCTCTTCTCTTGCTTTTTAATTTTTTTTTTTCTAGAAGCTGCTGTACTTGGCTATTTTTTCCTAACTTGTCTTCTAGCTCACTGATGTGGTCCTCTGCTTCTTCTCGTCTACTTTTTATGCTTTCTATTTAGTTCTTTATAGCAGTAATGTCATTTTTCATTTCTTCTTAATTATTCTGCATTACTTCTAGGTTCTTTGGTATTTCTTCTTCCTTCTTCTTCATTTCCTCTTGAGTCTTCTTCATTTCCTCTTGGCTCTTACTCATATTGTCAAATTTGTCTTACATTCTTTTCTTCCACCTTATTATCATTTCTCTGAACTCTTTCTCTGGCAGGCTTATTTCTGCTTCTATTTTGTTAACTTCCTTTTCTGGTGATACCTGCTTTTCTGTCGTATGCGGGCTGTTTCTTTTTCTGCCCATGGTCTTTCTTCTTCGTGTTTCTGGTTATGTAGTTTTCTCCAACGTTGATTCAAAGGCACAAACTACAACACGACCAGGTACAACACACAAGGAACTGAATAGAAATGTATTCATGATATTAATAGTTACAAATAAGGTTACCATCAGTGAAAGACAATTTAGCGGTAAGTAGAGAAAGAAGAAGAGGAAAATGAGGAAAAAAATAAAAGAAACAAGTACCAAAATGAAATTGTGAGAGTGAGAAAAAAAAATAAATGAACAAAAAATAAAATAAAATAACATAATAAAAAGGAGAAAAAGAAGAAGAAAAGAGAAAGAGAAAAAAGTCAGAGAGAAAAGAAAGAGGACAAGAGAGAAAAATGGAACAAAATATTGATATCAGGACAAAACACCAATTGAAAGTCACTAATCTCAACAAATGCCCACCAGCAGTACCTGGAGATTAATACAAACTACAAATAACAACTGGTATCAAGGGATGCTAGGGAAAAGAGAGGTAAAAAAGAAACCAAAACAAAGCAAACGTAAAGCAAAATAAAACCAGTAGAATAAGCTAAAACAATCTCACCAAAAAAGTACAAAAAATCGATATAATCACTGTTCCGTCAAACAACAACAAAAGGTCATAGAGAAAAACAACTTTTTGGATAGTGAAGACAAGAACAGAGAGGTTTGTATGGACTTGGAGTAGGGGATTTGAAATTAGATATATAATTGAGGTGAAATTTTAACCAGGTAAAGAGAAAGAATAGGGAGAATCTAAAGTTGGAAATGGGAAAGAGAAAAGATGCCAACAAAATGGGGAAAGTTAGAAGGAAAGTGTTGGCATAAAGGTAGAATTGAGATAGAGTAAAATTATGCTAAAGGAAAGATGGAAATAGAATGTAGAACTCTAATCCTGAAGTAAAATAAAGGGAAAACATAATGACTCTTGTTTTTTTCCAAAAAGGTAAAATTGTAGTAGTAATAATACTAGTTGAAAACAAAAATGTAACAATTAAAAAGATAAAATCAATTTTGAAGGAAAGAAAAAAATCGTTCTTTAATTAAAATATGCAAAAATGCAAAAAAAATAAAAAATTTTAAAAAAGAAAAAAAATAAAAAGAAAAAAAAATAGAATGGTTATTCACTTCCACTATTTTTCTGCTTGGCACTCCTGTTTCCCAGTAAAGAGGGTATTGCAGTTCCCTCCTGTTCCACTGCTGGTATTTTAATCTCTTTATTCTTTTGTGGTTATGCGAGAGTCAAATTTTTCGTCATCCACTGGGTGGCAGTGTTTTGGAATTGACTTCTGAGACTAAGCACAGGACCTCTCTAACTGTGCTCAGATCCTGCTACTCTGTGGTTCTCAAAACCGATTTGTGGGGATTTTGCAGCTGGGACACTGTATTAACTCCCAAGCTGTCTTTCTGCCTCAGATCAAAATGAGTTGTTTTCTAGAGTTCTCCTCTGTCATCAGCTCCAAGAGTCTGCTTCCACGCTTAGGGATCACGCCCTGCCCCACATCTGTGGACCTCTCCAGAGGCAGCTTTCCCGCAGCCCGTTTCCCACAGTGTGCGCATCTCTGTTCTGTGGGACAGGAGACCTCACCTTATCCCAGGCGAAATCTAACCTTTCCGTGTGCCGTGTGGATCTCCTCTGTGTCTGCTTGTCTACGCAGATTGGAGTGCTGTGTTCTGGGTCCCCGGCTGTTCTGTGAGTGCTTCACCTGTAGCTTTCAGACCACCGCAGACATCCACCTCCTTCTGCAAGATGGCGTGGTCTCCGTGTTCATGCTGGTGGCTTTGGCAGACAAAAACCCCATGGCAGTGGGGCTGCCTGGTCAGGAGTGGCCTGTCCAGCAGTCCCCCACCTTCTCCTGGAGGACAACTGACTCTTAACTTGCCAACAAACACTTCCAATGCGACTCTCAGCTGCTCTCTCTCCCTCTGCCCAGGGACAAAACTCCAGATGCATCTGTCTATTCTGCTGACATTTCCCCTCTCTCTTAATGGAGACTTTTGTAATTTTTTTAATGATATCTTGATATGTTCAAATTTTAATTTGTTTGCACAAAAATATGACTGCTTTATGTTCATTGTAGGCTAATCAATTTTATGAGATGAACTACTTATAGAAATTTTAGTTAATACTTTAGAAACTGCTTTTTGTCCAGGACAATTAAATTTTCTTGGTTATTCACTTATTTCAATTAGCCAATTTAAATTCATCTGGAAGCTTGATTACTCTTTCACTTTCAAATTTAATACTCTACCAACAATCTTAGATTACCCTGTAAATATTAGTGGAAAGGATTATTTGCATTCTTGAGTAGGCCTTGAGCATTCCTGGTGTTAGGCTGGCTTTAGATACGTGTAGGGCAGCTGCTGTTGGTCAAGTCTCTGTCTGTTATCTGGGTCTTGATCTGTGCTGGGCATGGGAAGCGAAGCAGCCATGGGGGCAGAAGACCTCCCTGAGAAGGGGTAAAGGTTTAGGCCTCTGTAAGGTTGGCAAGGGGAGGGGAGGGTGAGGGTCTGTACCCCACCTCTGTTTATCACCAAGTTCTCTCCTGATGGCCCCTATGCAACTTTGCGTCTTAGGTTGTTTCTTCCCTGAGGAATATTACCCATCTCTTGCTAACCAGTCATCTGCCAGGGCCACGCAGGGTGATGTGAGGTTCAGGTCTGTCTTATTGGAAGCCTATGTCCCCATGGCCTCCACGCCCAACACCTCCCATGGAATCTCCTCACCTGCTGGCGGGGTCCAGGCACTGATCACATATCTCGGAAACTCAGGTTCTTTCTCCAGGGAGGGCCCAGCTCACACCATTAGGCAAGAGACAGATCCATTATACCAGCTACCTTGAGACTTCAACCTCAGCATGAATAGAAAGCTCAGGCAACAGCTGAGGGCAATTGGATTGTGAAAAGAGGGTCCCTCTTGGCAAGAAAGGTAAGAGGGGCCAGTATAGAAGGCTCAAGTGCATTCCCAGTGCCTTAATTCCTTCTGAAAGGGATTAAATCCTTTCATGTCCTTTTTTAAATTGCTGCCAAACATTCAAAGAATGAGTTTGTCATTTTGTTTGGGATAATTGTACAATATGCTGCTGTGAAATATCAAGAATTATAATGACATTGTAAAATAATATCATGCAAGGATATTCTTTGCTCTAGGCCATGGCAATTCAATTTCAAACTGGCTGTCAATTTTTTTTTGTAATTTTATATAAACTTTATCAGGGACTCAAAAACACAAATTATTTTCGTTCAAGAGGCCAAATATATTAACTTTCAATTACAATCCTTACAACATTTGAAGGAAACTTTATATCCTTCCAAAATAATTTTCAGGCTACAGAGAATTTCATTTAAAAATCTTTGTCACATGAAATAATTTCTCTTAAGATTATGGTGACCACTAGTATGTATTATATTTAATATTTTATTTTTTCCTTATATAGTTTTTTAATTTTTATTGTTTACATGTGTCTTATTATCTCATTACCCACCGCCCTCACTCATAGCCCCCCCCCCGGTGGTGGGGGGTTTTGATTAGGTTCATATGCGTGCACGCAAGTCCCTTTGTTGATCTCTCCCCCTTATTTTCACTGACCCCCACCTTCCTTGAGGTTTGATGTTCTGATCGGCATTTCTCAGTCTCTGGATCTGTCCTTGTTTATCAGTCTATGCCATTCATTATATTCTACAAATGAATAAGATCATGTGATATTTATCTTTCTTTGCCTGGCTTATTTCTCTTAGCATAATATTTTCCATCTCCATCCATGTTGTTACAAATGATAGGAGGTCCTTCTTTTTTATCACAGCATAGTATTCCATTGTGTAGATGTACCAGTTTTTTAATCCATTCATCTGCTGATGGGAACTTAGGCTGTTTCCAAATCTTAGCTATGGTGAATTGTGTTGCTATGAACATATGGGGGTATACATCCTTTCTGATTCGTGTTTCTAGTTTTTTGGGATATATTCCTAGAGGTAGGATCATTGGGTCAAATGAGTTTCATTTTTTAGTTTTTTTGAGGAAACTCCCTACTGTTCTCCAGAGTGGCTGCACCAGTCTGCATTCCCACCAGCAGTAGAAAAGCGAACCTTTTTCTCCATATCCTCGCCAACACTTGTCATTTGTTGATTTTTTGATGATAGCCATTTTGACAGGTATGAGATGGTACCGCATTGTTGTTTTGATTTTCACCTCTCTGATAAGTAGTGACTTTAAGCAGGTTTTCATATGTCTCTTGGCCTTCCTTCTGTCTTGTTTCAAAAAGTTCCTGTTTAGATCAGTTGCCCATTTTTTGATTGGGTTATTTATCTTCTTTTTATGAAGATGTATGAGTTCTCTGTAAATGTTGGAGATTAAACTCTTATTGTTGATATTATTGGCAAATATGTTCTTCCATGCGGTGAACTTTATTGTTGTTTTATTGATGGTTTCCTTTACTTGTAATTGAAAGTCAATATATTTGTTATTTTATTGATGGTTTCCTCTATGTGCAAAAGCTTTTTATTTTGATGTATTCCCATTTGTTTATTTTTCTCTGTAGTTTCCATTGCCCTAGAAGCAGTATCAGTGAAGAAGTTCCTTTGGCATATATCAGCGATTTTGCTGCCTGTGGATTCCTCTAGTATTTTTATGGTGTCTCATCTTATGTTTAAATCCTTTATCCATTTTGAGTTTATTTTTGTGTATGGTGTAAATTGGTAATCTAGTTTTTTTTTGCATTTATCTGTCCAATTTTCCCAACACCATTTATTGAAGAGACTGTCTTGACTCCATTGTATGTTTGTGCCTCCTTTGTCAAATATTAATTGGGCATAGTGGTTTGGGTCGATTTCTTGGTTGTCTATTCTATTCCATTGGTTTATATGTCTGTTCTTGTGCCATTACTAGGCTGTTTTGAGAACAGTTGCTTTGTAATACAACTTGAAATCTGGTATTGAGATTCCACCTACTTTGTTCTTCTTTCTCAGGATTGCTGCAGCTATCCTGGCTCTTTTTTATTCCAGATGAATTTTTGGAGATTTCATTCTAGGTCTTTGAAATATACCATTGGTATTTTAATGGGGATTGCATTGAATTTATAGATTGATTTGGGTAGCATGGACATTTGATGATGTTGATTCTGCCAATCCATGAATATGGTATATTCTTCCATCTGTTTATGTCTTCCTCTATTTCTTAATTTTTTTGGTTTGATGGTAAATGGGATTGTTTTTTTAAGTTTCTTTTTGTGTAAGTTCATTATTGGTGTATAGAAATGCCATAGATTTCTTGGCATTAATTTTGTATCCTGCTACATTGCTGAATACATTTAATAAGTCTAAGAATTTTTTTGATGGAGTCTTTAGGGTTTCCTATGTAAACTGTCATGTCATCTGCAAATGACAGTTTTATTTCTTCTTTTTCAATTTAGATGCCTTTTATTTCTTCTTCTTGTCTGATCACAATGGTTAGTACTTCCAGCACTATGTTGAATAGAAGTGGTGAGAGTGGCCATCCCTGTCTTGTCCTGCTCTTAGGGGAAATGGTTTTAGTGTTTGCCCATTGATTATGATGTTGACTCTGGGTTTTTATTATGTTGTGGTCTGATCCTTCTATTCCCAACTTACTGAGAGTTTTTATCAAGAAAGGGTGTTGGATTTTTTTTTTCAAATGCTTTTTCTGCATCAATTTATATGACTATGTGATTTTTGTCTCTGAGTTTGTGATGTATCACATTTACTGCTTTGTGAATATTGTACCATCCTTGCATTCCTGGGATAAATCCTACTTGGTCATGATGTATGATCTTTCTGATGAACTGCTGGATTAGATTTGCGAGAATTTTGTTGAGGATTTTGGCATCTATGTTCATGAGGGATATTGGCCTGTAATTCTCTTTTATTGTGTTGTCTTTATCTGGTTTTGGTATTAGGGTGATGCTGGCTTCATAGAAGGAGTTTGGACGTGTTCCTTCCTCTTGAATATTTTGAAATAGTCTGAGGAGGATAGGTTTTAGTCTTTCTTGAATGTTTGGTGAACCTCCCCTGTGAAGCCGTCTGACCCCAGTATTTTGTTTGCTGGAATCTTTTTGATGACTGCTTCAGTTTCTTCCATAGTTATCAGTGTATTAAGACTTTTAGAATCTTTCTGAGTGAATTTTGGAAGGTTTTGCTTTTCTAGGAATTTGTCCATTTCCTGTAGGTTGTGTAATTTTTTAGAATAGAGTTGTTTATAGTATTCTTAAACAATCCTTTGTATTTCTGTGGGGTCTGTTGTTATTTCACCTCTTTCATTTCTGATTTTCTTTATTTGGGTCCTCTCTCTTTGCTTCTTGGTGAGCCTGGCTGGAAGTTCATCAATCTTGGTTTTTCTTTCGAAGAACCAGCTCTAGGTTTTGTTGATCTTTGGTATTGTTTTGTGTGTTTTTTTTTGTCTTTATGTCATTCATGTCTGCTCTGATCTTTATTATTTCGTTCTTTCTGCTCACTGTGGGCTTTTCTTGATACTCTCTTTCTAATTCTTTGAGTTGTTGAGTTAGATGATTCATTACCATTTTTCTTGTTCTTTTTGAGGAAGACCTGTAGAGCTATAAACATCCCATAGCATTTGAGTTGTGGTGTTTTTATTGTCATTAGTCTCCAGGATGTTTTTAATTTCTTCTTTTATCTCATTGATAAACCCAATTATTGTTTAGTAACATGCTATTCAGCTTCCAAATGCTTGAATTTTTTGTAATGTTTTTATTGTAGTTTATTTCTGATATTATGCCATTGTGGTCTGAGAAAATGCTTGATACAATTTCAATATTTTTGAATTTGGGAGACTTTGCTTGTGAGCCAATATGTTGTCTATTTTTTAAAATGTTTCATGTGCACTTGAGAAGAACATATATTCTGTGGCTTTGGGGTGAAATGTTCTGAAGATATCAATTAGGTCTATCTGATCTAGTGAGTTATTTAGAATTTCTCTTTCTTTGCTCATTTTTTTTTTGTCTAGAGGATTTATCCAGTGATGTCAGTGGTGTATTAAAGTCCCCTGCTATGAATGTATTATTGTCAATCTCTCCCTTGATATCTTCCAGGAGTTTTTTTTTATGTATTTGGGTGCTCCTGTATTGGGTGCATATATGTTTAATAGAGTTATATCTTCTTGTTGAATTACTCCTTTTAGTATTAATAGTGTCCTTCCTTATCTCTTGATAAGGCCTTTTCTTTGAGATCCATTCTATTAGATGGATACTGCCACCCTAGATTTTTTTCTCATTTCTATTTGCCTGAAAGATGTTTTTCCATCCCTTCACTCTCAGTCTGTGTGAATCCTTTGCTCTGAGATAGGTCTCTTGTAGACAGCAAATATATGAGTTATGTTTTCTTACCCATTCAGCTACCCTATGTCTTTTGATTGGTGCATTTAACCCATTCATGTTTAATGTTATTATTGATAAGTTCATGTTTGTTTTCATATTTTTCCTTAGTGTTTGTGTTTCTTCTTGCCTTTCTCTTTCTTTCTTTCTTTCTTTCTTTCTTTCTTTCTTTCTTTTTTTTACAGCAGTCTATTTAGCATTTTTTGCATTGCTGGCTTGGTAGTGATAAACTCTCTTAGACCTTTTTTGTCTTTGAAGCTCCTGATTCCACTTTCAATTTTTAATGATAGCCTTGCTGGGTATAGTATTTTTGGGTTCAGTCCCTTGCTTTGCAACACTTTATATATTTCATTCCATTCTCTTTTGGCCTGGTGTGTTTCTGTTGTGAAATCAGCTGACATTCTAATAGGAGATACCTTGTAGGTAACTTTCTGTCTCTCTCTGGCAGCCTTTAAGATTCTTACTTTTTCATTGGTGTTTACTAGTTTAATTATTATGTGTCTTGGTGTTGTTTTTTTTGGGTTCAACTTGTTTGAGACTCTATGTACTTCTTGGAATTGCATAGTTTTTTTTCTTGCCAATATCAGGGACATTTTCTGTCATTATTTCTTCAAATAGGTTTTCTATTCCTTGCTTTTCTTCCTTTCCTTCTGGTATTCCTATTATGCGAATGTTGTTTTGTTTTGTGTTGTCCCAAAGCTACCTAGGGCTCTCTCCTTGCTTTTTAATTCTTCTTTCCAGTTTCTCCCGTGCGTGTGTGGTTTTCCTACCTTGTCTTCTAATTCGCTGGTGGGGTTCTCAATTTTTTCTAGTCTACTGTTTAGGCCTTCCATTGTGTTCCTTATTGCAGCTATGTCATTCTTCATCACCTCTTGTTTTCTTTTCATGTTGGTGACATTCTCATTCAGTTCCTTATTGTTCTCATTGAGTTGTGTGTATTTGTTTTTGAATTGTGTGTATTTGTCATCCAGCCATTTAAACATCTTTAAAACCATTACTCTAAATTCTTTCTCTGATAAGCTGCTGGCCTCAATTTCATATAACTCCCTTTCTGGTGATTCCTCTTTTTTTTTTTTTTCCTTTGGGGATTGCTTTTTTGTCTTCTCATGTTTTCCTATAATGTTTTAATTGTAGATCCAATTGCTCTGCTACCTAGGTTCTTTTGGGAATGCTGCTACTGGAGTATTCTCTCAGATCTCCTGTGCTTGTTAATCTATTGTAGCTCCCTGCTTGAGCTATTTTGGTTGTCTTGATGTAGACCTGCAAGTTTGAGAGGCACCACTGTGGTGTCTAGAAGTTGGCAGCTGTGGAGGAGAGTGTCCCTAATTTTGCTATTTTGCATCCTTAATTGAGATCATGCATGCCCAGTAGGTACTCACAGTGGCACCAAGGAACCATCTCTCAGGGTGATGTGGCTCAGGGGGCCTATACTTTGGGAGGGGTGACTGCGGTTCCCAGAGTTCTGTAGTTGTGGGGTGGGCAGACTCAGCTTTTGTTACTGCACCTGTGGTGTTTAGGCACTTACTTCCATTGGCGGCTCAAAGGAGCACCCACGGTAAGTTTGGAAGCGAGGTACACTGAAGCACTCTGAAGGGCCCTGGCAGTGTAGCCATGTAATTGTGGTGTCTGTGGGCAGTTGTGTAGGATGAGTGGATTCAAAATTTCTACTGCTTTGGGGGAGCACACCCCTGTTTATTTGAGGTTGCACCCAGGGAGAGCTCACAGTGGCTCCCAAGAGCCCCCCTGTTGGTAGATGGGCTCAGGGTGCCTGCCTGTTGGAACTTCACATCTGTGGAGGTATGTTTGCCAGGTGTAGTGTTCTAAGGCACTCTGAGGAGTTCTGATACTGAGGTTGAGCTGCTGGGATAATTGTGA
Organism: Lasiurus cinereus; assembly: GCA_011751065.1. NCBI lineage: Eukaryota > Metazoa > Chordata > Mammalia > Chiroptera > Vespertilionidae > Lasiurus > Lasiurus cinereus. Next base: position 3,080,751 of record JAAGEH010000380.1, read on the forward strand.
GTAGTTATTAGAATTTCTACTGCAGGGCAGGGCTCCCTTGTCTGTGCTGAATCACACCCAGCAGAGACTCACAGCTGTTCCCAGAGTGCATTGTGGATAGTTGGACTCAGGCGACTTGTTTATTTGTGGAGGAGCCTTTGCCAGAGCAGGCCTCTGACGATTCACCCTGAGGGGTCCTACACTGAGGTTGAGCTGCTGAGGTAAATGTGGGTAATTATTCAGGAAGAGGAAATTCAGAATTTCTACTGCAGGGCCATGCATCCTTGACTGTACAAAATCACACCTGTGGGGGTTCCCAGTGGCACCCAGGTGCTGCCTAGGAAGTGGAGTGCCCTGGCTGCATGGGCACTGAAAACATGCTAATGTGGACTGGAGTTCTATTGCTGGGGAAGGGAAAATTGCACTTATTGCTTTGGAGGTGTAAGTCCCAGGGTCCACAGGTCTACAGCTGTGGCAGCAGGGTTTTGGCTGGAGTGGCTGCTGAGTCATAGGGTAGTTCCAAGGCATGTCTTGTTGGTGGTATTGATGAGTTCCTCATGAAAGACTATTTTCCCCTTCAAGATGGTGCGGGCTCTGCTTAAGTCCTGCAGTCTGGCTAGTGCCTGCAGCAGATGTAGTCTCTTCTTATCCAAAATAGCCTGGACTGCTACCCCCTGCTGCTCCTGTGATATTTAACTGTCCTTTACTCACTCACACACACACCACATACATCCACACATTCTCCTTTCATCCTCTCACTCACTTCCTCTCCCTCACCTCCATCCTGCCAGCTGCCATCTCTCCTCAGAATCTAGATTTTGGATTGTTGTGTTTTCATTGTAATTTGTTTCCAGGATGTTTTTATTTCTTCTTTGATCTCTTTGGTAACCCGGTCATGGCTGAATAGTATGCTATTCAGCCTCTAAGTGTTTCAATTTTTGTGATTTTTAAATTGTAATTAATTTCTAATTTTATGCCATTGTGATGTAAGGAGATGCGTGATATGATTTCAATCTTCTTGAATTTGGAGACATTTTGCCTGTTTTCCAATATGTGATCTATCTTTGAAAATTCCCCATGTGCACTTGAGAAGAATATATATTCTGCAGTTTGGGATGGAATGTTCTAAAAATGTCAATTAAGTCCATCTGATCTAGTGAGTCATTTAAGATTGCTGTTTCTTTGCTAATTTTTTGTCTAGAGGATTTGTCTAGTGATGTTAATGGAGTATTAAAATCAAGTCTTCTACTATGATTGTATTGTTGTCAATCTCTACCCTGATATCTTCCAGAATTTTTTTATGATGTATTTGGGTGCTCCTGCATTGGGTTATATATGTTTGCCAGCGTTATATTCTCTTTTATCAATTTCTTTAGAATTATGAAGTGGTCTGTTATTATGGTCTTCAAAGTGGTATTGCTACCACTTTTTTTTAAATTTTCATTTGCCCGATAGATATTTTTCCTTCCCTTCCCTCTCAGTCTGTGTGAATCCCTTGTTCTGAGGTGGGTCTCCTGTTGACAGCATTTATATGGGTCATGTTTTCTTATCTATTCAGTCACTCAATGTCTTTTGATTAGAGCATTTAATCTATTTATGTTTAATGCTATTATTGATAGGAACTTGTTTGTAGCCATTTCTAGGCTTTATGCCTATGTTCCCTCCTCCCTTTCTATATCTTATTTTTTACAGCATTTCTCTTTATAGTTTATTGCATTTCTGGACTGGTAGTGATACCTAAGTCCCTTAGGTATTTGTTTGTTTGTTTGTTTGTGAAGCTCATTATTTCCCCTTCAATTTTGATTGATAGTCTTGCTGGATAGAGTATTTTTGGATTCATTACTTCACTTTGCTGTGGGCCTATTTTTATTCATCAGTTTATGTTCATTATATTCCACAAATGAATAAGGTCATGTGATATTTATTTTTCTCTGACTGGCTTATTTCACTTTGTATAATGCTCTCCATGACCATCCATGCTGTTGTAAATAGTAAAAGTTCTTTCTTTTTACAGAAGTGTAGAATTCCATTGTGTAGATGTAGGTCTGTTTTATAATCCACTTATCTGCTGATGAGCACTTAGGTTATTTCCACATCTTACCTATTATAAATTGTGCTGCTATGAACATAGGGGTGCATATTTCCTTTCTGACTGGTGTTTCTGATTTTTTGGGATATATTCCTAGAAGTGGGATTACTGGGTTGAATGGGAGTTCCATTTTAAAATTTTTGGGGATCCTCCATACTGTTTTCCACAGTGGCTACACTAGTTTGCATTCCCACCAGCAGTGCATGAGGGTTCCTTTTTCTCCACATCCTCACCAACACTTGTAGTTTGTGTATTTGTTGATGATAGCCATTCTGACAGATGTAGGATGGTACCTCATTGTCATTTTGATTTGCATCTCTCGGAAGATTAGTTACTTTAAGCATGTTTTCACATGTCTCCTGGCTTTTTGTATGTTCACTTTTGAAAAGTGTCTGTTCAGGTTGTTTGCCCATTTTTTAATTGAATTGTTTATTTTCCTTTGGTTAAGATGTATGAGTTCCCTATAAATTTTGGAGATTAGGCCCGTATTGGATATAACATTGGCAAATATGTTCTCCCATCCAGTGGGTTCTCATTGTTTTGTTGATGGTTTCTTTTACTGTATAAAAACTTTTTATTTTGATGTAGTCACCTTTGTTTATTTTCTCCCTAATGTCCATTGCCCTAGGATCTGTATCGGTAAAAATATTGCTATGGCATATGTCTGACATTTTGCTGCCTATTGGATTCTTCTAAGATTTTTATGTTTTCTCTTCTTACATTTAAGTCCTTTATCCATTTTGACTTTATTTTTGTGAATGGTGTAAGTTGGTGGTCTAGTTTCATTTTTTTTGGCATGTATCTGTTCAATTTTCCCTACATCATTTATTGAAGAGACTATCTTTATTCCATTGCATGCTCTCGCCTCTTTATCAAATATTAATTGAGCATATGGCTTGGATTTATTTCTGGGTTCTTTGTTCCATTGGTCTATATGTCTGTTCTTGTGCCAGTACCTGTGGCTTTGTAATATAGCTTGATATCTTGTAATATGATCTCTCCACCTTTGTTCTTCTTTCTCAGGATTGCTGTGGTCTTTTTTTTTTATTATTCCATATGCCTTTTTTGGAGTTTGTTGTAGGTCTGTGAACTATGCCATTGGTATTTTATTGTGGATTGCATTGAATCTATAAATTGCTTTTGGGTAGTATGGACATTTTCATGATGTTCATTCTACCAATCCATAAACACAGTATATTCTTCCATTTGCTTATGTATTCATCTATGTATTTTTCCAATGTCCTATTGTTTTTTGAGTATAAGCCTTTTACCTCCTCAGTTAAGTTTATTCCAGCTATCTTATTTTTTTTTGGTACAATGGTAAGTGATATTGTTTCTTGTTTGTTTGTTTGTTTTTTCTTTCTTTCTGTGAGTTCATTATTGGTGTATAAATAAAGCCACAGATTTCTGAACATTATTTTTTTTTATCTTGCTAGAATGCTAAATTCATTTATTAAGTCTAGTAATTTTTAAATGGAATTTCCAGGGTTTCCTATGGACAATATCATGTCATCTGCAAATAATAACAGATTTACTTCTTTTCCAATTTGGATGCCTTTTATTTCATCTTCTTGTCTGATTGCTATGGCAAGCACTACCAATGCTGTGTTGAACAAGAGTAGTGAGAGGGGGCATCCTGTATTGTTCCTTTTCTTAGAGGAAATGGTTATAGTTTTTGCTTGTTGAGTATGATTTTGGCTGTAGTTTTGTCAGATAAGGCTTTAATTATGTATAAATGTAATCTCTCTATTCCCATTTTCCTGAGAGTATTTATCAAGAAAGGGGGTTTGATTTTGTAAAATGCTTTTTCTGCATCAATTGATATAATTATGTGATTTTTATCTCTCAATTTGTTTATATGATTTATCACATTTATTGATTTGGGGATATTGTAGCATCCTTGCATCCCCTGAATAAATCCCACTTGGTCATGGTCTATGATCTTTCTAATGCAATGCTGGATCCAATTTGCTAGAGGATTTTAGCATCTATGATCATCAGGGATATTGGTTTGTAGTTCTCTTTCTTTGTAGTGTCTTTATCTGGTTTTGGGATTTGGGTGAGTCTGGCTTTATAGAAAGATCTTGGAAGTGTTCTTTTAATTTATTTGGAATACTCTGAGGAGGGTAGGTTTGAGTACTTCTTTGAATATTTGGTAAAACTCCCATGTGAAGCAGTCAGGTCCAGGGCATTTGTTTGATGGAAGTTTTTTTATTTACTGCTATAATTTTCTCCATAGTTATAAGCCTATTCAGTTTTTTTTTTATTCTTCCTGACTGAGTTTTAGAATGTCATATTTTTCTACAAATATGTCCATTTCTTCTAGTTTGTTGGAATAGAGTTGTTTCTTACAATCTTTTGCATTTCTGTGGGGTTACTTATTATTTACCCTCTTTCATTTCTGATTTTGGCTCTTCTCTTTCTATTTCTTAGTGAGCCTGGCTAAAGGTTCATCAATCTTGTTTAGTTTTTTGAAGAACCAGCTCTTGATTTCATTGATCTTCTGCATTGTTTTTTGTTGTGAATGTCATTTATTTCCACTCTGGTTATTATATTTCCTTCCTTCTGCTCATCCAGGACTTTTATTGTTTCTACCTTTCCACTTCTTTAAGTTGTTGAGTTAGATAATTTATTATCATTTTCTTTCTCTCTCTCTTTTTTTTTTTTCAGGTCACACTGTGATGCTATAAACTTCCTTCTTAGACCTGCTTTCACTGTGTTCCATATATTTTGGATTGCTGTGTTTTCATTATCATTTGTTTCCAAGAGGTTTTTTTCTTTTTTCTTTAATCTCCTTAGTAACACAACATTGTTTAATAACATGCTATCTAGCCTCCAAGTATCAGAATTTTTTTGATTATTTCAATGATAGTGTATTTCTAATGTTATGCCATTGTTATCCAAAAAGAAGGTTGATATGATTTCAACCTTCTTGAATTTGAAAAGACTTTGCCTATGTGCCAATATGTGGTCTACCTTTGAAAATGCCCCATGTGCACTTGAGAAGAATACGTATTCTGTAGCTTTATGGTGAAATGCTCTGAAGATGTTGATTAAGTTCATCACATCTAGTGAGTCATTTATGATTGATGTTTCTTTGATTATTTTTTGCCTAGAGGATTTATCCAGTGATGCCAATAGGATATTTAAATCCCCTACTATGATTGTATTGCTCTGGATCTCTTCCTTGATATCTCTTTTGTATATATTTGTGTGCTCCTGCATTAAGTTCAGATATGTTTACCAGAGTTATATTCTCTTGTTGTATTGATCCCATTAGTATTATGAAGTGGCCTTCCTTATCTCTTGTTAAGGTCTTCACTTTGAGGTCTATTTTTTCAGATGTAGGTATTGCTACCAGCTTTTTTTTTTTTTCATTTCCATTTGCCTGAAAAATGTTTTCTTATCCCTTCCCTTTCACTCTGTGTGAGTCCCTTGTTCTGAGGTGGGTCTCTTGTAGACAGCATATACACTAAGTGGCCAGATTATTATGATCTTTGAATACATAATAATCTGGCTACTCAATGTGTGCGTGTGTGTGTGTGTGTGTATTAGAGGCCCGATACATGAATTGGTGCATGGGTGGGGTCTGGCCAGCCTGGCCAGGGGGAAGGGACATGGGAGGTTGGTTGGCCTGCCTGCTGGTTGAACTCTTGGTCGAGGGGCTGATTTGCATATTAGCCTTTTATTATATAAAATATACACTGAGTGGCCAGATTATTATGCATTCAGAGATCATAATAATCTGGCCACTCAGTGTATATAGGTTATATATTCTTATCTATTCAGTCACTCTACATTTTTTGATTGGAGCATTTAGTCCATTTACGTATAATGTTATTGATAGCTACTTGTTTGTAGCTATTTATATTCTTTATGCCTGTGTTCTTTCATCCCTTTCTATTCTTTCTCTTTACAACAGTTCCTTTAGTATTTCTTGCCTTGCTTGGTTGTAATACACTCCCTTAGCCTGTTTTTGTCTGTGAAGCCTATGATTTCCCCTGCAATTTTGAATGATAGCCTTGTTGGTTATAGTATTCTTGGATTCAATCCCTTGCTTTGTGTTACTTTGTATACTTCATTCCATTCTCTTCTGGCCTGATGTGTTTCTGTTTAGAAATCATTTGAGAACCTAAGAGGAGATCTTTTGTAGGCAACTCTCTGTCTCTCTCTTGCAGCTTTTAAGATTCTCTCTTTGTTGTTAATGTTTGCCATTGTAATTACTACATATCTTGATGTGTGTTTTTTCAGATTTATCTTGTTTGTGACTCTCTGTGCTTTTTTGACTTTTTTATTCCCCTGATTTGGGAAGTTTTCTGTAATTATTTCTTCAGATAGATTTTCTAATTCTTGCTCCTCTTGTTGTCCTTCTGGTACTCCTATTATGTGTATGTTCTTTGTTTCATGTAGTTGCAAAACTCCCTTAGGCTCTCCTGCTTTCTATTTTTTTCCCAATTGTTTTTCAGATTGTTTTTCTTCCCTATCTTCTAACACACTAATTCAGTCACTTCACTTCTTCTAGTCTACTGTTGAAACCTTCTATTGTGTTTATTATGGTAACTATATCAGTTTTTATTTCTTACTGATTCTTACATAAGTTGTTGATTTTCTTATCTATCTGATTTATAAACTGTATGATCCTTACTCTGAGTTCTTTTTCATATATATATATCACATGCCTTCATTTTCTTCCTTTTCTAGTGATTCTTCCTTTTCTTTTCTTGGGGAAGGGGGAGGTTACTTCTTTGTCTCCCCATTTTTTTGTTTCTTTCTGGCCCTGGGCACCTTGCTTGGTATTTGAAAGGTTAGAGGGCCTATCAGGTCAATGGTCTGGAAATCATTACCCCAGAAGCTGGGTCTGCCTTGAGTTTCATATTTTTATTGTCTCTCTTCTGAGTTGTATCCCCTTCTTCCATGAATCTGGTCCCTCAGATTGTCTGCTTCAGATGCTTATGGTGGTGGGAGCGCACACTCAGTTCCTCTTGTGTGAAATTCCCTGTGAAAACCCAGAGCCCTCTGGCATGCAATTTGCTGTGTGATCCTGGCATCCATGACAGGGTGGCACTCTATGTCCCTCTGGCAGAGCGCTTGCAGCACAGTCCTGTGGCCCTTGGCTTGGCACACTGGCTTGTTCCACATCACCCCAGCAGTTCTCTCCTATGGTCTGGAATAAGGCATGTATACTTGGTTGCTCCAGATAGCCCCTACAGGACTATCCCAGAGGCCATGGAGAAGTTGATGCAGGTTTCTCTGAGTTGCCCAGGCAGAGCTCCCTGTGGCCTGAGTAGGACATGTGTTGCGTTACTCCAGGTTGCCCTGGCAGCAAGGTACTGGGCTTGGGGTGGAGTGGGCACAGGTTGCTCTGGGTCACACAGTCCCTACTTTCATGTAGCCAGGAGTGAGAAGCACAATGGGTTGCTCCAATTCCCCCCCCCCTCTTTGGGGAGCTTGTGCGCGTTGCCCTGGGTCACTCAGTCCATCCTCCCTTGTTGCCCTGAGGTGAGGTGTATGTCGGGTTGCTTCAGATGGCCCCAGAAGGACTGTTTAAAGGGCAAGGGTATAGTGGGTCCAGATTGCTCTGGGTCTCACAATCAGAGCTCCCCTATTGCCTGGACTTCAGCATGCTTTGGGTTGCTCTGGATGACCCAACATCAGTTCCCGGGACTGAGGGTGGAGTGGGTGCTGGGTAGCTCTGGTCAGACTAGCAGCACAGTTCTGGGGTTCAGGGCAGGGGTGGAACACAGGCTTCACTCACTGTGGGATCCTGGAACCAGATCCTAGGATACTGGGTCCCATTGTGATGGTGAGGATGCCTGGGGCAGGAGTTCATTCTGTTGGCACATGTTTCCTGCAGATATCTTGGAGCCTGCTGGGAGGTACTGCACCACTCACTGCCAGGCACAGTGGTAGTTCCGCATGGGTTATGGCTGGCAAGCTGTGTTCTCTAGGCATCCTCTACCCTTCCTTATTGAAAATTGTTTCCTTGGCTGGGTCTAATTTATTACTTCATGGTGGATATTCTCTGATTTAGTTGCTTTTCTGGCCTGGTCCTAGGAGGAGGTGCATGACACTCCTGCCTATTTGGCTGCCATTTTCTCTCAACCCCAGCATTGTGAGTCTTGTTCCCATCATACTGCGTGGCATCCCAGGCTGTACAAGGTGAGAGTGGACTTTGATAAAAGGAGCAATAAAGGAACAGTGACTATTCTGACTTCTTCAAGCCCTGGTCCTTGTATTAAACTACAGGATGGTCTGTAGGGATTCAGGGACATGAGGGTGATCAGTGTACACCAAGCCCATGCACAGAAAGGCTGTACATCTGGTGCTAATCTGAGAGTGAGTGCTTTTATCAGTGGTTAAGATCTACCCATCCAAATATACAACTTCTCCAAACATGTCCTTCCCAATAGCCTCCCACTGTCTCTTATATTGTTCTCATTATCCCAGGCTGCTATTTTCTTACTCCTTGTGTGTTTTATTTTTCTCTTTAAACTGGGTCTTGCATTCTTTTTTTGTTGCTTATTTTAATATTTTTTAAAAAATATTTTATTATTTAAAGTATTACAAATAGTAGTACATATGTCTTCTTTCTCTCCCCCTTCCCCCCCATTGATCTTGCCCCAGCGTCTCCTACTCCCTCATCCCACCCGGGCACATGTCCTCACCACCACCCCTACCAGTATCTTGCATCCAATTGGTTATGCTTATATGCATGCATACAAGTCCTTTGGTTGATCTCTTACCTCCCCCAATACTTCCTAGCCTTCTTGGTATAATTAGACAGTCTGTTTGATGCTACTCTGCCTCTGTATCTATCTTTTATTTCATCAGGTTATAATGTTCTTTATTACCCATAAGTGAGTGAGATCATGTGGTATTTTTCTTTCACTGCTTGGCTTATTTTATTTAGCATAATTCTCTCCAGTTCCACCCATGCTACTGCAAATGGTAAGAATTCCTTCTTTTTTTATAGCAGCATAGTATACCATTGTGTAGATGTACTACAGTTTTCTAATCCACTCATCTGCTGATGAGTATTTAGGCTGTATCCAAATCGTAGCTACTGTAAAAATAGGGGTGCATATATCCTTTTTGATTGGTGTTTCTGTTTTCTTGGAATATATTTATAGGAATGGTATTACTGGGTCAAATGGGCAAAAACTAAATTCCATTAATAATTTTTTGAGGAAACACCACATTGTTTTTCACAATGGCTGCACCAGTCTGCATTCCCATCAGCAGTGAAGGAAGGTCCCTTTTTCTCTTCATCCTCTCCAGCACTTGTCATTTGTTGATGATTGTCATTCTGACAGGTCTGAGGTGATACCTCATTGTTGTTTTGATTTGCATCTCTGGGTGATTAGTGACTTTAAACATGCTTTCAGGTGTCTCTTGGCATTCTGAATGTCTTCTTTTGAAAAGTGTCTATTTAGGTCCTTTGACCATTTTTTTAAACTGGTTTGTTTATCTTCCTTTTGTTAAGTTGTATGAGTTCCCTGTAAATGTTGGGAATTAAATCCTATCAGAGATAACATTGGCAAATATGTTCTCCCATGCAATGGGCTTTCTTGTTGTTTTGTTGATGGTTTCTTTTGCTGTGCAGAGGCTTTTTATTTTTATGTAATCCCATGTGCTTATTTCATTCTTTGTCTCTCTTGCCCTAGGATCTGTGTCTGTAAAGATACTGCTATGATATATGTCTGCAATTTTGCTGCATATGGGGTCTTGTAGGATTTTTATGGCTTCCCATGTTACATTGAAGTCTTTTAACCATGTTGAATTTGTTTTTATGTATGGTGTATGTTGGTGATCTAGTTTCATTTTTTTGCATGTATTTCACCAAATTTCCTAACACCATTTATTAAAGAGGCTATTTTGCCTCCATTGTATGGTCTTGCCTCCTTTGTCAAATATTAATTGAGCATAATTGCTTGGATCCTCTCTTCTGTTCCCTTGGTCTATATGCCTATTCTCATGCCAGTATCAGGCAGTTTTGAGAACTGTGGCTTGGTTACATAGTTTTATGTCAGGTATTGTGATCCCTTCAAGTTTGTTCTTCATTTTCAGGATAGCTGTGGCTATTCAAAGTCTTTTTTTATTCCAGATAAATTTTTGGAGAGTTTGTTCTAGATTTTTGAAATATGTCATTGGTATTTTAATAGATATTGCATTGAATCTATAGATTGCTTTAGATAATATGGACATTTTAATGATGTTGCTTCTACCAATCCATGAACATGGTATGTTCTTCCATTTGCTCATGTCTTCCTCTATCTCTTTTTTCTATTTCCTGTAATTTTCTGAGTACAGGTCTTTTACCGCCTTAGTTAAGTTTATTCCTAGGTATCTTAATTTTTTTGGTGCAATGGTAAATAGGATTGTTTTTTTTTAATTTTATTTTCTGTGAGTTAGTTATTGGTGTATAAAAAGGCTATAGATTTCTGGGAGTTAATTTTGCATCCTGCTACATTGCCAAATTTATTTATTAGGACTTTTAGGTTTTTTTGATACAGTCTTTGGGGTTTTCTATGTATAGTATCATGTCATCTATAAATAAGGACAGTTTTACTTATTCTTTTCCAATTTGGATGCCTTTTACTTCTACTTCTTGTCTGATATCTATGGCTAGCACTTCTAGTACTATGTTGAATAGGAGTGGTGAAAGTAGCCACCCTTGTCTTGTTCCTGTTCTTAGGGGAAATGGGTTTAGTTTTTTGCCCATTGAGTATGATGTTGGCTGTAGGTTTGTCATATGACTTTTATTATGATGAGGTATGATCCCCCTAGTTCCACATTGCTGAGAATTTTTATCAAGAAAAGGTGCTGGATTTTGTCAAATGATTTTTCTGCATCAATTGATATGATAATGTGATTTTTGTCTCTCAGTTGGTTTATGTGATGTATCACATTTATTGATTTGTGTATATTATACCAACCTTGCATCCCTGGAATAAATCCCACTTGGTCATGATGTATCTTTCTAATGTATTGCTGAATCCAACTTGCTAGAATTTTCTTGAAGATTTTAGCATCTGTGTTCATCAAGGATATAGGCTTGCAGTTCTCTTTTTTGTGGTGTCTTTATCTGGTTTTTGGGTTAGGATAATGCTTGCCTCTTAGAAAGAACTTGAAAGTGTGCCTTCTTGAATTTTTTGGAATAGTCTGAGGAGGATAGGTTTTAGTTCTTCTTTAAATGCTTGGTAGAACTCTCCTGTAAAGCCTTCTGGACCAGGGCTTTAGTTTGATGGAAGATTTTTTATCTCTTCTTTAATTTCTTTGGTAGTTATCAGCTTATTCAGGTTTTTGATTTTTCTTGTTTGAGTTTTGGAAGATTTTATTTTTTTAGGAATATGACCATTTCATCTAGATTGTCCATTTTGTTGGAATAGAGTTGTTCATAGTATTTTTTCATAATCATTTGTATTTCTGTGTGATCAGTTGTTATTTAAACCTTTTTCAGTTCTGATTTTGTTTATTTGCATCCTCTCTCTTTGCTTCTTGGTGAGCCTAGCTAGAGGTTCATCAATCTTGTTTATTCTTTCAAAGAATCAGATCTTGGTTTTCTTTATCTTTTGTATTGTTTTTGGTTTCTATGCCATTTATCTCCACTATGATCTTTATTATTTCCTTCCTTCTGCTTACACTGGGTTTTTCTTGTTGCTCTCTTTCTAATTCTTTGAGTTGTAGGTTTAGATATTTTTTTAAACCATTGTTTCTTGTTTTTTTTTTTTTTTGAGGTAGGCTTGTGGAGCTATGAACTTCCCTTTTAAGACTGCTTCACTGTATCCCATAGATTTTGGATTGTTGTGTTTTTATTGTTGATTGTTGCCATGATGCTTTTTTTATTTCTTCATTGATCTCTCTGATAATCCAGTCAGTGTTTAATAGCATACTATTTAGCCTTCAGGTGTTTTATTGTTGTTGTTGTTGTTTTGTAGTTGATTTCTAGTTTTATGCCATGTGATCTGAGAAGATGCTTGAATTTTAAGAGACTTTGGCTGTGACAAGTCTATCTATGAAAATGACTCAAGAACACTTGAGAAGGACATATATTCTGAGGCTTTGGGGTGAAATTTTCTGAGAATGTCAATTAATTCTATCTGTTCTAATGAGTCATTTAAGACTGATGTTTCTTTGCTGATTTTTTGTTTAGAGGATTTGTCCAGTGGTGATAGTGGGGTATTAAAGTATCATACTATGACTGTATTGCTGTCAATATATCCTTGATATCCTCCAGAAGGATTTTCTTTATGTATTTGGGTGCTCCTATATTGTGTGCTTATATGTTTATCAGAGTAATATTTTCTTGTTGGATTGCTTCCTTTATGAAGTGGCCTTTCTTATCTCTTGTTATGGTCTTCACTTTGAGATCTAATTTGTCAGACATAAGTATTGCTTTCCCAGCTTTCTTTTTTATTTTTCATTTCCATTCGCCTGAAAAATCTTTTTCTATCCCTTCACCATCAGTTTGTGTGAGGTCTTTTTTCTGAAGTTGGTTTTCTGTTGACAGCAGATATATGGGTCATATTCTCTTATCCACTAAGTTGCCCTATGTCTTTTGATTGTGGCATTTAATCTGTTTACATTTAAAGTTATTATTGATAGGTTCTTATTTGTCAACATTTTTATTCTTAACACCTATGTTCCTTTTCACTTCCTATTTCTTCTTTTTACAGCAAGTCCTTTAGCATTTGTTGCATTGCTGGTTTGGTGGTAATAAACTCCCTTAGTCCTTTTTTGTCTGTGAAGCTCCTGATTTCACCCTCAATTTTGATTGATAGCCTTGTTGGGTACTGTATTCTTAGATTCAGACCCTTTCTTTGCATGACTTTGTATATTTCATTCCACTTCCTTGTGGCCTGATGTGTTTCTGTTGAGAAATCAGTCACTAGTCTGATGTGGTATCCTTTGTAGGTATCTTTCTGTCTCTCTCTGGCTGCTTTTAAGATTCTTACTTTGCCAATTTAATTATAATGTGCCATGGCATTGATCTTTTGGGATTCAGTTTGTTTGGTATTCTGTGAGGTTCTTGGATTTATGTGAGTTTTTTCTTCCCTGTATCAGGGAGGTTTTCTGTCATGATTTCTTAGAACAGAATTTCTATTTCTTGCTCAGTTTTCTCTCCTTTTGGCACCCCTTTTATGCAGATGTTGTTTTGTGTCATGTGTCCCAAAGTTCCCTTAGGCTCTCCTCCTGTTTTTTTAAGTTTATTTTTCTAGATATTTCTCTGCTTGGGTATTTTTTCCTATCTTGTTTTCTAGTTCACTGATAGGTCCTCTGCTTCTTCTAGTCTACTGTTAATGCTTTCTATTGATTTTTTTATAGCAGTGATGTCATTTTTTTTCATTTCTCCTTGGTTCTTCATTTCCTCTTGGTTTTTACACATATTATTGAATTTGTCTTCCATTCTTTCAACGACTTTATGACCATGTCTCTGAATTCTTGCTCTGACATAGTGCTTGCCTTCATTTGGTTTACTTCCTTTCTGATTATGCTTGCTTTTCTTTCATATGTAGGCTGTTTCTTTGTGTCCCTATGATATATCTTCACCAGGTATCTGGTTATGTAGCTCTCTTTCTCTTGCATTGATTTAAAGGCATAAAGTACAACACAACTAGGCACAACACACAAGGCATTGAACACATATGTATTCATGATACTAATAACCCCAAATAAATGTGTCCACCAGAGAAAAGAGAATTAGGGGATAAGAAGAAAAAGAGTGAAAAAATGTCACTGAGAAAAGAAAAAAAAAGTAAGAGAAAAAAAAAGAGTAAGAAAAGGGGTGGAGACTATTTATATGGAGAGAAAATTCCAATAAAACAACAACTAATCCCCAAAAATGCAAACAACAAACACCCAGAGATGAATGCAAACTACAAACAACAACTAATAACAAGTGAGGAGAGGAGAAACAGAAGCAAAAAAACAAACAAAAAAGAGAAATAATCTCACAAACAAGCAAAAACAAACAACAACCTTAACAATCATGCAAATAACAATAGGACAGAGAGAAAGCAAGGCAAAACAAAACAAAACAAAAATATAATTTAAAAAACAAAACAAAGAAACAACAACAACAAAAACAAACAAAAAAAAGAAGAGAGGAAAAAATTGGATAGTGATAAATGAGAAGAGAGAGGTTTGTATGGATTTGAAACAGGGGATTGGAAATTAGATATATAAGTAGAGTGATTTTAGACAGGGGGTAAAAAGAAGGAATAGGAAAATCTAATGAAGGAGTAGTGTAAGAGAAGCAGGACAACAAAAGAGCAAAGTGAGGAGAGTGTTGGCATAAAGCTAAAGTTGAGATAGAGTAAAGTGATGCTAAAGAAAAAATACAAATAAAATGTAGAACACTAATCCCAAAATAAAATAAAATAAAATAGAAAATAAATGACACTTAAAAAAAGGTAAAATAGTAGTAATAAAAATAAAAATATAATAATTAAAAAGTAAAATCAAGTGAGAAAAAAACACACATTAGCTTCTTAAGTAAAAGATGAAAAGATAAAAATGTACATTAGTGAAGGTCATTCACTTCCTCTACAGTTTTGTTTGGTATGTCTGTTTACTGTCAGCTGGTCAGGACAGTATTAAAATTCCCTGATTTCTACCGTTCCTCTGTGTTGTAAGCCCCAGTGCTGATTTTCAAGCAGGCAGTATTTGTTTCTTGGACTGCTTTTATTTGTGTTTACACAAGAGTCAATTTGTGATTCAATCCCTGGGTGGCAGTGTTTCTGGATTGACCTCTGGTGCTACAAGTCCTCTCTAGCCAGTATTTAGATTGTATTTTCCCTGTCTTACTGGTTTGGGAGAATGGACTGCCCCAGAGCTGGTTCTCTGATTGTTACTCCGCACTCTGATCCCCAGGATTCACAAATATAACTTTCCCCTGCAGTCTGTGAGGGATCTTATGTATTGAGCTTAGTAATCAAAAACAAGGATTTAAAGAGAAAAAAGTGCCAGAGTAAGTGCACAAACTTGTGACTTTTACTCTCTGGCACTGTGTGTAACTCTTTGAATGCCCCTGTGCATGTCTTTTTTCCCCTGGCACTGAGCAGCCATCACACTCTTAAAATTTCAAGCTGCCTTTTTGTGCCCAGACTAGCTATAGATTGATTTTTAGAGTTTCCTTCTGCCAGAAGCCCTGTGGATCCCCTTCCACATTCATGGATCACACTTACCCCAATGGCTACAGATTTTGTGGGGTTCAGTCTTCCCCCAAATCTCTAGATCCTGCCGCACATATTTCTCTTTCCAGTGTGGATCACAGACCTAACCTTTCCCTAGGTGAAATCTGACCTTTCCATGAGAAGAAGCAGAGCTCGTCTAAGTCTGGGTATTCACACTGCATGGGATCTGGTGTTCCTAGGTTTACAGCTGGTCCCTGGGTGTTGTGGTTTTAGAGTCTCAAGATGTATAGGCTTCTGATCACAGCCACTCTCCCCTTAAAGATGGCATGTCTCTGTGGCAGAACTGGTTACTCCAGGAGAGATTTCAGCAGTAGTGGAGGCTACCCAGTCAGGAGACTCTAGTCCAGCAGTCCCCAACAATCTCTTGGAGTATACTTGTCCCTCACCCACAAATAGACACTCCCTGTAAGTCCACATAAGCACTTAGATGGGTGTCACAGATCTAGTGAAAGTTCCAATGCATCAAAGAGATGCTGTCCATTATTTATATTATGTCTCTCCCTCCTTTCTTCACATAGGTTAAGGTTTGTGAAAACCAGCATGCTCAGGAAATGCAGGCCTCCCTCACCT
Source organism: Lasiurus cinereus (assembly GCA_011751065.1). Taxonomy (NCBI): domain Eukaryota; kingdom Metazoa; phylum Chordata; class Mammalia; order Chiroptera; family Vespertilionidae; genus Lasiurus; species Lasiurus cinereus. Next base: position 3,096,585 of record JAAGEH010000380.1, read on the forward strand.
TACACCCATGTTCTGCACAAGTTATGTGAAGCTTGTGAGCAAATGTCTTCCATTTTGTTCTCTGATTTACATACTATCTTGCAGTCTGCCTTCCCATTGGCAGCCATCTTCAATCCTCTCCTACTTCTTATTTTTAATGTAATCTTTTTATTTGCCAAACCTTCCATGGTAGGTTATGCCAGATCAGAAAAAGAAAGAAGCCTTCTTTGCCTTGGTTGAAAAATGCAAAGGCCTCATTATAAATGACTGTTTTCTTCCTCAATATGGCAATAGGCACTAAATGCTGGAATTCAGTGAGTTTCTGGGGCCAGAAATGGAAGACATTTGCTCACAAGCTTCACATAACTTGTGCAGAACATGGGTGTAAGGTGAGGGAGGTCTGCATTTCCTGAGCATGCTGGTTTTCACAAACCCTAACCTATGTGAAGAAAGGAGGGAGAGACATAATATAAATAAAGGACAGCATCTCTTTGATGCACTGGAACTTTCACTAGATCTGTGACACCCAGCCAGGTGCTTATTTATAGGGCTGCTTGAGAATAATGGCTGAGGCTTTGGGCCAATAACTGTGATTATGAAAAAGTTTCAGAAATATAGCTAGTGGAGAGGCAGCTGGCTATGATCCACTAGGAGGGGATTGGGGACTCAGAGCAGAGGTTCTGGGCTCCTGAATGTTTTAAGTCTGTGTTGTGATTTTCACAGAAGCTTGGAACTGCAGTCACATATGCAGATTTTGTGTTTTCATGGGAAACAGAGAACTATCCAAATGAATGATGGCTGGGACAGGAATCAGGCCCCAGAAAGATCTCAAGTGTTGACCATGTGGGCATTCACTAGTGAACTTGGTGTTGAAAGTAACCCTGAGACTTGTGATAGTGCTGATCAGAAACCCAAGAGACTTTATTTTTTTAAATTGAATTTATTAGGGTGACATTGGTTAATAAAATTATATAGGTTTCAGTGGTACGATTCTATAATATATCATATGTATATTGGATTGTATGTTTACCACTCCAAGTCAAGTCGCCTTCCATTACCATTTATACCTCCTTTAACCTCTTCTACCTTTCCACTCACTCCCTTTCCCTCTGGTAATTACCATACTGTTGTCTGTCTATGAGGTGTTTTTTTTCTTAAGCCCTTCACCTTTTCAACCCATCCATCCCCAACCCACACCCTCCCCTCAGACCGCTGTCAGTCTGTTCTCTGAATCTATGATTCTGTTTGTATTTTGTTTGTGAGTCTATTTTGTTTATTAGATTCCTCATATAAGTGAAAGCATATAGTATATGTCTGGCTTATTTCTCTTAGCATAATACTCTTCAGGTTCATTTATATTGTTACAAAGGGTAAGATTTCCTTCTACTTTTATGGTCAACTCATATTCGTTTTGTAAATGTACTACAGTAGATAAAATATCCATTCATCTATTTAAAAAATACATATATTTTATTGATTTTTTTTTTTTACAGAGAGAAAGGGGAAGGGATAGAGAGTTAGAAACATCAATCATCTGCCTCCTGCACACTCCCTACTGGGTATGAGACCCCAACCAAGATATATATCGTTGCCTGGAATTGAACCTGGGACCCTTAAGTCCATAGGCTGATGCTCTATCTATGCTGGCTTTTCACAGTGGTTACACCTATCCGCATTTCACAGTGGATGAATGTTCTCTTTTCTTCACATCTTAACAAACACTTGTTGATGTTTGATTTATTGATGATAATCGTTATGACAGGCATCAGGTAAAATAATCATTTCTCTGATGATTTGTGACATTAAGCATCCTTTCCTATATCTATTGGCCATATGTATATCTTCCTTGAGAAGTGTCTATTCAGGTCCTTTGCCAATTTTTAAATTGAATTGTTTGTTTTTTGATTTTGAGTTTTATAAGTTCTTTACTAATTTTGGATATTAACTTCTTATGAGAAGTATCATTGGCAAACATGTTCTCCAGTTTAGTGGGTTGTCTTATCATTTTGTTAATGGTTATTTTTTTGTTGTTGTTGTGAAAAAATTTTCAGTTTGAGGCAGTAGCATTTGATTATTTATTTATTTATTTTTTGTTTTCCTTGCCTGAGGAGATATATCAGAAAAAATATATTGTTATGGGGAGAATCCAAGATGGCGGCATAGGTAAACACCTACACTGCTGCCTCGCACAACAATTTCAAACTACAGCTAAAAGACAGAACAGACATTATCCAGAACCACAGGAAAGCAGGCTGAGTGGAAATTCTACAACTAGAAGGGAAGAGAGGGGCTCACAGAGACACAGAGACACGCATGTGGAGAGAGCAGGTGCTGGAGAACCTGGCTGGCTTTCTCTGGCAGGAGGGAGACAGAGACTCTCAAAGGCATTGAACACCTTATCCTACAACACTAAACCCCAGATCCAGCTGAAATTCATATGGGGGGAGTTTGGATTGTGACAAGGGAGAAATGCACGGAAATTTAGGGGAGTCCCAAAAGACCAGAAGTCTGGTGGCGCGCACGGCGCTGCGCGCAGAGGACCGACTGCTGATTGTGCTGCTGGCTTTCACAAGTGGGCGGGAGACAGACCCTCCCAACTGTGCCACTTCTAACTCCACTAAACCCCAGTTTCGGGCAAAACCCTGGGGACCCAGACTCATATGGTCCCACAGCACAGGGGAGCCTGAAGGGCAGTAGCCTAGAGGCACTGCAAGAGAGCGCACGTGTGCACAGGGACCGCTCCAGTGATTACCCAGTCACATGAGACTTGGGCCATGGAGGGCGGGGCTGACTGGAAAGCAAGGCGGTCCATAACCCCTGAGACTCCACCTATTCCAAGCTCAACAGAGAGGCTTCTGCAGTTTTGTATCATAAAGCTGAAACCAACACAGAAGTTATCCCAGCATAGTGAAAATGCCAAGACAAGGGAAGGGTTCACAAACAAAAGAAATGGAGAAAAACAAATGACTGGATATAGAGTTCAAAACCACGTTTATAAGGCTTTTCAAGAATATCCTAGAAAACTTGGATAAAGTTAGCGAGATCCAAGAGGAGATGAAAAAGAACCAGCTAGAGATGGAAAAGATCCAACTAGAGATGGAAAAGGACCAACTAGAGATGGAAAAGGTCCAACTAGAGATGAAAAAGGACCAACTAGAAATTAAACATACACTGACTGAAATAAAAAATATTATACAGAGTCCTAACAGCAGACTAGAGAAAGGCAAGAATAAAGAAAAAAAATTAAAATATAAAGAATCAGAATATACTAAACTGGAAAAGAAAGAAGAGAAAAGAATCTGAAAATGTGAAGATAATGAAAGGAGCCTGTGGGACAGTTTCAAGCGTATCAACATCAGAATTGTGGGGGTGCCAGAAGAAGAGAGAGAGCAAGATAATGAAAACCTATTTAAAGAAATAATGACTGAAAACTTCCCACATCTGGTAAGACGCACACAGAACCCCATATAAAAGGAATCCAAAGAGGACTACACAAAGACACATCATAATTAAAATACTAAGAGCAAAAGACAAAGAGAGAATATTAAAAGCAGCAAGAGAAAAACAGTTCATTACCTACAAGGGAGCACCCATTCGATTGTCAGCTGATTTCTCAACAGAAACGATGCAGGCCAGGCGGGAATGGCAAGAAATATTCAACGTGATGAACAGCAAGAACCTACAACCAAGAATACTCTATCCAGCAAAGCTATCATTCAGAATTGAAGGGCAGATAAAGAGCTTCACAGATAAGAAAAAGCTAAAGGAGTTCATCAGCACCAAACCAGTATTATATGAAATGCTGAAAGGTACTCTTTTAGAAGAGGAAGAAGAAAAAGGTAAAAGACAAAAAATTATGAAGAACAAATACATATCTATCAACAAGTGAATCTAAAAATTAAGTGAATTAAAAATTTGATTAACAGAATAAACTGGTGAATATAATAGAAGCAGGGACACAGAAAGGGAGTGACTGATAATTCTCAGGGGGAAAGGGGTGAGAGGTGTACAGGGAGAGACTGGACAAAAATCATACACCTATGGATGAGGTCAATGGGAGGGAGGTAAGGATAGAGGAAAGGGTGAGAGCTGGGTGGAGGCGAGCTATGGAGGGGAAAAAAGAGAAACAAATGTAATAATCTGAATAATAAAGATTTATTTAAAAACAAACAAACAAACAAAAAATATATTGTTATGAGAAATATCTAAGATGTTACTGCCTATGTTTTCTGCTAGGACTTTTATGGTTTTGAGTTTCACATTTAAGGCTTTAATCCAGGGGGGTGAAAATGGGAGTGGAATAGACAGACAAGTCTGGAGCTTTGTCGCTGGGCAGAGGGAGAGAAAGCAGCTGAGAGTCGCACTGGGAGTGTTTGTTTGCAAGTTAAGAGTCAGTTATCCTCCAGGAGAAGGTTGGGGACTGCTGGACAGGCAGCCCCACTGCCACAGGGTTTTTGTCTGCCAGAGCCACCAGCAAGAACCCAGAGACTGCGCCATCTTGCAGAAGGAGGTGGATGTCTGCGGCTGTCTGAAAGCTGCAGCGGAATCACTCACCGAACAGCAGGGGACCCAGAACACTGCTCTCCAATTGGTGCAGATACACAGGGGACTCAGAGGAGATCCACATGGCACATGGAAAGGTCAGATTTCGCCTGGGATAAGTGCCTTTTGTGCTGTAGCAGGTTGCGCTGCAGTTTGTGCCTTTGAATCAATGTAGGAGAGAGAACTACATAACCAGATACCCAGAGAAGAAAGACCATGGGCAGAAGAAGGAACAGCCCACACACGACAGAAAGGCAGGTATCACCAGAAAAGGAAGTAAACGAAATAGAAGCAGAAATAAGCCTGCCAGAGAAAGAGTTCAGAGAAATGATTATAAAGTGGATGAAAAGAATGGAAGACAAATTCGACAATATGAGTAAGAGCCAAGAGGAAATAAAGAAGACCCAAGAGGAAATCAAGAAGAAGCAAGAAGAAATGCAAGAAGAAATAAAAAATGACATCACTGCTTTAAAGTACTCAATAGCGTCAAAAATAGACTAGAAGAAGCAGAGGACCACATCAGTGAGCGAGAAGACACAGTAGGAAAAAATACCGAAGTACAGCAGCTTCTAGAAAAATAAATTAAAAAGCAAGAGGAGAGCCTAAGGGAACTTTGGGATAACATGAAAAAAAGTAAATCCGCATAATTGGGGTTCCAGTAAGAGTGGAAACTGAGCAAGGATTAGAGAACCTGTTTGAAGAAATACTGACAGAAAATTTCCTCAATATAGAAAAGAAAAAACCCACACAAATCCAAGAAGCTCATAGAGTCCCAAGCAAAATGAACCCCACAAAACTAACACCAAGGCACATTATAATTAAATTGGCAAACACCACTGACAAAGTAAGAATCTTAAAAGCGGCCAGAGAGAAACAGAAAGTTACCTACAAAGGAACTCCCATTAGACTAGCTACTGATTTTTCAACAGAAACTCATCAGGCCAGAAGGGATTGGAATGAAATATACAAAGTCATGCAAAGGAAGGGTCTGAATCCAAGAATACTGTACCCTGCAAGGCTTTCAATCAAAATTGTAAGTGAAATCAGAAGCTTCACAGACCAGAAAGGACCAAGGGAATATTTTACCACCAAACCAGCAATGCAAGAAATGTTAAAGGGTCTGCTGTAATAAAAATAAATAGGAAGTGAAAAAGGAACTCTGGGGTAAAGACTAAAAAAATGGTGACAGGTAAGTACCTATAAATAATAACTTTAAATGTAAATGGATTAAATGCTCCAATCAAGAGACATAGGGTAACCGATTGGATAAGACAATATGATCCACATATCTGCTTTCTACAAGAAACTCACCTCAGGAAAAGAGATGCACACAGATTGAGGGTGAAGGGATGGAAGATGGTATTTCAGGCAAATGGAAATGAAAAAAAAACTGGGGTTGCAATACTTATATCTGACAAATTAGATCTCAAAGTGAAGGACATAACAAGAGATAAAGAAGGCCACTTCATAATACTAAAGGGAACCATCCAACAAGAAGAAATAACTCTGGTAAACATATATGCACCCAATATAGGAGCACCTAAATACATAAAAAAAACTTCTGGAGGATATTAAGGGAGAGATTGATAGCAATACAATCATAGTAGGAGACTTTAATACCCCATTGTCACCACTGGACAAATCCTCTAAACAAAAAATCAGCAAAGAAACATCAATCCTAAATGACTCACTAGACCTGATGGAAGTAATTGACATCTTCAGAACATATCACCCAAAAGCCACAGGATATATATTCTTCTCAAGTGCACATGGTTCATTTTCAAAGATAGATAATATATTTGGTTATAAGAAAAGTCTCTTCAAATTCAAGAAGATAGAAGTCATATCAAGCATTTTCTCAGACCACAGTGGCATTAAACTGGAAATCAACTATAATAAAAACAATATAAAAAAATCAAACACCTGGAGACTAAACAGCATGCTATTAAACAATGACTGGGTATCCAAAGAGATCAAGGAAGAAATAAAAAACATCATGCCAACAAATGGCAATGACAACACAACAATACAAAATTTATGGGACACTGTGAAAGCAGTCTTGAAAGGGAAGTTCATAGCCCTATAAGTGTACTGCAAAAAAACAGGAAACAATGTCAATAAGTTACCTATCCCTACAACTCAAAGAGCTAGAAAGATAGCAACAAGAAAATCCCAGTATATGCCGGAGAAAGGAAATAGTGATATCAGAGTGGAGATAAACAACATGGAGACCAAAGAAACAATTCAAAAGATCAACAAAACTAAGAGCTAGTTTTGTTAAAGAATAAACAAGATGAATGGACTTCTTGCCAGGCTCACGGAGAAGCAAAGAGAGAAGATCCAAATAAACAAAATCAGAAATGAAAGAGGAGAAATAACAACAGACCCTGCTGAAATATAAAGGATTGTTAAAAAATACTATGAACAACTCTATTCCAACAAGTTGGACAACCTGCAAGACATGGACATATTCCTAGAAAAATATAACCTTTCAAAACTCAATCAGGAAGAATCTAAACATCTCAATAGTCCAATAACTATGGAAGAAATTGAAGCAGTCATCAAAAAGCTTCCAGCAAATAAAAGCCCAGGACCAGATGACTACACAGGAGAGTTTTACCAAACTTTCAAGGAAGAATTAAAACCTATCCTCCTCAGACTATTCAAAAATATTCAAGAAGAATGAACATTTCCAAACACCTTCTATGAAGCCAGCATCACCTCAATACCACTCCAGATAAAAACACAATAAAAGAGAATTATAAGCCAATATCTCTCATGAATATAGATTCCAAAATCCTCAACAAAATCCTAGCAAATCAAATCCAGCAGTACATAAGGAAGGTTCTACACCATGACCAAGTAGGATTCATCCCAGGAATGCAGGGATGATACAATATCCGAAAATCATTAAACGTGATACATCACGTAAACAAATTGAGAGATAAAAATCAGATAGTCATATCAATTGATGCAGAAAAAGCATTTGACAAAATCCAACACCCTTTATTGATAAAAACTCTCACAAAGTGGGAATAGAACAATCATACCTCAACATCATAAAAGCCATATATGATAAATCCACAACTAACATCATACTCAATGGGCTAAAAGTAAAACTAAAACTATTTCCCCTAAGAACAGGAACAAGACAGAGATGCCCACTCTCACCTCTCCTGTTCTACATAGTACTGGAAGCATTAGCCATTGCAATTACACAAGTAGAAGAAATAAAAGGCATCCAAATTGGAAAGGAAGAAGTAAAGCTGTCCTTATTTGCAGATGACATGATACTGTATGTAAAAACCTGAAAGACTCCATCCCAAAACTAATTGACTTAATAAATGAATTCAGCAATGTAGCAGGATGCAAAATTAATGCCAAGAAATCTGTGGCATTTCTATACAATAATAGTGATATTACAGAAAGAGAGACTCAAAAAGCAATCCCATTTGCCATAGCTTCAAAAAAATTAAGACACCTAGGAATAAACCTAACTAAAGAGGTAAAAGACCTATATGTAGAAAACTACAGGACACTGTAAAAAGAGATAGAGGGAGATGTTAACAGATGGAAGAACATACCATGCTCATTGATTTGGAGAATCAACATCATTAAAATGTCCATAATACCCAAAGCAATCTATAAAGTTAAAATAGCAATGACATATTTCACAGACCTAGAAAGAATTCTTCATAGATTCATCTTGAACAAAAAAAGACCACGAATAGCCACAATAATTCTGAGAAAGAAGTATAAAGTAGGTGGGATCTCAATACCAGATTTCTAGCTATATTACAAAACAACTGTTCTCAAAACAGCCTGGTACTGGTACAAGAATAGACATATAGACCAATGGAATAGAATAGAGGAGCCAGATATCCACCCAAACCACTATGCTCAAATAATATTTGACAAAGGAAGCATGAACATATAATGGAGCCAAGATAGCCTCTTCAATAAATGGTGTTGTGAAAATTGGACAGGTACATGCAAAAAAATGAAACTGGACCACCAACTTACACCAAATACAAAAATAAACTCAAAATGGATACAGGACTTAAACATTAGAAGGGAAACCATAAAAATACTAGAGGAATCCACAGGCAGCACAATCTCAGACATATGTCGAAAGAACTTCTTCACTGATACTGCTCTAAGGGCAATTTAAGCTAAAGAGAAAATAAACAAATGGGACTACATCAAAATAAAAAGCTTTTGCACAGTAAAAGAAACGGTGAACAAAACAACAAGAAAGCCCACTGTATGGGAGAACATATTTGCATATGTTATCAGTGATAAAGGTTTAATCTCCAACATCTACATCCAACTTATACAACTTAATAAAAGGAAGATAAATGATCCAATAAAAAAATTGGCAACGGACCTAAATAGAACCTTTTGAAAGATGGGAAAAGTAAGGCCGAGAGACACATTAAAACATGTTCAATGTCACTAATTAACCGAGAGATGCAAATCAAAACTCAATGCGATACCATCTCACACCTGTCAGAATGGCAACCATCAACAAATCAACAAATGACAAGTGTTGGAGAGAATCAGGAGCAAAAGCCACCCTTGTGCACTGTTGGTGGGAATGCAGACTGGTACAGCCACTGTGGAGAACAGTATGGAGTTTACTCAAAAAACTAAAAATGGATCTCTTATTTGATTCAGTAATCCCACTCTTAGGAATTTATCCCAAGAAATCACAAACACCAATCCGAAAGGATTTATGCACCCCTATGTTCATAGCAGCACAATTTACAATAGCTACAATTGGGAAACGGCCTAGGTGCCCATCAGCAGATGAGTGGATCAGAAAACTGTGGTACATCTACATAATGGAATTCTATGCTGCCATTAAAAAGAAGGAACTCTTACCATTTGCAGCAACCTGGATGGAGTTGGAGAGCCTTATGCTTAGTGTAATAAGCCAGTCTATGAAGGAGAAGCACCACATGATCTCACTCATTTGTGGATAATAAAGAACATTGTAAACTGATGAACAAAAGGATAGATACAGAGGCAGTAAAGCATCAAACACACGTCAAATTATAGCAGGAAGATTAAGGAGAGGTGGGGTAGATAAGAGCTCAATCAAAGGACTTGTATGCATGCATATAAGCATAACCAATGAACATAGACACTGGGGGGTTGGAGTATGCCTAGGAGGGAGCTGGGGCAATGGGGATATATGTATACATGTAACACAATAAAAAAAGAAAAGAAAAATCTTTAATTCATTTTGTGTTTATGCTTGTGTATGTTGTAAGAAGGCGGTCTGGTTTCATTTTTTTGCATGTATATGTCCAATTTTCTGTACACCGCTTTTTGGATGGGCTATCTTTACCTCGTTGTATGTTCCTGCCTCCTTTGTCAAATATTATTCCATTGATCTGTATGTCTGTATGTATGCTAGTACCATGCTGTTTTGATTACTATTGCATTGTAGTATAGTTTGGTATTAGGTAGTGTGATTACCCCTACTGTGTTTATATTTTTTATAATTTTAAAAATACATTTTACTTGATTTCAGAGAGAGGAAGGGAGAGAAAGAGATTAAAACATCAATGAGACAGAAACATTGATCATATGCCTCCTGCCGGCCCCCTCCTGGGGATCAAGCCTGAAGCTTATCAAGGCTGTAGCATGGGCATGTGCCCTGACCTTGAAATGAACCTGCGACGACCTTGTGCATGGGATGGTACCCAACCAATTTAGCCACACCAACAGGGTCCAACTGTGTTCTTTTTTCTCAATATTGCTGTGGTTATTTGGGGTATTTTGGGATTCCATATAAACTTTTTGAATATTGGTTCTAGTTCTGTGAAATGTGCTATTGGTATCTTGTTGGAATTGGGTTGAATCTATAGATTGCTTTGCATAGTATGGACATTTCAGTTATTTATTTTTAATTTTTATTATATTTTAATCCTCACCTATGGGCATTTCCCCCCATGATTTCAAAGAGAGAGAAAGAGAAGAAGGTAGAAAGAGAGAAACATCAATGTGAGAGAAAAACATTGATGGGTTGCCTCACACACATACCCATACAGGGATTGAACCCACAATCTGAGTACATGCCATTACTGGGAATTGAACCAATGATCCTTTGTGTATGGCATAACAATATAGCCAGTGAGTCACATGGGCCAGGGCTAGTATGAAAATTTCCATGAACATAGTATATGCTTCCATATGATTTATATCTTCTTCAATTTCTTTCTTCAGTGTCTTATGAGTTTTTGAGTACAGGTTCTTTACATCCTTGGTTAAATTTATTCCTAGGTATTCTCTTCATTTTAAAGAAATTGTGAATGGGATTGTTTTATCAGTTTCCCTTGCTGGTAGTTGATTATTGGTGTAGAAATGCAAATGATTTTTGCATATTTATTTTTTATTCTACTACTATAAATGAATCCATTTATCAGTTCTAATTTTTTTTAGTGGAATCTTTAGGGTTCACTATATACAGTATCATGTCATTTTAAAATATTGATAGTTATACTTCTTCCTTTCTAATTAGGATGTCTTTTATATCTTCTTCTTGTCTTATTGCTGTGGCTAGAACTACCAATACTATGTTGAATAAAAATGGTGGAAATGGACATCCCTGACTTTTTCCCAATTTTATGGAAAATATTTGTATTTTTTGTCCACGAGTATGATATTGGCTGTGGATTTGTCATATATGTTCCCTATATTTTCACTTTGCTGAGAGTTTTTATCATAAATGGGTGCTGGATTTTATCAAACGATTTTCTACATCTATTGATATGCTCATATGATTTTTTATCCTTCATTTTGTTTATGTGGTGTATCATGATTATTAATGTACCAAGGTTGTATCCCCAGAATAAATCCCACTGAACATGGTGTGTGATTTTTTTTAATGTATTGCTGGATCTGGTTTGCTAATATTTCATTGAAGATTTTAGCAACACTGGTCATCAGGGATATTGGCCTATAATTTTCTTTGATTTTAGTGTCTTTATCTTGTTTTGGGATCAGGATAATGCTGGCATCTTGAAATGAGCTCAGGAGATTTCTCTCCTTATGATTTCTTTTTTAAATAATTTGAGGATAGGTAAAATTCTCCTGTGAGGCCATCTAGTCCAGAACTTTCATTGATTGAGGCAACCAATTAGTAGTTCTCTCTCATCAATGTTTTTTTCCTGATTCAGTTTTGGAAGATTGTATGTTTCTAGGGATTTATGCATTTTGTCCTGATTTTCCAATTTATTGGCATATAATTGTTCATGATATTTCTTTACAATCCCTTGTATTTCTGTGAAATCAGTTGTTACTTCTACTCTTTCATTTCTGATTTTATTTATTTGGGTCTTCTCTCTTTTTGTCTCAATGAGTCTGGTTAAAGGTTTGTCAATTTTGTTTATCTTTTCAAAGAACCAGCACTTGGTTTCACTGATCTTTTATATCATTTCTTTAGACTTTTCTTTATTTTTACTCTGATCTACATTATTTTATTCCTTCTACTCATTTTGGGCTTTGCTTGTTTTTTTTTCAAGTTTCTTTAAGTATAAAGTTATATTGTTTATTTGAGGGTGATATATATTTGTTCCTTGGTTTTATTGTTAATCCATTCATTGTTTGGTGACATATTAATTAGCCTGCATGTCTTTGTGTTATTCAATTTTTGTCTTATTATTTATTTCTAATTTCATACCATATTGTCAGAGAAGATCCTTGATATAATTTAAATTTTCTTAAATTTATTGAGAATTGTTTTGTGTTTTAAAATGTGGTCTATCCTAGAAATATTCCACTTGCAATTGAGAAGAATGCATATTCTGCTGGTTTGAGATGAAAAGCTCTGGGAGTATCAATTAAATCAATCTGATCTACTATGTAATTTAAGGCCATAATTTCCTTGTTTATTTTCTGCCTGGAAAATGTGTCCATTTATGTCAATGGGTTGTTAAAATCCTCTTCTGTAACTGTAGTACTGTCATTTTCTCTCTTTGTGTTAATCAAGATTTGCTTTATATACAGTGGTACCTCGAGATACGAGTTTAATTCGTTCCGTAACCTTGAGGCGTGGGAAACTATGAGACACTCGAGTCACAGTAAACTGGTGGGTCGCCGATCCGTGCGATTATCTCAAATGTTGCTCGTATTTCAAAGCAAAAATCGCTCGCTCGATGGCTCGTATCTCAAAAATCTCGTATGTTAGGGCACTCGTATCTCGAGGTACCACTGTATTTAAGTGCTTTTATGTTGCCTCTATCTCCTTGTTGGATTTCTCCCTTTATCATTATGTAGTATTCTACATTGTATCTTATTATAGTCTTTGTTTTAAAGTCTATTTTGTCAGATATAAGTATTGCTAATCCAGCTCATTTTTCTTTTCCATTTTTACAAAATATTGTTTTCATTTCTTTTTTTTAGTGTGTATGTATCTTTTTAGCTTATATGTGGAGGTTGTTTTCTTATCCATTCATCTACCCCATTTCTTTTGGTTACAGCATTTAATTAATTTATACTAAAAATAATTACTAAATATGCATCTATTGCTATTCTTTAAAAAAACTATGTTCTCTCTCGCTGCTCTTATTCTTCTTTTAAACATTTCTTGTATTACTGGTTTGATGGTAATAATCTCCTTTAACTTTTCCTTGTCTGGGAGCTCTTTATTTCTCCTTCAATTTTATTTATTTATTTATAATTATTATTTTAAAATAATATTTTAATCCTCACTCAAGATATTTTTCCATTGATTTTTAGAGAGAGTGGAGAAGAAGAAGAAGAAGAAAAAGAAGAAGAAGAAGAAGAAGAAGAAGAAGAAGAAGAAGAAGAAGAA
>JAAGEH010000380.1:3109939-3221284 GCA_011751065.1 Lasiurus cinereus
AAGAAGAAGAAGAAGAAGAAGAAGAAGAAGAAGAAGAAGAAGAAGAAGGAAGAAGAAGAAAGAGAGAGAGAGAGAAAGAGAGAGAGAGAGAGAGAGAGAGAGAGAGAGAGAGAGAGAGAGATGACACATCTATTGGTTGCCTCCTGCATTCACTTTGGTGGTGCTAGAGATCAAGCCTGCAAAAAGGCATGTGCACTTGACCAGAATTGAACCCAGCACCTGTCAGTCTCAGACCAACACTCTACCCACTTATCCAAACCAGCTAGGGCTCTCCTTAAATTTTAAATTATAGCCTTGCTGGGTAAAGTAGTCTTAGTTTAACATTCTACTTTTCATCACTTCGAATATTTCATGTCAATTTTTTTGGCATTAAATATTTCTATTGAGAAATATTTAAGGTTACTGTCTTTCTCTTGCTGCTTTTAATATATTTTTTGTCTTTTACCTTTGCAATTCTAATTATTATTTATCTTGATTTGAGTCTCTTTGGGTTCACATTGATGGGAGTGTCTGTGTCAAGGGACTTTCTGAGAAACCAATACTTGGAGGAAAATTAAAAGCCAAATTTAGTTTTCACATCATATTGTGTGGACATATCTGGGGCTAATGAGGCTGTTATTTATCAAATGATAACTTTTCAGTGGAAAAGTTCTTTATTCTTCAAAAATCTGAAGAACTTGTGGGATTCATTGATGCTATAGGGTAACTTATTTGCTCATTTTGGAATCTACATAAATTTATGGATCAACAGTGCTATCTCTAAGGAGCCACTCTAGGAAAAACAGGAGTACTTTGTCTTTGCTTCTCTTATTTCTTACAATCACTGAAAATACAAGAAATATCTCATCACTTGCTGGGCAGAGAGAGAAAAAGTAAGAAATCCTGATAGTCCTTCTAATGGAATGTGTTCTGTTTTGTGTTATATAGTTAAAGTTTGAAGAGATCCCAACATGATAGTCAGCAGGGCAGCAGTGAGGGAGAGTATGAGTGAGTAAAGAAGTAAGAAGGGAGTGTGTGGATATGTGCTGTGTGTGTAGGTGACTAAGGGAGAGTTAAATCTTGCAGGAATCTCAGGGGCTGGTGGATCAGGCTATCCTGAATGGGGAGCACATGCTATCAACACAGATACTACAAGGCCAGGTGGGCGCAGCTCTGGCAGCAGAGCCCATGCCATCTTGAAAGGGGAAGCAGAAAAGGCCAGGCATGCAGCCACACTGACACACAGACTGGCCTTGTATACCACCCTAAATTTAAGCAGTGAGCCACTGGCTAGCCACAACTTGCAAGGGACTACCACAGCAACCCTGCTGTGAGTGGCCTGATACCTCCCCATGGCTTCCAGATATTTGCAGTGAGCACATGCTAGAGAGACCTCCCATGCTGCACCTCCCTGCCTGGGCTCCCAGACCCTATCAGTGCAAGACAGAGAGACCCCACACCACTCCCTTCCTCCCAGGATCCAGGACCTCACCACCCCACCCAGGATCCAGAACCTCACTGACAGTGGAAGAGAATGAGAGGACCATGCTAAAGGTGCAAGTGAGTTAGAGATGCTTAATGCTGTGCTCTTCCTAGTACCCCGGACCACACTGCAGGTACAAGCAAGAGACACCTGACTCTACACACTGCCAAGGACCCAGGCCCATGCTGAAGGTGCAAGAAAACTGGAGACACTTGACATTGCCCCACACCCCAGGCATGATGACCTCACTGTAAGTGAATGTCAGATGTATATAGGATACCACCCTGCTGTGGACAACAGGGCCAACGCAGTGAATTGCATGCCAGAGGGATCTGGATTCTCAAAGGGAATCGCACACCAGAGGAAGTGTGCATGTGCACCCCTGTTGAATCAGAGCATCTATACTGCAACACTGAGAGACAAGATCCATGAGGAAAAGGAGTACAACTCAGAGCAGAGACAATAAAGGCCTGCAACTCAAGGCAGATCCAACCTCTGGGCTAAGAAGTTTAAGACCATTAGACCACTAGGGGCTTCAACTTCTTGTGCCTAATAAATGTTTCCCAGGGCCAGAATAAACAGCAACTCACATAACATAGAAACAAACAAAAGGGAGAGAAAAATAGAAAGATAAAGAAACAATTCCCAAAGAAAAGAAAAGAATGAATCATGAGAAAGGGAAATAAATGAAATAGAGGCAATCAGTTTTTCAGAGAAAGAATTTAGAGCAATGGTTATAAGGATGCTCAAATGTCTGGATAAGAGATTCAACATGTGTAAGAATCAAGAGGCAATAAAGAGTGATAACTTCAATAAAGAACACAATGGACTAGACTAGAAGAAGCTTAGGGCTGAATCAGTGAGTTAGAGGACAGGGTAGAAAAAAGACCCAATCTGAATAGCATCTGGAAAAAAAATTAAAAAGTAGAAGGAGATATTAAGGGATATTTGAGACATAAAATGAAACAATATCTGCATACTAGGGGTGCCAGAGGAAGTAGAAGCTGAGCAAGAAATAGAATATATTTTTGAGACAGAAACCATGTCATCTTGAAAGGCAGAAATGCTGTGAATGGGAACCCAGCCTCACCACCACCCAGACAGGCCTCAGACACAAACCGGGACACTACAGCCACTCTGGACAAAGACCTGTTACCACATCTGCAGACCCACAGACACCGAGACTCCAGCCATCTCCTGTGAGTCACAGAGAAGGTCCCCCTCCCACTGGTCCACCACAGTGGCATAGGGCTCACAGAACCTATGGTGCATGAACGGTCCTCCTGCTGACACAGGGCAGCCATGCAAACCAATTCCCTAGCAGGCTGATGACTCTAATTCTCAATGCAGAGACACTCTGCTGACACAAGACAGCCAAACTGAGCAATCTGATTCTGATTCTCAGCACACACACATCGGGACTCTGATTCTTGGCACATGCTTACACTGAGGGGGCAGGGAAGCTGTTGCTGACCCGAAGCAGCCACACCATCCACCCTTAGGCAGGCCGACTCTTGAGTGGGCCGACTTTCAGCATGTATGGCTCCTGCTAACCCAACACAGCTCAGTGCCTGAGCTCTTCAGTGACACTCAGATTGTGCGATACTCCCGCACACATGACTTGGCCTTGGCAACTCAGCACGTGGAAGGTTTGGTGATCACAAAAATGGAGAGACAATGAAATAATCACCCAAGAACAAAAAGGAGACATTGCCAAGAAAGGAACTAAATAAAATGAAGGCATGCAACATGTTAGAAAATAATTCCGAGTAATGGTCATCCAGTTCATAAACTAGATGGATGAGAAAATCAACAACCTATGCAAGAATCAGGAGGAAATAAAAGATGATATAGCTGCAATAAAAAATGTGATGGCAGTTTTCAACCGTAGATTAGGAGAAGTAGAGAACTGAATTAGTGAGTTAGATTATAAAGTAGAGAAAAAAGTCCAATATTAACAGCAATTTGAGAAAAAAATTAATAAGCAGGAGGAAACCTACATGATTTTTGTGACAACATGATACAAAGTTATATATGTATGACAGGGTTGCCAAAAAGACAAGAAGAACAGCAAGGATTAGAGAACCTATTTGAAGAAATAATGACAAAAACTTCACTGATTTGAGAAAGAAAAAAGTCATACAAGCACAGAGTCACAAACAAAATGAACCACAAAAGACCCACACCAAGATATGTGGTAATTACAATGGCAAACGATATTGACAAAGAAAGAATCATAAGGCTGCAAAAGAGAGACAGAAAGTTACCTAAAAGGATCTCCCATCAGATTATCAAATGATTTACTAACAGAAACATATCAGGCCATAGAGGAATGGAATGAAATATACAAATGATGCAAAGCAAGGGACTGAATCCAAGAATACTCTATGAAGCAAGGCTATCAATCAAAAATGAAGGGGAAATCAGGAGCTTCTCAGACAAAAAAAAAGGCTAAAGGACTTTATTTTACCAAACCAGCAAGGCAAGAAATGCTAAAGGGATGGTTGTAAAAAGAAGAATTAGAAAGGGAGGAAGGAACACAAGCATAAAGAATATAAATGGCTACAAACAAGTACCTATAGTGATAACATTGTACATAAATGGACTAAATGCTCCAATCAAAAGTAATTGAGTAACTAAATGGATAAAAAAAACGTGACCCATATATATGCTGTCTACAAGAGATCCACCTAAAAACAAGGGATTCACATAGACTGAAAGTGAAGAGATAGAAAAACATCTATCACGCAAATGGAAATGAAAAAAAAAATCTGGGGTGTTAATACTTATATCTGACAAAACAGACTTCAAAGTGAAGACCATAACAATTAATTCTAAAGGGTTCCATACAACAAGAGGATATAACTTCGGTAAACATTTATGTACCTAATGCAGGAGCACTCAAATACATGAAAAAAACAAACAAACAAACAAACGAAAAACAACTTCTGGAAGATATCAGAAGAGAGATTGACAGCAATACAATAATAGTCTGAGACTTTAATACCCCATTAACATCACTGGATAAATCCTCTAGTCAAAAACTCAGCAAAGATACTGCAATCATAAATGACTCACTAGATCATATGGACTTAATGGACATTTTCAGAACATTTCACCCCAAAGTCACAGAAAATACATTCTTCTCAAGTACACATGTGGCATTTTCAAAGATAGACCACATATTGGGACACAGACCAAGTCTCTATAATTAAAGAATATTGAAATCCTATCAAGCATGTTCTCATATAACAATGGCATAATATTAAACATAAACTACAATAAAAACAACCACAAAAATTTAAAGACTAGGAGGCTAAATAACAGGCTATTACACAAGAAAAACTGGTAATAAACCATCTAATGCTACAGTTTGAAGAATTAGAAAGAGAAAAATAAGAAAATCCTAGAGTGGGAAGAAGGAACAAAATAATAAAGATCAGAGTGCACATAAATGATATAGAGACAAAAAAATACAAAAGGTCAATGAAACCAAGAGTTCATTCTTTGAAAGGATAAATAAGATTGTTGAACTTCTTGCCAGGATCACCAACAAGGAAAGAGAGAGGACCCAAATGAACAAAATCAGAATTGAAGGGGGGAAAAATAACAATAGACCCCACAGAACTACAAAGAATATAAAAAATATACTATGAGCAACTCTGTGCCAACAAAGGGTCAACTTAGAAGAAATGAATATATTCCTAGAAAAATTTGGCTTTCAAAAACACAATCAGGAAGAATAAAAAATATGACTAGACAAGTAACTATGGAGAAAATTGAAGAAGTAATAAAAAAAACTTCCAAATAAACCCCACAAAAGCCCTGGACCAGAAGGCTTCAGAGGGGAGTTTTATCAAATATTCAAAGAAGAACTAAAGTCTATCCTCCTCAGGCAATTCCAAAACATTCAAGAGGAAGGAACAGTTCCAAGCTCTTTCTGTGAATGCAGCATTACTCTAACCCCCAAACTAGAAAACAAACAAACAAACAAAAACAAAACAAAACAATACAAAGAGAGAGAATTATAGGCCAATATCCTTCATGAGCATAAATGCCAATATTCTAGCAAATCAGATCCAGCATTACATTAGAAATATCTTACATCATGACCAAGTGGGATTTATTCTGGGGATGCAAGAATGCTAAAATATCCACAAATCAATAAATATGATGCATCACATAAAGAGAGGTAAAAAACATGTAATCATAACCTGTTGGTGCAGAAAAAGCATTTGAAAAAATCCAACACCCTTCCTAGACAAAAATTCTCATCAAGGTGGGAATAGAAGGAAGATATCTCAACATAAGAAAAGCCATATATGACAAACCCACAGCTAACATCATACTCAATGGGCAAAAACTAAAACCATTCCCACTAAGAACAGGAACAAGACAAGAATGCCTACTCTTAACACTCTTATTTGACAGTGTACTGCAAGTGCTAGCCATAGCGATAAGACAAGAAGGAGAAATAAAAGGCATCCAAATTGGAAAAGATGAAGTAAAATTGTCATTATTCACAGATAATATCCAATGATATTGTATATAGAAAACTTTAAAGACTCTGTCAAAAAACTAATAGAATTAATAAATGATTTTGGCAACGTAGCAGGATACAAAATTAATACCCAGAAATCTATAGCTTTTTTTGTACACCAATAATGAACTCACAGAAAGAGAAACTAAAAAAAAAAAAATCCCGTTTAACATTGCAACAAAAAAAAATAAGATATATAGTAGTATATTTAACCAGAAAGTTAAAGGACCTGTTCTCAGAGAATTATAGTATGCTGAAAAAAGAGAGAGAGAGAAAGACATAAACAAATGCAAAATTATATCCTGTTCATAGATTGGTAGAATCAATTTCAATAAATTATCCTTACTACATTAAGCAATTTATAAATTCAATGCAATCCCCATTAAAATACCAAATGGCATACTTCAGAGATATAGAACAAACTTTCCAAATATTCATCTAGAATAAAATAGTCCTCGAAAAGCTGCAGCAATCTTGAGAAAGAAGAACAAATTTGAAAAAAATCACAATACCAGATATCAAGCTATACTCCAAAGCGACTGTTCTCAAAACTGCATGGTACTGGCACAAGAACAGACATAGAGACCAGTGGATCAGAACAGAGAATCTAGAAATTGGCCCAGGCCATTATGCTCAATTAATATTTAACAAAGAAGGCAAGAGCATACAATGATATCAAGACAGTCTCTTCAATAAATGATGTTGGAAAAATTGGTCAGATACATGTAAAAAAATGAAATTAGACCACCAACTTACACCATATACAAAAATAAACTAAAAGTGGATAATGGACTTAAACGTAAGATGGGAAACCATAAATATCTTAGAAGACTCCATAGGCAACAAAATAACAAACATATGTCATAGCAACATGTTTGCCAATATAGCTCCCAGAGCAATGGAAACTAAGGAAAAAATAAACAAATGGGTCTACATCAAAATAAACAGCTGGGATCTATCATTAGACTATCAAATGATTTCTCAACAGAAACACATCCAGCAAAAAGGAATGGAATAGATTATACAAATTAATGAAAAGTAAGGGACTGAAACTAAGAATACTCTATCCAGAAAGACTACCATTCAAAATTGAAGGGGAAATCAAGACCTTTGCAGACAAAAACAATCTAAGGGAGTATATTACCACCAATTTGAATAAATAAAACCTATTTGAAAAAATAATGACTGAAAATTTCCCCCTCCTGGGGAAAGGTATAGACTTACAAGTCCAGAAAGCTCACAGAACCCCCCAAAAAGGAATCCAAAGAGGATCACACCAAGACACATCAGAATTAAAATTCCAAGAGCAAGAGACAAAGAGAGAATATTAAAAGCAGTTAGAGAAAAACAGATAATTACCTACAAAGGAGCATCCATACAATTGTCAGCTGATTTCTCAACAGAAACTATGCAGGACAGATGGGAGTGTCAAGATATATTCAAAGTGATGAGCAGCAAGAACCTACAACCAACATTACTCTATTTAGCAAAGCTATCATTCAGAATTGAAGGTCAGGTAAAGAGCTTCACAGATAAGAAAAAAAAGCTAAAGGAGTTCATCAACACCAAACCCGTATTATATGAAATGCTGAAAGGTATTCTTTAAGAATGGGAAGAAGATGAAAAAGGTAAAGATAAAAATTATGAACAACAAATACATATCCATCAACAAGTGAATCTAAAAATCAAGTGAATAAAAAAATCTGATGAACAGAATAAACTGGTAAATATAATGAATCAGGGGCATAGAAAGGGAGTGGACTGACAATTCTCAGGAGGGAAGGGGTGTGGGAGGTGTGGAAAGAGACTGGACAAAAATCGTACACCTATGAAAGAGGATAATTGCAGGGAGGTAAGGGCAGAGGGTAAGGAGGGAACCAGGTTAAGGGGAGCTATGGGGGGGGGGGAAAGGGAAAAATTGTAAAAATCTGTACAATAAAGATTTATTAAATTAAAAAATAAATGGAATTATGTGATAACAACAACAACAACAACAAAAGAAACAAAGAGAGAGGACACAAATAAACAAAATCAGAAATGAAAGAGGTGAAGTAACAACCAACTCAACAGACATACAAAGGATTGTAATAGAAATACTGCAAACAACTCATTTCTAACAAATTGGACCACCTAGACAAAATGGACATTTTCCTAGAAAAATACAATATTCCAAAACTCAGTCAGGAATAATAATAATATTAAAAACCTTGAATAGGCCAATAACTACTAATGAAATTGAAGGAGTTAAAAAAAAGAAAGAAAAGAAAGGAAAAAAAAAAACTTCCAGCAAACAAAAGCTCTGTTTGGGATGGCTTCACAGGGTAGTTTTACCAAACATTCAAAGAAGAACTAACACTTACCCTTCTCAGACTATTCCAAAAAATTCAAGAGGAAGGAACACTTCCAAGGTCTTTCTATGAAACCAGCATTACCCTAATCCAAAAACCAGATAAAGATACTACAAAGAAGGCCATTATCCCTGATCAATATAGATGCTAAAATTGAGGAGTAAAATATTAGATAATCACAGCCAGCAATACATTAAAAAGATCATACAATATGACGAAGTGGGACTTATTTCAGGCAAGCAAGGTTGGTATAATATATGCAAATCAATAAATGTGATACATCACATAAACTAATTGAAAGACAAAAATTATGTGATCATATCAATTGATGCAGAAAAAACATTTAACAAAAGCCAACACCCTTTCTTTGATAAAAAAAAAAAAACTCACAGCAAAGTGGCAATAGATGACAATATCTCAACATAATAAAAACCTTATATGAAAAAACTACAGCAAACATCTTACTCAATGGGCAATACTAAACCATTTCCCCTAAGAACAGGAACAAGACAGGGATGCCCACTTTCACTATTCTTGTTTGACATAGTATTGGAAGTGCTAGCCATATCAATCAGGTAAGAGGAAGAACTAAAGGGCATCTAAATTGGACAAGAAGTAAAACTAATTATTGCAGATGACATGATATTGTACATAGTAAAGACTCCATTAAAAAACTATTAGATTTAATAAATGAATTCAGCAACCTAGCAGGTTATAAAATTAGCACCCAGAAATCTATGGCTTTTTTTATACAGCAATAATGAATTCACAGAAAGAGAAAAAAAAAACATCCCATTTACAATTGCAATAAAAATATTTAGATACCTAGGAATAAATGTAACTAAGGAGGTAAAAGACCTGTACTTGGAAAACTACAGGACCTTGAAAAAAGAGACAGAGGAAGATGTAAACAAGTGGAAGAATATATCGTGTTCATAGATTGATAGAAACAATATCACCAAAATGTCCATACTACCCAAAGTTACTTATAAATTCAGTGCAATCCCTATTAAATACCAATGGCATACTTCAAAGACCTAGAACAAATTCTACAAAAATTCATCTGGAATACCCCAAATAGCCACAGCAATCCTAAGAAAGATGAACAAATTTGGGGGGACCACAATATCAGATATCAAGCTATATTACAAAACCGCTTTTCTCAAAATTGCTTGCACTGACACAAGAACCAATATATCGACCATTGGAACAGAACAAAGAACCCAGAAATCAACCCACGCCATTATGCTCAATTAATATTTGACAAGGGAGGCAAGAACATACAATGAAGTCAAGACAGTCTCTTCAATAAATGGTGTTGGATAATTGGACAAATACTTGCAAAACAATGAAACCGGATCACTATCTTACAACATATACAAAAATAAACTCAAAATGGACAAAAGACCTAAACATAATATGGGAAACCATAAAAATCATAGAAAAATACATAGGCAGGGAAATATCAGGCATATCTTGTAGCAATATCTTTACTGATACAGCTCCTAGGACAATGGAAACTAAGGAGAAAATAGGACTATATTAAGATAAAAAGCTTCTGCACAGCAAAAGAAACCATCAACAAGAGAACAAGAAACCCAGTGCATAGGAGAAAATATTTGCCAATGTTATCTCAGATAAGGGCTTAATCTCCAAAATTTATAAGGTACTCATACATCTTAACAAAAGGAACTTACGCAACACAATAAAAAAAATGGGCAAAGGTTTTTCATAGACACTTTTCGAAAGTAGACATACAGAAGTCCAAGAGACATATGAAAAAATGCTCAAAGTCACCAATTATCTGAGAGATGCAAACCAAAATGACAATGAGGTACAATCTCACACCTGTCAGAATGGCTATCCTTAATAAATCAACAAAAGACAAATGCTGTGGAGAAAAGGAAACCTTCTTACACTGCTGGTGGGAAAGCAGTCTAATGCAGCCACTGTGGGAAACAGTAGGGAGTTTCCTCAAAAAATTAAAAATGGAAATCCATTTGACCCAGTAATCCCACTTCTCCAAATATATCCCAAGAAATCAGAAACACCAATCAGAAAGGATATATGCACCCCTATGTTCATAGCAGCACAATTTACAATAACTAAGATTTGGAAACAGCCTAAGTGCCCATCAGCAGAGGAATGGATTACAAAACTGTGATACATCTAGGTAATGGAATGCTACAACTGATGTAAAAAAGAAAGAACTCTTCCATTTGCAATACCACAATGCATTTGGAAAATATTATTGTAAGTGAAATAAGCCAGTAATAGAAAGATAAGTATTACATAATCTCACTCATTTGTGGAATATAATGAGCATCATAAACTGATGAACAAAAATAGATCCAGAGACATAGAAGTATGGAACAGACCCTCAAACCTCAGGAGTGCAGGGTTTAGTGGGAGTAAGGTGGGACATGGAGGCGGTTAGAGATCAACCAAAGGAGTTCTATGCATGCATATAAGTACAACTGATGGATAGAGATAATAGGAGAGTAAAGATTTGTGCTGGAGAGTGGAGGTAGGCTGGGAGAGGTCAGTGTGGGGGGAGGTCAATGCTGGATCTGATTTGTAATTCTTTCAACAATGAAGAAATAAAAAATTGCATAGTCACATTTAAAAAAGGATCTGTCCCAATTAATCTGTAATGGTAAGGAATGAAAGAGAGAAACTGCTTCATAATCATGGTTGTTGAGAGGCAGGAAAAAGTGAAGGAATGCTGTCCCGTGTTCTATAATTGTGCAAGCTTTTTGAGAATTGGGTATCATGGGCCAGTGAAAAGGAATAACTTCCAAGAAGCATGGGTGGGAAAATTCATTTGAAAATCAGATGGGAACTTGACTGACAGAGGAATTTCTGTGCCTATGCCTCTTTTTATTTATTTATTTATTTATTTTTATTTTTAAATTTTTATTAATTTTTATACATATCTCCCCATTGCCTCCCCCTCCCTCCCAGGCATACCCCAACCCCCCAGTGTCTATGTTCATTGGTTATGATTATATGCATGCATACAAGTCCTTTGATTGATCTCTTATCTACCTCACCTAACTTTAATCTTCCTGCTGTAATTTCACAGTCTGTTTGAAGCTTTACTGTCTCTGTATCTATCCTTTTGTTCATCAGTTTATAATGTTCTTTATTATCCACAAATGAGTGAGATTATATGATGCTTCTCCTTCATTGACTGCGTATGCCTCTTTATATAGGCTATTTACAATGTGTGTCCCAAAGGAATTTTTGAATTGTTTTCAGCTACAATGACATTTTGGTGCTATCTGAAACACCTATTTGAATTGTACCTGTAACATTCAATACAAGGGAGGCAAAGAGACAAGCCTATTTTCAAAAGAGAATGGCAAAGGGAAAGGAATGTTGTCACTAGGTACATACACCTTGTAAACATGTACAGAAACCATGACCTCCTGTTGATAACATTTACAGCCACCTTGCCATGTCCTCCAATGGTGGAAGGGAGCAGACATGTACCTCTTGAGTCTGCTACCTCTTTATTAAATTCTCCCTCAATTTGACCTGCTTTTAAGCTCTTCTGGGAACTGCAGAATATTGATTCAAAAAGGGGTTACCTTCCCTGACCTTCATTGATATTTTTTGATTTTTAGATGTCTCCACTCCTTATTGTTAAAATTTTAATGTTATTTTTAAAAACCCAGTATGCCACTTTTCTCCTTAAGTCTTTTAAAAAATTTATTTATTTATTTTAATTTAATAAATCTTTATTGTTCAGATTATTACATTTGTTTCTCTTTTTCCCCACATAGCTCCCCTCCACCCAGCTCCCACCCCTCCCTCTATCCTTACCTCCCCCTGCAATTGTCCTCATCCATAGGTGTATGATTATTGTCCAGTTTCTCCCTGCACCCCCTAACTCTTTTCCCCCTGAGAATGGTAAGTCCACTCCCTTTCTATGCTCCTGATTCTATTATATTCACCAGTTTATTCTGTTCATCAGATTTTTAATTCACTTGATTTTTAGATTCAATTGTTGATAGATATGTATTTGTTGTTCATAATTTTTTTCTTTACCTTTTTCTTCTTCCTCTTCTTAAAGAGTACTTTCAGCATTTCATATAATATTGGTTTGGTGTTGATGAACTCCTTTAGCTTTTTCTTATCTGTGAAGCTCTTTGTCCACCCTTTAATTCTGAATGATAGCTTTGCTGGGTAGAGTAATCTTGGTTGTAGGTTCTTGCTATTCATCACTTTGAATATTTCTTGCCACTCCTTTCTTCATGTAGGTTTTTAGTATCTTGCTGTCTCTCTTCTTCTGGCACCCCCATAATTCTGATGTTGGTATGCTTGAAGTGTCCCAGAGGCTCCTTATACTATCTTCACATTTTTGGAATATTTTTTCTTTTTGTTTTTCCAGTTGAGTGTTTTCTGCTTCTTTGTATTTCAATTTTTTTACTTGATTCTTGCCTTTCTCTAGTCTGCTGTTAGGTCTCTGTATAATATTTTTTATTTCAGTCAGTGTATGTTTAATTTCTAGTTGGTCTTTTGTCATCTCTTCTTGTGTCTTGCTAAATTTATCCATCTTTTCTAGGAAATTCTTGCAAAACCCTGTAAGTGTGGTTTTGAACTCTATATCCAGTCGTTTGCTTTCCTCCATTTTATTCGTTTGTGATCTGTTCCTTTGTCTCTGCATTTTCACTATGCTGGGTCAAATAGCAGTTCCATTTATAATTTTTTGAGGAAACGCCATAGTGTTTTTCCACAATGGCTGCACCAGTTTGCATTCCCAACAGCAGTGCATGAGGGTTCCTTTTTCTCTGCATCATTGCAAGCCCTTATCGTTTGTTGATTTGTTGACTATAGCCATTCTGACAGGTGTGAGGTGGTACCTCATTGGTGTTTTGATCATCTCTTGAATGATCATGGTATTAATCATATTTTCATATGTCTCTTGGCTTTCTCAATGTATTCTTTTAAAAGTGTCTATTTAGATCCTTTGCCCATTTTTTGATTGGGTTATCTTTGACAAAGGAGACAAGACCATACAATGGAGCCAAGACAGTCTCTTCAATAAATGGTGTTGCAAAAATTGGACAGATACTTGCAAAAAAAATTAAACTAAACCACCAACTTATTCCATACAAAAAAATAACCTCAGAATGGATAAAGGACTTAAACCTAAGATGGGAAACCATAAAAAATCTTAGAAGAAGCCATAGGCAACAAAATTGCAGACATTTTTCATAGCAATATATTTAATGATACAGATCCTAAAGCAATGGAAAGTAAGGAAAAAGTAAACAAATGGGACTACATCAAAATAAACAGCTTCTGCATTAGCAAAACATCAAGAAAGCCCTCTGCATGGGATAACATTTTTGCCAATGTTATCTCTGATAAGGTTTAATCACCAACGTTTGTTGCCTATGGCTTCTTCCAATTTTTGCAACACCATTTATTGAAGAGACTGTCTTGGCTCCATTGTATGGTCTTGTCTCCTTTGTCAAATATTAATTGAGCATAAAGGCTTGTGTCAATTTCTGGTTTCTCTGTTCTTTTCCACGGGTCTATGTGTCTGTTCTTGTGCCAATACTAGGAAGTTTTGAGAAAAGTGGCTATGTAGTATAGCTTAATATCCGGTTTTGTAGTCCCTCCAAATTTGTTCTTCTTTCTCAAGATTGCTAGTGCTATTCAGGATCATTTTTTATTCCAGATGAATTTTTGTAGAATTTGTTCTAGGTCTTTGAAGCATGCCATTTGTATTTTAATGGGGATTACATTGAATTTATAGATTGTTTGGGACATTATGGACATTTTAATTATGTTGATTCTACCAATCCATGAACATGGTATATTCTATTTGTTCATGTCTTCCTCTATCTCTTTTTCAGCATCCTGAAATTTTCTAAGTGCGGGTCTTTTATGTCCTTAGTTAAGTTTAATCCTAGGAATCTTAATTTTTTTTTGCAATGGCAAATGGAATTGCTTTTTAAAGTTCTCTTTCTGTGAGTTCATTATTGGTGTATAGAAAAGCCATAGACTTCTGAGTGTTAATTTTGTATCCTGCTACATTGCCAAATTCACTTAAGTCTAGTAGTTTTTTGATGGAGTCTTTTCTATGTACAATATCATGTCAGCTACAAATAAGGAAAGTTTTACTTCTTCTTTTCCAATTTGGATGCCTTTTATTTTTCTTCTTGTCTGATAACAATAGCTAGTACTTCTAGTACTATGTCAAATAAGAGTGGTGAGAATGGGCATTACTATCTTTTTCCTGTTCTTAGTGGAAATAATTTTAGTTTTTGTACATTGAGTATGATGTTGGCTGTAGGTTTGTCATATATGGCTTTTATTATGTTGAGATATGTGTCTTCTATTCCCACCTTGCTGAGGGTATTTATCAAGAAAGGGTGCTGGATTTGTCAAATGATTTTCTGCAGCAATGGATATAATTATATGGTGTTTGTTTATAGGGTGTATCACATTTATTTATTTATGGATGTTATATTATCTTTGTATCCCCAGAATAAATCCACTTGGTCATGGTCTATGATCTTTCTAATGTAATGCTGGATTCGATTCACTAGAATTTTATTGAGGATTTTGGT
This sequence comes from Lasiurus cinereus, assembly GCA_011751065.1. Classification (NCBI taxonomy): domain Eukaryota; kingdom Metazoa; phylum Chordata; class Mammalia; order Chiroptera; family Vespertilionidae; genus Lasiurus; species Lasiurus cinereus. The sequence continues at coordinate 3,124,877 of JAAGEH010000380.1, forward strand.
GTTATGTTCATGAGAGGTATGGGCCTATAATTAATTCTCTTTCTTCTTATTGTCTTTATTTGGTTTTGGGATTAAAGTAATGCTGACTTTGAAAAAGAGCTTGGAGCCGAGACTGGTTTGGCTCAGTGGATAGAGCATCGGCCTGCAGACTGGAAGGTCCCAGGTTCGATTCCAGTCGGGGGCATGTACTTGGCTTGCGGGCACATCTCCAGTGTGAGGTGTGCAGGAAGCGGCTGATCGATGTCTCTCTCATCGATGTTTCTGACTTTCTATCCTTCTCCCTTCCTCTCTGTAAAAAAAAATCAATATATATATATATATATATATATATATATATATTTAAAAGAGCTTGGAAGTACTCCTTCCTCTTGAATTTTTTGAAATATTCTGAGGAAGATAGGTTTTATTTATTCTTTTAATGTTTTATAAAACTCTCCTGTGAAGCAGTGTGGTCCAGGGCTTTTATTTGTTGGAAGTTTTTTTTTTGTTTGTTTGTTTTTTGATTACTGCTTCAATTTCCTCCATAGTTATCAGCCTATTCAGATTTTTAGATTCCTCCTGGTTGAGGTTTGGAAGGTCATATTTATTTTTTAGGACTATGTCCATTTCTTCTAGGTTGACCAGTTTGTTGAAGTAGAGTTGCTCATAGTATTTTTTTTTTGATTCTTCATATTTCTGTGGGGTCTGTTGTTTTTTTCACCTTTTTAATTTCTTATATTGTTTATTTGGGTCCTCTATTTTTGTTTCGTGGTGTGTCTGGCTAGAGGTTCTTCAGTCTTATTTATCCTTTTAAAGATCCAGCTAGTGGTTTCATTGATCTTTTGTATTTTTTTTTTGTCTCCATGTCATTTATTTCTGCTCTGATTTTTATTATTTCCTTCCTTATCCTCACTCTGGACTTTTCTTGTTGCTCTCTTTCTAATTATTCAAGTGGCAGAATTAGATGGTTTGTTATCAGTTTTTCTTGTTTTTTTTTTTTTTTTTTGAGGTTGGCTTGTAAACTATGAACTTTCTTCTCTGGACTGCTTTCATTGTGTCTCAAAGTTTTTGAATTGTTGTGTTTTCATTGTCCTTTGTTTCCAGGACGTTTTTATATTTCTTATTTGATCTATTTGGTAACACACTCATTGTTTAATAGTATGCTATTCAACTCCAAGTGTTTGGATTTTTGTAATTTTTTTTACTACATTTGATTTCTAACTTTATGCCATTGTGATCTGAGAAGATGCATGATATGATTTCAATCCTCTTGAATTTGGAAAGACTTTGCCTGTATCCCAATATGTGACCTATCTTTGAAAATGTCCCAAGAGAACTTGAGAAGAATGTATATTCTATAGTTTTGGGGTAACATGTTCTAAAGCTATCAATTAAGTCTATCTGATCTATTGAGTCATTTGGGATTGATGTTTCTTTACTAATTTTTTGTCTAGAGCAGTGGTTCTCAACCTGTAGGTCGCGACCCCTTTGGGGGTCGAACAACTCTTTCACAGGGGTCGCCTAAGACCATCAGAAAATACCTATTTCCCATGGTCTTAGGAACCAATAGACTGCTCCTCAGTGTAGCAATGTAGTTTACTGTTGTCATATGAAGACTGTTACCCATGCTACACCATGATTCAAGACAAAAATTTCATTTATTTATAATTAGAAATATATATTTTACAATATATAATTACATATTGTTTTTGTGATTAATCACTATGCTTTAATTATGTTCAATTTGTAACAACGAAAATACATCCTGCATGTCAGATATTTACATTACAGTTCATAACAGTAGCAAGATTACAGTTATGAAGTAGCAATGAAAATAATTTTATGGTTGGGGGTCACCACAACGTGAGCAACTGTATTAAAGGGTTGCGGCATTAGAAAGGTTGAGAACCACTGGTCTAGAGGATTTATCCAGTGATGTTAATGGGGTATTAGAGACTTCTACTATGATTGTATTGTTGTCAATATCACCCCTGATATCTTCCCGACATCTTTTTATGTATTTGGGTGCTCCTACTTTGGGTGCATATATATTTACCAGAGTTATATCTTCTTGTTGTATTGATCCCTTTAGAATTATGAAATGACCTCTCTTCTCTCTTGTTATGGTCTTCATTTTGATATCTATTTTTTCAGATACCCTGTTTCCCCTAAATTAAGACAGTCTTATATTAATTTTTGCTCCCAAAGATGCACTAGGTCTTATTTTCAGGGGATGTCTTATTTTTCAATGAAGAAGAATACGGTACACATTTATTGTTGAATAAAAAAAAGGAAATTTATTACCTGTATATGATACGGTAGTAGTTGTCATCACAAACCAGCTCATTGAATGGCCATAGCGCAGCTGGAGCTATTGAGGCAGTGAAAGGTCTCTTTAAATTAGGAGTCAGATGCCTTACGGTAGCTTCGGGACCTTATATTCTGGGGAGGCCTTATGTTTGGGGGAGACCTTATTCTGGGGGAGGTCTTATATTTAAAGGGATGCCTTATATTACAGTGAGAGGCAAAACTAGAAGTATGTCTTATTTTTGGTGGGATGTCTTACTTTCGGGGAAACAGGGTATAAGTATTGCTACCACAGCTTTCTTTCTTTCTTTCTTTCCTTTTTTTTCATTTCCCTTTGGCTGATAAATATTTTTCCATCCCTTGACTTTCAGTCTGTATAAGTCCCTTGTTCTGAGATGGGTATCCTGTGGACAGCATATATATGGGTCACGTTTTCTTATCCATTCATATGGATGTCTTTATATTGGGGCATTTAATCCATTTAGGTACAATATTATTACCTAAATGATACTTGTTTGCAGCCATTTCAGTATTTTATGCCTGTGTTCCTTCCTCCTTTTCTATTTCTTCTTTTTTACAGCATTCCCTTTAGCATTTCTCGCATTGTGGCTTGGTAGTGATAAAGTCTCTTATCCTTTTTTTTTTTTTGTGCACAAAGCTCCTGATTTCCTCTTTGATTTTGATTGATAGTCTTGCTGGATACAGTTCATCTTGGTTGGGACTCTCTGTACTTGTGTAACTTTTTTCTTCCTCATATCAGGAAAGTTTTCTCTCATTATTTATTCAAATAAATTTTCTAATCCTTGCTGCTCTTCTTTTCTCTCTGAAAGTCCTATTATACATATGTTACTTCATTTTGCATTGTCCCAAAGCTCCCTTTGGCTCTCCTCCTATTTTTAAATTTTTTTTTCTCCAGTTACTATTCAGATTGGGCTTGTTTCTGGACCTAATCTTCTAACTCTCTAATTTGGTCCTTTGCTGCTTCTATTCTACTGTTGAAACCTTCCATGGTGTTTTTTATTATAATTATATCACTTTTGATTTTTTCCTGATTTTTTCATAGGTTGTTGATTTTCTCACCCATCGGGTGTATGAACTGTATGACCATTACTGTTAATTCTTTTTCTGTCATGTTGCATGCTTCCTTTTCACTTATTTTCTTTCTTGGCAATTCCTCCTTTTCTTTCCTCTAAGGATTGTTTCGTTGTCTCCCCATTCTAACTATCACCAGAAGGTTTAAATGTTGAGTTGTGGGGGTCTGAGCTGTGTGCAGTGGGAGTTTCTCATCCTCTGAGTGTCACTGAAGAGCTCCGACACCAAGATGTGTGGCTTCTGTTGGTTGGTTGGAACCACACTTGCCCAGGATCAGAGTCACCAGTGCTTAGTGTGAACTTGCACCTAGAATCAGGGACCTTGCCTGTGCCGCACTGAAACAGAGATCCCACTGGTGTATGCCAAAAATCAGAATCCTTTAGCGCATATCAGAGTCAGAGACCCCCTGTACCCACACCATGAATCGAGTATCAGGGTCTCTGTTGCTTGGTGCGGCCTTGCACTGAGAATCAGGGTTCCTGTGTGCACATATGTCAAGAATTGAAGTCACTGGCTATTAGTATGAATGCATTGGGAATTAGGGATCCAAGCATGCATAATGAGAAATGGAGTCAAGTCACTGGTGCTCAGTGCTGCCGTTCACATGGAGAACGAGGGTCTCCAATTTGCTTGGGGCACTGTCACACTGTGTCAGCAGGAGGTGCACTCCTGCTCTGCAAAAAACAACCTTCCATGTGTGCTTGCCCTGAATCAAAGTCAGGCGGCACTGCTGCCCTGTGTGGGTGTGGGGTCTGGTTGTGGGAAACAAACTCCTCAAGTTTGAGCACCCAGATGCAAATTCAGTGCACCCTCCCTGTGTGGGCATGGGGTCTAGTCACGCAGGTGTACACTGTGGGAAACAAACTCCCCATGTCCATGCTCCCAGGCTCAAATTCAGCACAGCCTTCCTGTGTGGGTGTGGTATCTGGTCACAGGAAACAAACTCTCCAACTTTGCACACCCAGGCTCAAATACAGTGCAGCCTCTTTGTGTGGGCATGGGGTCTGGTTGCAGGAAACAAACTTCCTGTGTTTATGCACCCAGGCTCAAATTGAGGTAGAGCTGCTGCTTCTGTGCATGGGCAGAAAGTTCTGACAGTTCCTATGCCACTGCCACAGGCTGGTGGGAGGGGGATTAGCTCTATGACTCACATAAATCTGTGGCTGGGGTACCTGAGGTCTTGGTGTCTGTGGGTCTGCAGCTGTGGTCACAGGTCTTTGACCAAAGTGGCCTTATGGTCCCAGTTTGTGAATGAGACCAGATTGGGTAATGGCGATTCTAGAATCCTAGTCTCAAGCAGTTCTGTTCTTCAAGATGGTGTGGTCTCTGTGTCAGTGGTGTCCTTCCTGTAGTGTTTGCGGTAGCAGCAGAGTTTTGCCATCTAAGACTGCCCAGTTTGGCAGCCCCTTGGAAAACCTGCAGGATCTAATTGTCCCTAGCTCTCACCACACTAACCACACATGTCCATACACTCATCTATTGCTTCCACACACTCTCATTCCCTACCTTCTTGCTGATCACCATCTTGTCCCTACAATATACTTTATTTAAACTATAGTAGAATGATGAGGTAATATTATTTCATCATATCAAGAATGTTGAGTAAAAGTGGAAATATAATATGTATATACTTGTTAATTAAAAGATGGTAAGTTCATTATAGAGTTACTCATACAAGTCTGTCTGTACATTTAAATGATGGTTTACTCTACCACTTTAAAATTATTAGTGCACTATCTTCTTGTTTTCTAATTCTTAAGAAACCTTAAGAAAAATATTCAGAAATTCAATCAACTACTTATATTTTTTAAAGAACATTTTCTTTTTGTTTGGTATTTCTAAATTATTCTGATGTGATGAGGTGTATGTCTAGCTCATTGTCCTACATGGTGCACACATAGGACCCAGGTGTTGAACCCAATAGCCTGTGTCTTAAAAAACCCTCTTGGAGCCCTAGCCAGTTTGGCTCAGTGGATAGAATATTGGCCTGTAGACCAAAGGGCCCTGGGTTCAATTCTGGTCAAGGGCTCATACCTCGTTTTCAGGCTCCTCCTTGGCTTGCACCCTGGTTGGGGTTTGTGCAGGAGGCAACTGATCAATGTGTTTCTCTCATATAGATGTTTCTCTCTGTGTTTCCTTCTCCCACTCTCCCTAAAAATCAATGGAAAAAATGTCCTCAGGTGAGGATTAACAACAACAAAAGACCGTCTTCGACTCTGATGTACCTCCAGTGGGAGGGCCAGTACTTTAGATTAATTTGCATCTTCAGTCACAGAATAAGGTCAGACTGCATGGTACGGTGGTGCTACAGAGGGTGGTCTGGACCAGTAGTTCTCAAGGTGTGGTCCCTAGAAGCTTGTGCAAAATACAAGTTGTTGGGCCCTTCCTAGACTCACCTGATCAGAAACTTTGGGGCTGGAACCCAACAATCTGGTTTAACAATCCCTCTAGATGATTCTAAGGCATGTGAACACTTGACAATCATGCTTCTAGACCATGTTTCTCAAAAGTTTCTGTGCATAAGGACTACCTGGGGATCTTGTTAAAATGCTCTTTCTATTTTGTAGGTAGGTCTTGAGTGTCTGATTTTCTAATAAGTTTCCAGGTGCTGCCAAAGCTGTGGACCCATGGACCACCATTAGAGCAGTCAGGTTCTGAAGTATTATGGTTACTAGAAATATGCATCCTCTATTGTAAGTGTATAAAATGACATTCTAATTTAAATGTATCCTCTTGTGGGTGTAGCTGAAGTGATTCAAGATCTAAAATAAATGATCTCCTTGTATAAACTTGATGATATTGTGAGTTCCTGAGTATAAAAGTCTGAGGATATACTTTGGTTGTTGTTTGATTTCTCTTTGACATAAAGTAGGCACCTAATAAATTCTACAGAAAGAGTGAGTGGAGACTCTGCCTCTCTTCTTCCAGGAATCTATTTCTGAGTGGCCAGACAGTATCACTATGCTGAATCTTTTATAATGTTAAGAAGGTATTGGAGCAGGTGAGGGGCACACACATGCAGGAACCTGAGGGAAGATCTGGGCTCAGCAATAGAGTCCCCTGAAGACACTTTCACTATTGTCAACACTTGGTTTATTCTTTTCACCGGCTCAAATTTACACTTTTAATCAAATTTCATTTGCTAGATGACTCTGTGTACTTAGCACCAGTCATTTTTGCTAAATCCTATCTCCCTCCAACACTTTCTTTAATAGAAACTGAGGCAAAAATATGCTTCCTGAGGCTAGGCAGAGAGCCATGCTGGTGCCACTTTAGCCTTCCTTTGCAAGGAGGAAAATATGGACTTGTTCCTCCCACTGATGGCTTCTTTCCCTCTTGCCTCCATCGCCACCTCTTTGCATTCCTGGTGCTTCATCCTTTATTTTAGACAAATTGAACTTGTTCTCTACAGAGGTAGAGAACCAAACCTTATTTATTTGTTCATTCTTTCACATCCTGTTGGAGAGTAGCAGATACAAATTCTTACCACAATGGCTGGTAACTTAGTGTGTTTTTTTTCTAGTAGCCTCTTTTCGGTTTGAAAAGATACAGGCTGCTGGTCTTCTATCTTCTGTAAATTTTAGGAAAAGAAGGAAGTGGGTAAATCAACATGGAAGTATTAAAGTGCCACCATTTCCACTGTAAGGAAACTCATGAGCTTGCAAAAAGCAGTTTGATTTGAACTACATCAAACTGCTTTTTGCAAGCTCAAGCTTTTATGGTTTGGTTCACTCAGGGAGCAATGGAATCCTCTTCTGGTTAGTTCCACTCTTCTCTGAGATATGTTGGGAAGTGCTTCTGGCTTCTATGGGTGCTCTCAGGATGGTGCCAGCATTTGTGCAATTCAGCCTAAGGAAGACCTCAATACAATGGGTTTAGAAGCTTTTGGAACTTGTGTCAAATCAACTTATTTTCCTGCATGTAAAAAATTAAAAGAGAACGTGTAAAACATTCACCCTTCTATTTTTTTTAGGGTAACAAAATGTTTGACCCACAAGAAAACCAATAAATAATACCCATAGGAAAAAATTAGGAAATAGATTTTTGTTCCCATCACACCTAAAAAAAGTGAAGTTGGTATTGCATTTCTTAAGAAGTTATGCAAACTGGAATGAGGGCTTTTCAAGTTAATCCTAAACACTCTGTCTGCAGTTCCTTGTACTCTGGTGTTGAATTGCATGACTCCACACACTGTGTAACATTAGTATGTGCTGCCCTGTGACAGAATGCAGCAGGCATGACTTGTTAGGCCATTCAGCCCACTGACAGCTTGACCTCCCTAAAGACAATGGCATGTTCCTCACCTGTTTCACATACTTTGTTAATGCGTTTATAAAGCCTCCACATCCATGCCCTGGGGAGGAGAAGAATTCAATTTCACAAGTAGGAAAATGGTCAAAGGAATGCCGGGCAGTCAAGTTAACCCACTTTTAGGTTTGCAGAATTCTTTTTTGAAATTGTGATATGTGGACTTTCATTCCTTTGTAAATACATGCTGTTAAATTTATGGTTTGATTTAGGCATGGAATGTGACTACATTATAGTGACTTTGTGGATCATAACTTCCTTGCTTGGTTCTAAATCTTGGTCTTGCATGAATATGCACTTTTCCTCCTTTTCCCCTAAATCATTCTAATTTTTACAAAGTGAGAAGTGTAGATGCCTTTTCCTGGCCACACTGGGCACACTCCCAACTACAGAGCTCTTTGCATAGAGAACAATATTTATCTGCCAGCTTCAACACCCCCTGCAGTGCAGAGTGACAGAGATAGAACACAGCTCTGGGAGGAAGCAGCATTTCAGTGTGCTTGAAGGAGGTAAAGTCAAGAACACCCTGGACAAAGGCTGCTGAGACCACCCAAATCCCTGTCTCCCAGTGCCCTTGGCCAGGATTCTGTTGAGAATGCAGAGAGCTCACCTAGGGCCTCCTGGGGTTCAGGTAGAACTTGATGTTTTCAATTGTGCTGTCCCAGCAGATTCTTCCCTGCCCTATCAGGAACCTACTTCTAGGCCAGGGTCTGTTTTTCTGAGCTGCTCTGTATCCCATCCACTATCTCTGAATTTGAAAAAAAGAAAAAGTGAAAAGGCAAAAAAAAAATGTATCCCAAGAAATCTTAAGTGGATGTTAGATCAATCTCTCTTCCCTCTTCTCTGAGGATTTCCATTGCAGGAGAGGCAGAAGTGACTTCATTCATTAAAAATATGGTCTCCAGGAAGGAAATGCTATCTGTATGGGATTCTCCATCCTTGCTCAGGTCAGACAATAATAACTCATGATTTGCTATATTTTAGTTTGCTTCCTTAAAGTGCCAAAATTGTGACTCCAGGTCAATAATTCCGAAATGATAGCAAGTGCATGATGTGAACAGGTGACTCTCAATTGGCCCTGTGTCTACTTAAGAACTTTCGGAGGTATTTGCATACTCTGACCCTTCTGTGTGGACCTATTGTTAATCCACCTCTTATTTAAAAATATACATACTGAACTTATCTTGGAAAAAAGCGTAAATGTCTATTGCCACTTTGCTGATGTCTAACACAGCAGAACTTTGGACAATGTCACATGGAGGTAGTGGCTTTTTCTCCTCCTCCTCCTCTCTTCTCCTCTTCCTCCTTCTCCTTTATCTTCTTTTCCTGAGGATGCTTGAATTTAAGGTGACAACCCAGTTTTTTAATTTAAAGAATCTTAAAGAAAATGCCTTTATGATTTAACAATTTGGCAATGTTTTAACATTGATAATGTCTTGGCTTAATCTGAGCTTAAGTATGAGAGGCTAATAAGCATATTTGTAGCAAATGAAAAATGTCAGTACTGCAATTCATGCAACAGTGATGTTCTCTCCTCCAGGTGACAATTTTTGAAGAAGCATTTCTTGGACATGACAGTTTGGAGGGGTTTCATCTGCCCGACTGACTCTTGTCCCCCTCATTTTATTCCTCCTCCCTCTGCAGCCATCTGAGTTATTCATGGGAGAATCCAGCAGTTCCAGCTATAGATCAGGTGACAGGCTCAGAGGGAAGCAACAGGCTGCCCGTCCCTCAAGGAAGCAGGGTTCTATGAATGTGAAAATACCCTGTTGTCAGGAATATAGGACAGAGAGGCTCATCTGAGTGCAGCCTCTGATTGGGCATAGTTCTGAAATTTGGTTTTAATCTCTATTAATCTCAGGCCCTTTTCATGGCTTTTCATAGTTCCCTTATATTCTGGGGAACTTGTATTTCTCAAAATACAAGGTTGGCATTTCCTAAACCCAGCAATTGTGGCAGAAGGGAATTGCCCCACAGCAGATGCTCTGGTGGCCCAAGCAGCTGGCATTCTCTGTCCATGCTCTTTCTTCTCTCCTCTGGGCTGTGAGATCTTAAAGGCCATACAGGTCTACACTTCTCAACTGCAGGGCTCAGATGCCAGATGCCGGAATGTGTTTTTCTAGTAATGGCAAAGGTGGTAGCAGCAGGAGGACCATGGGGGACTGTGGAAATAACTCCCTTACTTGCTTTCTTGCTGGTTCTGACTTCAGGCTGAAAATCTGTGTCTGCTTTGCTTGATGCCATTGTGCTTTGACTTGCTTTTCATGGCACAGACTTTATTGGCTCTGGGAATCAAATTTTTGTGCAAATCTCTGCAACAGTGCATGAGAACTCAACAGTCAGAATAAGACCTTACTGTATCTCTTAATCCTTCAAGCCTCCAGCGGGATGGAGGAGCCAGCCAGAATCATGGCAGGATAGGATGAGCCAAATTTTACTCCTGGATAAGAAGAGACCAGACCAACTATTTGTCTATTTTTGGATGTCCTCCTGCAGCGGTGAGACAAGGATGGGCTGGGATTCTTTCCTCACATACCTATGCAAACATGATAGTGTGTTTCCTGCGTTCCAGAGCCCTGAACTGAATGGGGCACAAGGCAGAAATTCCATCCACAGCCTGGGCATTTCAAGAGCACTGACTGCACAGACAGGCAGATGAACCCCCCAAACTGTCATGTCCAGAAAATGCTTTTCTGAAAATTGTTTGTCAGCTGAAGAAGAGAGTCTCCTGGAGCAGAGCATGTCTTGGAAGCTTTGTAGCCTGAGAATATGGACTCCATAAAGCTGATGGGGAGATGGGATGAGAGGAGAGAAGAGTGTTTTCTGGAACAATAGAACACCAAATGCAAAAGGACCAGGTCCTGGCACCTTGTAAGCCAGCTTTGTTGCAAATTATTCAGTGATTGATTGTACATGGGAGCTGGGAGAGGTAAAAGTTTTCTGTCCCTGGTGCCAGATAGAACTTTATTTTGAGTTATCCCTTGTAGGTGAGGAGCAGATATAGAGCTCAGTAAGCTCTACGTGCTAGGAAGGCTATTGAGATATGCTTTGAGTTCATGCTCCTACCCTTATTTCTCACCACCCTCCCCTCACATGCTCTGCTCTGGCTGCTCAATTATCTCTATGCACCATTCCCACCTTCCTCTCTGAACCTTTGCATGGACTGTCTCTCCTTTGTGAGAACATGTCTTCTGTGCTTTATACCAGACTATTCCTGACTTATCTCACAGAATACAGCCTCTACTTCACTCTCCCACAGAGCCTTCACAGATGCCCAGGCCTAGAGATAGTGGTCCTGCTAAGGTTCCCATAGTAACCTTACCTCTATTGATTAGAGTATGCCTTTGGCTGGACTCTAAGTAATATCTTTGACTTCCTTCTAGTTTGTTAAACTTCACTGAGGAAGGGACTTCTAAATGGTGATTGGTGCAAGATAGGTTTTTAAACAGATATTGATTGGATGATTAAATAAAAGTGGAGGTTCTATTGACCCTTCCTCTTTAGACTAACTTTATGCTAAAAATATCTTAGCAGGAGAGCTAATATCATTATTGAATTTATTTGTGTGACATTGGTTAATAGAATTATATAGGTTTCAGGTATAAAATTCCATAATACATTATTTGTGTATTGTATTATATATTTATCACCCCAAGTCAGGTCTCCTTCCATTACCATGTATCCCCCCTTTATCCTCTTCTAGCTTCCCACCCCTCTTTCCCTCTGGTAACCACCATACTGTTGTCTGTGTGTATGAGTTTTTTCTTTTTTGCTTAATCCTTTCATCTCACTCCCCAAATCCCCTCCCCTCTAATAGCTGTTAGTCTGTTCTCGGTATCTATAAGTGTTTCTATTTTGTTTTGTTTTTTTGTTTTTAGTTTATTTGTTCTTTAGATTCTCATATAAATGAAGTCATATGGTACTTGTCTCTCTGACTGGTTTATTTCACTCAGCATAATACTCTCCAGGTCTACCTATGCTGTTGAAAAAGGTAAGGTTTCCTTCTTCTTCTTCATCTTCTTTTTTTAAGCAGCTGAGTAGTTTTTTATTGTGTAAATGTACTACAGCTTGTTTATCTACTCATCTACTCATACTGATACATATTGGCTGATTACTATAATAATACAATATGGTTACCATAAGCATTAAGGGAGTCTCAGGGATTTCCCCTCATTGGCCAAGATGGTGCAGGGGCAAGTTTTTAACATTGAGCATGCCAAAAGCTAGAAAGGTGAATGAATAGATATGACCCCAGTGCATCAAGAGTTTGCAAGATAATGGAATAGAAAAAAGTCCTCCTCTCTCTGTCGGTATAATAACTGCAAGCTTGAACAGGAAGAGGTGATAGTCTTTGAGATGGGAGTTTTTCCAGGTTGTGGCACCTGAATAAGCCTCTCCTTTTTTCATCAGCACCTATCTTATGAGTTTGGCTTTCATTGCATTTTCATTATAGTTTTTGGTGACTCTGCCAAGATAGCATGGAACTTGGTAAGTCCCAGAGGGCTTGGGGTAGGGTCCCAGCTGCCTGTGGAACAAGACTGTGGTTCTTCCTAGCAACTGCTGAGAGCAATTCTCTGGGAATTTCCCTGCACTCCTTCTCAAGGCATCAGCTGCCTGATAACTTGGCTGGTGAAAGGAATAGGTTTCTGGGCAGCAGGCAGATTCAAAAATTGGGTAAGTCCAACCAGCATGCACACTGGGGGTCCTCTATCCCTGCTGCTTAGGATTTGTGCCATATAGGCTTCATGCCATTTGAGTTTCATGCCATTTAGGTCTGATAAGAACTGCTTGAAGTATCGGTTGGCAGGACATAAGATGCTAGGACTTGCTTGTGAGTGCTCATTTGAAGTAATGGAATTATGGATCCAAGTTTTGTTTATATGCTTCCACTTTGACTGGAGTTTGGAATGGTACTTTCATGCCAGCAGAGGTTGTTCTGTTTTGACTCCTGATGGGAACCCACTGGGCTGAGGTTTAGCAGATTGGTCCAGGTACAACTATGATCCAATCACTAAGAAGGAATTGGTTTTCTATTGTAGCACTGCTTGGCCTATGTATACTTTAGACTCCAGGGAAAAATGGTCCCTAAAGCGTTCCCTAAATTACTACACCATTTTGTATTTGAAATTGTTTTGCCAATGGTTCAAGGAATGGGACAAAATCTCTTATATCCAGACATTTATGTCTTTGCACAATAAGGAGTCACCAAAGAAAGGGAACAACCTAATAATGCAGAGAAAGAATTTGTCTTAAAAACTCTCCCTGATAGTAAGACACAGAAATAAAAGGAAAATGTGAAGGTGAGTTTCTTTAGTGCCTTGAACTTGGGAGTCCCAGGATTATCAGCAGGAAGATTCCCCCGCCACCACCTGTATTGCTAGATACCCCAAGAAAGGGAAATATGCCCACATTTGGATGATGAAAGGATGGTCTCCCCCATTGAAGACCTAGCAGGCACCCAATTTGGCTAGGGAGCATCCCTTTCTGGAACAGGACAATTCCCTTTGAGGCAATAATCTATAGGTGGAATAAACCAGGAAGGCCAGGCCATTCGGCCCATATTCTATTTTATACTTCAGATTTAATGAATTAGAAGAATTCCAGTCCTTCAGAAAATGGCAAATCTTATCACTTCAATTTGTGCCACTTAGCATAGAAACTCCTTAATATCCTGAAAGGTGCATAGTTATGGCTAATGAGGAGGCTCATCACTTACATCAAGAGAATTCCAAGGGCATCCCAAACCCAGGCTGGGTGATTCCCTTTATGGAGCCCAACTAAGACCTAGATGGCAAAGATTTAGTCTCCCTAGAACATTACCAAAGGTGCATATTGGAAGGGTTTTAAAAAAAGGTGCCTAAACAAAGAAGCCTGAATATGACATGTGCTGTTCAACAGAACTCAAATGAGGATCTTTCTGAATTTTTTTTTTTCAGAACAGAAAATTTTATTACTTTTTAATTGAAAACTGCACTGAATGCTAACTGTCCACCTTTACACTAAACAAATACAGTTAACGGTAACTCACACTAAAACAAAACTCTTCTGATAGCCATTACTTTTCTGTTTGGGACAGTTTTAAAGTTTTTGTCACTAAAACAGGAATTTACTTATACAAAGGCTCAAAATAGGCCATCTTTTAAACAAAAAAGGCAATGATTCACAAAAGACTATAAATACAACATGTAACTATTTGATACAAATCTAATAGGATTTCTTAAAACCAGTCACATCTAATAACACACCTGAAGTATTCTTGTATAAAATATCATGTGAAGATTTTATCAATATCTAAAAAAGTGGGTTCGTTCATAGACAATCTGACAAGTAACCATAAAAAGTGTTTCCTGAGACATAAGGAAATGCAACAGTATTCTTTTTGAACCCTTTTAGTTCAAGACTTTCCACTCAATAAAATAGCTGAGGATCTGAACTGAGAAAATATATTTGAGTACAAACAGCTTGTGAAACTTAATACTTTTTTATTTTATTTTGGCAGCATTAGAGGGTATTACTTCACTCACAGCCACTCACCCTCTCAGTGTACAGTTCTGGAGGAAGACTTTTTTCCAGAAGTGACTGTCTTCCGTCAGTGCTTGCAGCACGCTGTCTGACCCAAGCAAACAGTTTCTCCTGGTTTTCTAGTAATGCAATCTTCCTATTAGCAAAGAGATGACCAGCCCCAAGGACCAAAGGGTTGAGAGTCATAAGACTGGGATTGCCTCTTAATATTTTTTATTTTGATGTTTGGAACTCTTGATGAAACATTCTATATATCCAGATGTTCATGACCTGCTGTGTCCCAGGGGCTGTTTGAAAAAGATCTATCCTTTGTGATTTAATGCACAGATGAAGAACTTAACACACAATAACAGAATTTGGTAGTTAATTAATCACTTCCTAGTCTTTCCCAGGCCTCCCTTCATGAGTATAAGGCATCTTCTGTTTTCTCAAGTCTCAGCTTCTTGCTCTTGTAGTTTTAACACTGATGTCAATGGTGTGTATGCCCAGAATCAGTTACAAAGATGGTCACATTCCTTTCCTCTTAGTTCAACTGTTGTCCACTGTCTCTTGGTCCCAGGTCCCCAATAGCACATCCTCTGCTATTGCTCAGTAGGGAGCTCTCAATTGTCCCCTGTATTGTGGGCTGGTTGGGAGTAGGTGCTTGGGAAGGGTGTGCCACTGTGGGCAGGTTGTGCCTCACGGGGATGCCTCCAGGGATGATCCCTTCCAAAGCAGCAGGAAGCCTTCTCCGGAGCCACACCCATGATGCCTGGTGGATACTTGTAAGTGGCACCATTAAGCTCTGGATAAATTGCTTACTGGTCTATTACCCACCAAGGAGCCACTGTAAAAAAAGAATTCCTTGTTCACACAGTTTCTTAAGCTTTCTGGGATGACACCTGTGATTGTGCGGTGGATCTTGGTGGCCGCAGCCTCCTGCATCTTTGGTGAGGTCTGTTCACTATACCAGGCCATGTGGAGTATGCAGATGAGATTCCCACATCTTTCAAGGACCCTGAGCAAAGCTGAAAGGCTCCTACTTGTACACATTGAGGGCTGCTCTTGCATCCTGCCTTCCTTGAGGACCTGGCTAAGGCCTTCTTGTCCACCAAACCGCTGCAGGCCGCATTCACCAGGAAATCCCCTTGCTTCATCTGTTTGATGGTGAAGTCATTGAGGAGGTGGTGGTTATGTTCCTTGAGGTTGCAGTGCAAGGACACGCAGTCACTCTGATACAGCAGGTCCTATAGAGTGTAGACCCAGGGACTGCTTCATCCCATCCTGCAAGTAGGGGTCATAGAAGATGACACTGAAGCTAAAGGCCTTGGCTTGAATGTCAACCACCTGCCCAGTGCTACCAAGGCCAAGCCCCGGGATCTGCTCCACACTCTGCACTCGCGTGCCTTCCCAAAGCGCCTGGTATAGACACGTGTTCCTCAGGTACAGGTTGATGATGTAGCAGGGGGTGGAGTCGTCCTTCTCCTCCACAGCCGCTGACTGGATGTTGCACAGGGCGATCCCCAGCTCGCTGGCCACCTGGGTGTCGATGTTGTCATAGCTGCTCCCTAACTGCACGATCACCCGCGCAGGGCCTTGAACTTCTCCAGGTTCTCCCAGGTTAGGATGATGGTGTGCTATATCATGGAACCCACGGCTTCCTTCAGCATCTTCTCGTGGATCTCATGCGTGGACCGCTCATCACAGAAGGCCACGGTGGCCAGGTCCTTCAGGACGGGCAGCTCCACAGTGCAGTCTCGGCCCTCCAGCAGGCCACCAGGGTGCAGGGGACCGTTCATGATCTGAGGGCGGATACCTGAGGGTGTGCTCTGGTGAAATTTCAGAATGTGTTACTGCTACTGTCTCAGGACCATGTTCACAATGCAGGCGAGACCGAAACCTCTGCTATAAGAAATGGGCAGGAGGCTGGCGACCCATGCTTTAAAAATTATGTCCAATCGCTGGCGCTTAACTTTGTGTTTATTCACAAGGGTCATTTTTTTTTTAAATCGAACTTTGCAACTCTGATTCAAAAGGCAAAGCGATTCTCTAAGAACTTATGGGCACTGGCAGGAACACAAAATAAATCTGTCCACGAATTTCATAGTTCACGCGATGAGCTGTCCCTCTCTTTAAGGGGATCCAGCTTCATTGGTTTAAAACCATTTACGATAATGAAACCCTTGTCCAGGGCCACTGGCGTCCACAGTGAAGGGCACCGACCCAGGAGACAGCGGCGGCAACTCCCACCCCTCCAACCCCACTTGGCTGTGGTTGCAGTGGCTGCAGCTGTGCGCTATAACCCCGCCCCGCTCTCCCCCTCTCCCCTTCTCCGGCTCTAGCTTCTCGGGCCACTGCTGGCTCTTCTGGGCCGCTCCTGGGCCACCCGAAAATGACACCTCCTTCTGAATTTTTGGAAAGGATCTATCAGGCCTATCAAAAACACACTGATGTGGAACCACCAGCACCAGAACATCTGGGTAGTAAAATGACTTTTACTGGGTAAAGTGTCTTGGATATAAGAAAGTTCCAACATTTAGACCAGGTATTGAGAATGAATCTCTCTAAGGACATAGCCTTTAATATTTGCCATGCCTGGGAAACAAGAAAATTAAATCAGGCTACCATTTTCCTAGAAATAGTTCAGAGAAACCAGAAGGAGAGGCAAGACCTGAAAGGAAAAGGGAAATACCCACTGGGTACTAATCGATATGCCTACTACAAAGAGGAAGGCCATTGGAGAAAGACTGCCTGGAACCTAAAAATAAAAATTTTTGAAGGTTTCAAGAAACCTTCCTTGAGAAACATTAGAAGGGTATGATGAATTGGATGATGAATGAGGAGGCCTAAGGGCTCCCTTAGACATCTCTGGACATATTACTATTTCCCCACAGGAGCCTCAGATACAATTGACAGTGGGGAATAAGCTAATTGATTTCTTCATAGATACAGAGCTACATACTCAGTGCTAACTACAACATGGAAAGTTCAGCTGTGGTGATGGTTACTGGAGTGAGCAGACAATTACAAAAAGAGGCATTCCTTCAACCTCTAGAATGCCGGCTTGGGAGGGTCAAAAACTTATGAATAGTTTTCTCTACATGCCAGACTTTCCCATTCCATTGTTGGTCCAAGATTTACTTTTTAAATGGAATGCACAAATAACATTTCTCCTGAGAGGTAGCAATTATATTTAGGAGTCCTGCTGCAACATGCTTTCCTATTCCTTGATTTGCCTGGAAGGATCTGGAGGTGAATTCTTCCCATCTGAGAACCATGAGCAGTTGACAGAGCTGTTTAGGCTGACAGAACACCAGGTAGACTGGTTAAAATCCAGCTCATAAAAATTTATCTAAAACAAGGGAGTAGAACCCATTGAAGAAACAATAGCCCCTTAAAAAGAAGTTATAGAGGGAATTCAACCAGTATTACAGAAATTCTTAAAATCAGGATTAATTCAGCCATGCCACTCTCCCAATAACACCCCTATTTTGCTAGTCAAAGAGCTTCACTCTGATGAATATCTATTTGTACAGGACCTTAGGGCTATAAATGATGTTATCCAGGGTATTCATCCTATGGTATCCAACCCTTATACTTTGTTGACCACAGTGCTCAGGGATAGAAAATGGTTTTACTCACGGTCATGAAGAGCAGTTACTCTATCAATGGTTAGGTTCCCTAGGACATCCTGCTGACAACACAGTCTTCTTTAAAGCTTACAGGAATAAAGCATGAATCCATCAAACACAAATAAAGTAGGCACCATCTGAGGAGACCTCAGATCTCACTGCTGCTGTTAATACTGTAAGGGAAAGCTGGACCTGCACTCCTGAAAAAGATTTAAAATTACTCTTTTGGAAAGGGACAGTGTCTCCCAAAGCTAAGTGACAATGTTGCTTTTTATTTTATTACTAGAAAATTCATGCACTGGAAGGGAGGTTCCCTCAGCCTGGCCTCCCCCCTCTCACATTCTGGGAGCCCTCAGGGGCAGGAGGTGACCTGGTGATCAGGGGAAGGCGATGCCCCATCACTCCTCTGCTGGTGCCACTGCTGGCAGCACAAGTCTCAGCTGGCTTTGATTATCTGAGACTCAGGCAGCCCTGGGTAGCAGGGCAGCTGCAATTCAAGACTTGCCTGTGCCTCAGCCTGGCCCTGGGGGCTGAGGGGCTGAGGGGACTGGGCTTTGCTATCTTGTGGTTGTGGGTGCCCCCATCTTCGAGGGCAGGGCAATCAACTAGCATATTCCCTCCTTATTGCCTCTGGGTGCCACCATCTTTGAGGGTGGGCAGTCAATTAGTATATTCTCTTCTTATTGGCTGTAGGTGCCGCCATCTTCACAATGGTGAGAGAGTCAATTAGCATATTCCCTCTTCATTAGATAGGACTAGAGGACCAGTACATGAAATTAATGTATGGGGTGGGGAATGTCCCTTAGCCTGGCCTGCACCCTTTCCAATCTGGGATCCCTTGGGGGATATCTGACGGCCGATTTAGGCCCTATCTCTGTGGGTGGTGGGATCAGGCCTAAACCAGCATTCAGACATCCCTCTCACAATCCAGGACCCCTGGCTCCTAACTGCTCACCTGCCTGCCATTCCAATCACCACAACTGCCCTCCCTTGCAGGTCTGGTCACCCCAACTTCCCTCCCCTACTGGTCTGGTCGTCCCAAACTGTCCTCTCCTGCTGGCACCTTATAGCAGCCCTCTTGTGGTGGCCATCTAATGGCAGCCATCTTGTGATGACATTGCACAAGGGTGTGATGCCACCTTGGCTTTTATCATATAGGATTATTTTTGACAATTACTATACTTTATGCTCATGCTTGGACTGATAACATTTTTGTCTGCATTTTCCAGACAATGATTTCCTTGGCAAACTTATCCCACTGTTGGGTGTGGCACAAAAGCCCTGCTCTGGATTAGATCCTGGGGATTCACTAGTTTCTCCAGTTTCTGATTCCACTATAATCCTCCCTGTGTTACTAGACAACTCATTTAATACTTGATTGCTTGGCTACATAATAGATTTCAGTTTGAAAGCCCATCTGTAACACCAACTCTTGAAATATGAAGCAGTTTACCATCTTCACTTGTTTAGCAGTGCCACCTTCTAGATAACACATTTCCTCCTCTTTCCTCGTCTAAAGGCTTCCCTCTATTCTTTTTTTTCCCAATCTTTTAAATTAATGTATTACATGTATACATATCTTCACATTGCCCACCCCCTCCCAGGCATACCCTAACCTCCCAGTGTCTTGTGTTCATTGGTTATGCTTATATGCAAACATACAAGTCTTTTGGTTGAACTCTTATTTATCCCACCTCTCCCTAACATTCCTGCTATAATTTGACAGTCTATTTGATGCTTTACTGCCTCTGTATCTATTTTTTCGTTCATCAGTTTATAATGTTCTTTATTATCCACAAATGAGTGAGATCATGTGGTGTTTCTCCTTCATTGACTGGCTTATTTCACTTAGCATAATGCTCTCCAGTTCATCCAGGTTGCTGCAAATGGTAAGAATTCCTTCTTTTTTATTGCAGCATAGAATTCCATTGTGTAGATGTACCATAGTTTTCTGATCCACTTATCTGCTGATGGGCACCTAGACTGTTTCCAAATTGTAGCTATTGTAAATTGTGCTGCTATGAACATAGGAGTGCATAAATCCTTACTGACTGGTGTTTCTAGTTTCTTAGGATATATTCCTAAGAGTAGGATTGCTGGGTTAAATGGGAGTTTCATTTTTAGTTTTTTTGAGGAAACTCCATATTGTTCTCCACAGTGGCTGCACCAGTTTGCATACCCACCAGCAGTGCACGAGGGTTCCTTTTTCTTCTCAACCTCGCCAACACTTGTCGTTTGTTGATTTTTGATGATTGCCATTCTGACAGGTGTGAAATGGTGTTGCATTGTTGTTTTTATTTCTATCTCTCATATAATTCACAACTTTGAGCATGTTTTCATGTGTCTTTTGGCCTTCCTTCTGTTGTCTTTCAAAAAGGTTCTATTTAAGTCCATTGGCCATTTTTTTTATTGGATCATTCATCTTCCTTTTATTAAGTTGTATAAGTTGGCTGTAGATGTTGGAGATTAAACCTTTATCAGTGATAACATTTGCAAACATGTTCTCCCATACAGTGTTCTTTCTTGTTGTTTTGTTGATAGTTTCTTTTGCTGCGCAAAAGCTTTTTATTTTGATGTAGTCAAGATTTGTTTATTTTCTCTTTAGATTCCATTGCCCTTGGAGCAGTATCAGTGAAGAAGTTCCTTTGGCATATGTCTGAGATTGTGCTGTCTGTGGATTCCTCTACTATTTTTATGGTTTCCCATCTTATGTTTAAGTCCTGTATCCATTTGGAGTTTATTTTTGTGTATGGTGTAAGTTGGTGGTCTAGTTTCATTTTTTTACATGTATCTGTCCAATTTTGCCACACCATTTATTGAAGAGGCTGTCTTGACTCCATTGTATGTTCATGCCTCCTTTGTCAAATATTAATTGAGCATAGTGGTTTGGGTGGATATCTGGATTCTCTATTCTATTCCATTGGTCTATGTGTCTGTTCTTGTGCCAGTAGCAGGCTGTTTTGAGAGCAGTTTCCTTGTAATATAGCTTGAAATCTGGTATTGAGATCCCACCTACTTTATTCTTCCTTCTCAGGATTGCTGTGGCTATTCTTGGTCTTTTTTGTTCCAGATGAATCTTTGGAAATTTCTTTGTAGGTCTGTGAAATATGTCATTGGTATTTTAATGGGTAGTGCATTGAATCTATAGATTGCATTGGGTAGTATGGACATTCTAATGAGGTTGATTCTCCCAATCCATGAGCAAGCTATGCTCTTTCATCTGTTTACATCTTCCTCTATCTCTTTTTTCAGTGTCTTGTAGTTTTCTGCATACAGGTCTTTTACCTCCTTAGTTAGGTTTATTCCTAGGTATCTTAGTTTTTTTGGTACAATGATAAATGGGATTGCTTTTTTAGTTTCTCTTTCTGTAATTTCACTATTAGTGTACAAAAATGCCTTAGATTTCTTGGCATGAATTTTGTATCCTGCTCCATTGCCAAATTCATTTATTAAGTTAATTAGTTTTGGAATGGAGTCCTTCGGGATTTTTATGTACAGTATCATGTCATCTGCAAATAAGGACAGCTTTACTTCTTCTTTTCCAATTTGGATGACTTTTGTTTCATCTTCTTGTCTAATTGCAATGGCTAATACTTCCAGTACTATGTTGAACATGAGAGGTGAGAGTGGGCATCCCTGTCTTGTTCCTGTTCTTAGGGGAAATGGTTTTAGGTTTTGCCCATTGAGTATGATGTTAGCTGTGGGTTTAGCATATATGACTTTTATGATGTCGAGGTATGATTGTTCTATTCCCACTTTGCTGAGAGATGTTATCAAGAAAGGGTGTTGGATTTTGTCAAATGCTTTTTCAGCATCAATTGATATAACCATGTGATTTTTGTCTCTCAATTTGTTTATGTGAGGTACCACATTTTTTATTTGCGTATATTGCACCATCCTTGCATTCCTGGGATAAATCCTACTTGGTCATGGTGTATGACCTTTCTGATGTACTGCTGGATCCAATTTGCTAGAATTTTGTTGAGGATTTTGGCATCTGTGTTCATGAGAGATATTTGCCTGTAATTCTCTTTCATTGTGTTAAACTTATCTGGTTTTGGGGTTGGGGTGATGCTGACTTCATAGAAGGTGTTTGGAAGTGTTCCTTCTTCTTGAATATTTCTGAATAGTCTGAGGAGGATAGGTTTTAATTCTTTCTTGAATGTTTGGTAAAACTCTCCTGAGTAGCCATCTGGTCCCAGGCTTTTCTTTGCTGGAAGCTTTTTGATGACTGCTTCAATTTCTTCCATAGTTATTGGACTATTGAGATGTTTAGATTCTTCCTGATTGAGTTTTGGAAGGTTATCGTTTTCTAGAAATATGTCCATTTCCTGCAGATGGTCCAGTTGTTTGAATAGAGTTACTCATAGTATTTTTTAACAGTGCTTTGTATTTCGGAGGGGTCTGTTGTTATTTCTCCTCTTTCGTTTCTGATTTTGTTTATTTGGGTCTTCTCTCTTTGATTCTTGGCACAAAGAGGCTGGCTAGAGGTCCATCAATGTTATTTATCCTTTCAAAGAACCAGCTCTTGGTTTTGTTGATCTTTTGAATTGTTTCTTTGGTCTCCATGTTGTTTACCTCCGCTGTGATCCTTACTATTTCCTTCCTTCTGCTTACACTGGGCTTTTCTTGTTGCTCTCTTTCTAGCTCTTTGAGTTGTAGGTTTAGGTAATTTATTACCATTGTTTCCTGTTTTTTTTTTTTTCAGTAGGCTTGTAGGGCTATGAACTTTCTTCTCAAGACTGCTTTTACTGTGTCCCATAAATTTTGTATTGTTGTGTTGTCATTGTCATTTGGTCATTTGTTGCCATGATCTCTCTGGTTACCCAGTCGTTGTTTAATAGCATCCTGTTTAGTCTCCAAGAGTTTGATTTCTTTCTATTGTTTTTATCTTAGTTGATTTCCTGTTTTATGCCACTGTGATCTGAGAAAATGCTTGATATGATTTCTGTCTTCTTGAATTTGAAGAGACTTTGACTATGACCCCACATATGGTCTATCTTTGAAAATGACCCATGTGCACTTGAGAAGAATGTGTATTCTGTGGTTTTGGGGTGAAATGTTCTGAAGATGTCAATTAATTCCTCTGGTCTAGTGAGTCATTTAGGATTGATGTTTCTTTGCTGATTTTTTGTTTGGAGGATTTGTCCAGTCATTATAGTGGGGTATTAAAGTCTCTTACTATGATTGTATTGCTGTCAATCTCTTCCATGATATCTTCCAGAAGTTTTATTTATTTATTTAGGTGTTCCTGTATTGGGTGCGTATATGTTTACCAGTTATTTCTTCTTGTTGGATTGCTCCCTTTGGTATTATGAAGTGGCTTTCCTTATCTCTTGTTATGGCTTTCCCTTTGAGATCCAATTTGTCAGATATAAGTATTGCTATCCCAGCTTTTTTTTTCATTTCCATTTGCCTGTAATACTGTCTTCCATCCCTTCACACTCAGTCTGTGTGCATCTCTTTTTCTGAGGTGGGTTTCTCATAGACAGCAGATATATGGGTCATGTTTTCTTATCCCATCTGTAACCCTCTGTCTTTTGATTTGAGCATTTAATCCATTTTCATTTAATGTTATTATTGACAGGTACTTATCTGTCACCATTTTTATTCTTTACCCCTGTGTTCCCTTTTCACTTCCTATTTCTTTTTTTACAGCAGATCCTTTAACATTTATTTCATTGCTGGTTTGGTGGTAATATATTCCCTTAGTTTATTTTTGTCTGTGAAGCTCCTGATTTCAACTTCAATTTTGATTGAAAGCATTGCTGGGTATAGTATTCTTGGATACAGATCCTTCCTTTGCATGACTTTGTATATTTCATTCCATTCCATTCTGGCCTGATGAGTTTCTGTTGAGAAATCAGTTGCTAGTCTGATGGGCGTTCCTGTGTAGGTAACTTTCTGTTTCTCTCTGGCCGCTTTTAAGATTCTAACTTTGTCATTGGTGTTTGCCAATTTAATTATGATGTGCCTTGGCATTGTTTTTTGGGGGTTCATTTTGCTTGGGACTCTGTGAGCTTCTTGGATTTGTGTGGGTTTTTTCCTTCCTATATCACGGAAGTTTTCTGTCATTATTTCTTTACACAGGTTTTCTATTTCTTGCTCAGTTTCCCCCTTTTCTAGAACCCCAATTATGCAGATATTGTTTTGTTTTGTGCTATCCCAAAGTTCTTTTAGGCTCTACTCTTGCTTTTTAATTTTTTTTTCTAGAAGCTGCTGTACTTTTGTATTTTTCCTACCTTGTCTTCTAGCTCACTAATGTGGTCCTCTGCTTTTTCTAGTCTACTTTTGATGCTTTCTATTGAGTTCTTCACAGCAGTGGTGTCATTTTTCATTTCTTCTTGATTCTTTATAATTTTCTCTTGGTTCTTACTCATATTGTCCAATTTGTCTTCCATTCTTTTCAGCCACATTATGACCATTTCTTTGAACTCTTCGTCTGGAAGGTTGTTTGCTTCTATTTTATTTACTTCCTTTTCTGGTGATACCTGCTTTTCTTTCATATGCTAGTTGTTTCTTCGTCTGCCCATGGTCTTTCTTCTCCAGATGTCTGTTTTTGTATTTCCCTCTCCTGTATTGATTTGAAGGCACAAAACACAATACAACCAGGTACAACATACAAGGTACTGAATAGAAATGTATTCACGATGTTAATAACCACAAATAAGGTGACCATCAGTGAAAAACAAATTAGGGGTAAGTATATAAAGAAAAAGAGAGAAAGGAGAAAAAAAGAAAAAGAAAGAAGTGCCAAAATTAATTTGGGAGAAGGGGGAAAAAAGAGGGAAAAAAGAGAAAAAGAAGAAGAAGATGTAGAGGAAGAAGAAGAAGGAGGAGAAGGAGGAGAAAGAGGAGAAAGAAAAAAATGTAACAGAGAAATGAAAGAGAATAAGAAAGAAAATGTGGACAAATTATATATATGAGCAGAAAACTCCAATAGAACAGCCACTAATCCCAAAAAAATTCCAGCAACAAGTACCTAGAGAATAATACAAATTACAAATAACAACTAATATCCAGGGAGGTGGAAAAAAAACAGAGGTAAAACACAAACAAAAACAAAGCAAACAAAAAGCAAAATAAAACAAGTAGAATAAGCAAAAACAATCTCACAAAAAGTATAAAAAAATGATATAATCAACGTTCAAGCAAACAACAACAAAAGGACATAGATAAACAATTTTTTGGATCATGAAGACAGAGAAGAGAGAATTGTGTATGGACTTGGAGTAGGGGATTAGAAATAAGATATATAAGTAGGGTGAAGTTTTAACCAGGTAAAAAGAAAGAATAGGGAAAATCTAAAGCTGGAAAAGTGTAAGAGAAACAAGACAACAAAATGGGAAAAGTTAGGAAGAGAGTGTTGGCATAAAGATAGAGTTGAGATAGAGTAAAATGATGCTTAAGGAAAGCTGAAAATAGAACGTAGAATTCTAATCCCAAAGTAAAACAAAAAGAATAGAAAATGACTCTTCTTTTTTTTCAAAAATGTAAAATAGCAGTGGTAAAAATACTGGTTGAAAATAAAAATATAATAATTAAAAAGGTAAAATCAATTTGAGGGAAAAAAGAAAAAAATAGATTTTTAATTAAAAGATGAAAAAAGTTAAAAAAAATTAAAAATAAAAGAATGGAATAGGTAGTAGTGGAGGTCATTCACTTCCTCTATTGTTCTGTTTGGTACGCCTGTTTCCCAGTCCAGATGATATTGCAGTTCCCTTTTTTGTTCTACTTTTGCTCAGTGGAGAGTCAATTTGTGAGTCATCCACTGGGTGGCAGTATTTCAGAATTGATCTCTGAGACTATAGGTCCTCTCCAGCCTGTGCTTAGATCCTGCTTTCTCTGTGGTACTCAATACTGGTTCCTGGGAGTGGGTTTCCCCAGAGCTGATTTTCTGATGGTTATTCTGCACTCTGATCCCCAGGTTCCAGAAAAACAACCTTACCCTGCAGTCTATTAGGATTTCCCCAATTGGGTGATTCTATGTATTGGGCTTAGCAATCAGAAGCAAGAGTTTGAAGAGGAAAGAGTACAGTCTGTGCACTCCCCCTTCCTGGCTCCTGTTCAAGCAACTGGGACACCTTAATAACTCCCAGGCTGTCCAGATCAAAATGGGTTGCTTTTTAGAGCTCCCCTCTGTTAACAGCTCTGCAGGTCCCCTTCCACATTCAGGGATCATGCCTTGCCCTACATCCACGGATTTCTCTAGGTGCAGCTTTCCCTGGGTCCAGTTCCCACAGTGTGCACATCTCTCTGTTCTGCGGGACCAGAGACCTCACCTTATCCCAGGTAAAATCTGACCTTTCCATGTGGTGTGTGGAGCTCCTCTGAATCCTTTTGTTTGCACCAATTGGGGAGCAGTATTCTGGATCCCTCGGTTTTTTGGTGGGTTCCGCAGCTGTAGTTTTTCAGTGTTCCGTAAACATCCACTTTCCCTTGAAAGATGGTGTGGTCTCCGCGTTCACGCTGGTGGCTCCAGGGGGATAAATCCCCTGGCCTTGGGGCTGCCTGGTCAAGGGAGCCCTGTCTAGTAGTCCCCCACCTTCTCCTGGAGGATAACTGTCCCTTAATTTGCCAACTAACACTCCCAGTGTGACCCTCAGCTGTTCTTTCTGTCTGCTCAGCGACAAGGCTCTGGACACATCCTTCTAGTCCACTGCCATTTTTTTTCTCCTCTTCCCTCTATTCTTGATCCCATTCTTTCTTTAGTAAATAGCAAGAATCTCTGAATCCAGAGGTAGATAAGACTATACCCTTTGACAGCAGGAAGAAACTAAAGATGAGATCTCCATCCACTTACCCTTGTAAAATTACAAGGGTCCAGAGTTTTAAAGGGGATAATTATTACTATACACAATCAGGTTGCGGCAGGCAGCTGAACCTGCATTTTTTGTTACATTGTGGGGTGTAGAGTGTAGGGACAGCAAACTCTGCTTACGGGGCAAGCACACCTTTGATGAGCAGCAGCCTACTGAAATTCAAAGCTTTTGAATGCTGTCCACTTCCACTAAGTCTCAATTATACGTAGATAGCAAATGCCAAGCTTTTGGTGTGTGTTAAAAAATAGAAAAATTATAAAATCAGAGATTTCTAGGCTTGTGCCTAGTGATATTAGTTCAATGAGCTTCCTGGGAATTAGGAA
Source organism: Lasiurus cinereus (assembly GCA_011751065.1). Taxonomy (NCBI): domain Eukaryota; kingdom Metazoa; phylum Chordata; class Mammalia; order Chiroptera; family Vespertilionidae; genus Lasiurus; species Lasiurus cinereus. Next base: position 3,151,841 of record JAAGEH010000380.1, read on the forward strand.
TCTGTATGTTTACAATCTCTTCAGTGACATTGATGGAGATAGACTCACGATTACATTTTGGGGATTAATGACTTATATTTTTAGAAAAATAAAGCCACAAACTATTAAAGGCAAATTTACATATAATAAATGCTTCATGGGGTTCCTGTTTGTTTAGCAAACTTGTTTCTGAGTGATGACAGTGTTACTGAGCTGAGGGAGGTGATTGGTACATGGTGTTTGATGGCATTCTCCTCTGGCTCTGGCTGAACTGCTATGCTGGCAGTCTTAAGAGTATCATTGAGTGAGTCTTCAGAGTGCTGGAATCCTATGTGTTGCCTGATTTCCATGAGCAGCATGATAAGCTCCATTGTTATGCAGTGGCAAAAAGCACTGCCTTTTTAGAGTAAATATGTAAAGGGGGCTGAAACAGAGGGAGAGATCTATCTGAATTTGTCCTTTAGATGGACTGCTCTGTCCAAAGCATCAAAAGTAGAATTCTGAGATGGTAAAGACCCTAGCCAGGAAGACAAGTGGAGAAATGATGTGGTATTCTAGGAGAGGCGAGAGTGTGACCAGAGTAGTGGGCGTGAGAATTAGTTGGGGAATGAGAAATATATATTAAGAAAACTCAGAAGTGCCTGCCTGAAAGTGTAGGAGGGGCATGAATCAGGTGTCCCTAGGGCGTCTAGCATGGGGACTGGTGATTGGTGGGCTAGGAAGTATGGGAAATGAGTGAGATCATTGGGAGTCTGTTCTGGATATGGAGAACTTCTCTGCTGTGGAGTATTACAGTGAAGCCACTCCATCTTCCCTTGAACTAAAAGGATTAATTTGCCATTGGATAAACCTTGTTAGCCCTCCCTGGCACCTACTTTTCTCAGGGGGGTCACCAGCTTTATTGCATCCATCTTTGTTTACATGGCACGTGTGCCTAAAGCATTTTTTCCCTCTCCTGGGTGGCTGTGGGACACTGTCATCACTGGTGAGCAAAAACTCTATTTTCCCTGTCCAAGGAAGGGATTCCATTTTCCCAGTCCTTAGGGAACAAGGTATTTTTGGTTCTTTGGCATACATTCTCTCCTTTTACACATGTACCTCTTCTTAGGTCCCTTCAGGGGTCACACTGAGGAACCAATTTTTTGGTGTGGGGTATTTTTTTATTACTGTGATCACTATAGAGATCAGATGTGGCCAGTCCATGGAAGAAGCTTCTTTAAAGCTTCCATCATCCATCTTCTCTCTAAGAGGTTATCTTCTTTCCACCCAACTCAGGTGAGCTAATGATGAGACATGTCCACAGTCTCTTCACTTGTCCCTTCTTTAATGCTGTCCATGGAAGAAAGTATAATTTTGTTTAAAACTAAGAAGAGCAAGATGATATAAACTTATAGAAGTTTTAATAAATTCTCTGTAGTAAAAGTTGTGGTTTAAAATTGTTTAATGATGTAATGTGTTATCCTCTGAGGAAGTTGTGGATTAGCTAAGGAGCCCTCCTGTGAACAAGGAATAAAGATCTGGGCTTTCACCCTGGCTCTATAACTCACCAGTTGTGAGACCCTCTGATATTTGGTTTCTTTGCTTGGGAAAATGTTTTTTTATGCCTATTTTTTAAGACCATCCATAGAGACTAAATGAGATAGCTCATGAATAAGTGCTGAACACAGCACCAGGTAGAAATAGAATTTCATTATCATTAATTTCTCACTGGTTGTCAGTTTCTTTCCTAATTAAAAATTTGGGAGAAATGTCAATGTTACACTATAACTAAAATTCCAGAAAAAAATTGTGTTAAGCTGGATGACAGAAATGCTGATTATAAAGATGATAGCTATTACACTGTTCTATAATTTATTTGTCTATCATCTATCTATCTTTCTTTCTATCTATCTATCTCTCTATCATCTATCTATTATTATATATCTATTATTTATTATGTATCTATCTATCTATCTATCATCATCATCATCATCTACATCTATGACCTATCTATCCATTTTGTATCAATCTGCCGAGTATCTACCTATCAATGTATTTATCACCTGTCTATCCATTTGTCTCTATCTATATACCTATAATCTATTTACCTACTTATTATCTATCATCTATCATTGATCAATCTACCTATGGATCATTATCTACTTACCTACTTACACATTATCAGTCTACTTATCTATCTATCCATTATCTATCCTATCTATCTATCATCTATGTATCTACCATCTATCATCATCTATCATCTGTCTTCTATCAGTCTACAAATCTATCAATCATCTATCTATCATCACTATCATCTATCTGTCTGCCTATCTATCCAAAAACACATATATATACTCATAAATACACAGAAACACAAATGTAAACACAAATAATTAAACTTGAGATAGCAGGTTTTCTCCCATTTGAAAGACACTGTTTTAAATTTAAAGGATTTCCATTTAAGCAATTAAAAACATGACAACTGTGGATGTTTGACCTCCAGATTTCTTTCTAATTGCTTCCTGCACAAGTCACTGATGTCTCAACTCCACTTATAAACTTTTCCTTTATGTTTGCTGCTCTCCTTAATATTTTCCATCTTGATTAATGGAATCGTTATTTGATCACAAAGGCACCTAACCTGGAAACCAAAGACATCCTATAATTAGTTTTCCTCTTTCCTATCCAGTTCTTGGTTAGTATCCTTCTTTCCCAACAACATTGGTTCTGTACCCTTCTTGACATCACCCTGTCTATGGCCCTACCTGGAGAAAGTTAAGGGATAATTACTTTGAAGGGAAAATGGATTCTGCATTTTTTAGATAATTTTCCATAACAAATCCCAAAGTTTTTTGACAATTAAAGGCTTGAAGGAAGCTCTGAGAACAATGTAAACTTTTCCTGTGAAAAAGGTATATCCTGGGCACGTTTTCTTAATGCTATTAAGTTCTCCAAACTTGGGTCTTACCTATACCTTTGAGCCTGTAAAAACTGTGACTTAAAATCAGTAATGTAATTGCTATCACATATTTTAAATTTCTTTCAGAAATTGATTATTTGTACTTATACTAGAGGCCTGATGCACAAAGATTTGTGCAAGAATGGGCCTTCCTTCTCCTGCCAGCACTGTCTTCGCTCTGCACTCAAGCTGTCTTTCTGCCTTTGCTTCAGGCCAAAGCCCTCTTTCTGCCTTCCCATGCTTCCCAAGGCCCGGACCTGCTGGGGTGATAATGCAAATATCCTGCCCCTGGCTGCTTGGCACCTGAGTATGCAAATCAACCCACCACCTTTGTTGGGTTGATTTGCATACTCACTCCTGATTGGCTGGTGGGTGTCATGAAGGTATGGTCAATTTGAATCTTTCTCTTTTATTAGTGTAGATAGTGTATCTTTTATTTCTAGTTTCTATCTTCTAGTAAACCTTATTTTATACCAATGGCTTCTACTTCCTAAGATCTTCCCTTTTTATTTTCTCCATTATCCCTGAAGTAGCATGATATTAATTGCATATTTTTTATTAATTGCAATATAATATTCCTAGAATTGTTATTTCCTTTTCTTTATATTTGACTAAAGTACTCTATGCATTTAAAAAAACATATTATAAATACCTAGAGAACCTAGATTAAATAGGTTCATAAGGTTTCTACCATGTCCTTCAATGTCTTAGTTCCCTAACTACCCTAACTACTTATAAAGTTAAATTAACTATTACACAATAAAGTTTTGGCTGCTCTTTGTCCCAGTTTCCTGAGAGTGAGCTTGTAAACTCTTGGGATTTCCTAAGTGATGGGAGCATCTTTGTTATTCATGGTGTATCCTTCTGACCACACCTGAGTTATGCTAATTAGGTTACTCTTAGTGGGTCCCTAAGTAGTTTTAGAATTGGGGCTGGCTATGCCTTAAACACCAGCCATGTAATTAAAGTTTGGGGCTTTGAGCCAAGTGATTCCAGCTTAACCTCTGGGAAGGAGATGGGAGCTATAAATTGAGTTCAATCACTTGGCCAATGGTTTAATCAATCATGACTATGTAATAAAACCTTTCAAAAAACTCTGGACATCCAAAGTTCAAGTAAGCTTCCTGGTTTGTGATCCTTATCCATTCAAGCTTTTTGTAAGGACTTAATGAGATAATGTGTAAAGATTTAGAGTGGGGCCCAATACAGAAAGTGCTCAGAAATATCTGAGTTCATTTATGCTAAAGTGGTAATGATTGCTAGCTCTATCAGGTGTCCTGCATGAGCCATGCCACATCAGAGCTGGAGTGGAGCCATTTAAGACAGTTCTGACAAGGAAGTGGTGAGGGTGTGAAAGGTTAATATTTCTGGATAGATTATCCTGATAGGCTTGATGGCTTTCCAACCATGACTGTCTCCAGTAACTGCCTTTGTTTGTTTATTAGCTGGTGATTTCTGCTGCCTATAGATTAAACAGCAGTGAGGATGAGGGATGGGGAAGGGAAGGAGAATTTCTTTCTCTGTATTTGAAAAGCTTTTTCCTGGTGTTCCCCATATATGAAGGGAGGACTGGGTTTTACTGTTTTGTATAACTTCACAGGCCTGGGTATTTCTTTTCTTTAATACTCAGTTGTTTATTTCAGTCAAAATTCATCATCTTTTTTAGTGCATTTCTTACTATAAATGCTTATTTACTTCCTAGGGAAATCTTACAGACTTGTTTAAAGGTGATTGCAAAACATTTGGGCTCTTTGAAAGTGTGTTTTCTGTTGTATAACTTTGGGTAACTTGTTAGAGTTTAGTGAATATTAATGGGGAAATACTTCCTAAAGATCAACGACACTGACTTTATGGTTTAGTGATTACCCCGACTCATGCTTTTGTTCTGTAGTTATCTGAGAAGAGAACTGTTGAAGGGGATGGCAGAAGGAGCTACCTGAAACTGGGGTGGCCAATGAAGCCATTTCTTCATTCATCCCTGTTGTAAGGATATGGTTCCCCCAGCCATCAGGACAGCTGATTGGCATTGTCTTCAGCTATATCCCTGTAACACGTGATCCTATGAAATTTCACATGTTATATTCAGAATTAAAGCACACTAAGTATACCTGCTCCCTGCTTAGCATTTTTCCTTTGGAGTTGGTGGAATATTGCTATGGCTTCACCTGGTATTCATGCTCTACTTTTACATTGTCTATGATGAAAGGATTAAATAAACAAAATACTGGCATCAACAAGACTTCAGGGAGGAGAATAGAAAATGCAAATACTTGGCAGTACTTGTCATTATATGCAGACAGTGGGCACAACTCAGATGTGCCAAATGTGAAATATTTGTTAAACGATGGCGACATTCTTGCGACTCTTCTTGGTAAGTCCTGTTATGGATTTAACAGATAAGGAAACTGAGGCTCAGAGTGACTCAGTAGCTCTGCTAAAGTCACAGCTAATCAGCAGTAAAGCCAGGCCATGTGGGGAACAGTAAGAGTCTCACAAATGATGTGTCTGACCTGTAAATGATATCAGAATGCTGGGGCTGCAGGCAAGGGCTTTATTTTTCTTCCTTAACAAGAAATTCAGATAGGAGCATTGCCTGGAGTTTGTTCAGCTATTTGACAATGACTGGGCTCTGGGTTGGTATCTCTGTGACTCAGTGGCAACTTTAAACATCATTTTATCCTATGACAATGTCAACATCCAAGACAGACAGCTGGCAACGGGCACAGTTCTCACATGTCTCTTATTTTTTAATCGTAGAGAAAAATCTTCAGAATTTCTCTTGGAAAGATTTGGCTGGCTACATGCATGGTCCCAGAGGCAGTGAGGTTGGGACAGCCAGCAATAGGGTATGTGAGTTCAGTTGTGGGAGGGGCTCTGCTACCAGAGGAAGTGGGAAAATGACTCCCAAAGAGCTCTGAGGTCTTCTTCCTAGGAGACAGGACATTTAGAAGAGGCACTCTGCTGACCTGGCTCCATGCGTCCTCACAGGTACTCACTGGGTGCAGGGTATGGTCCTTATGTGCAAAGGTTTCACATCTCTACCCTGGAACAATAGTGGTCCAATCCCCTTGATTGTTACATTTCTCTCATTTCCTCCTATAAAGATTCACATATATTTCAGATGCCTTTGAAGTGGAAATACTTCTGAATAATTTGTAAATGAATAATTAGATGGCTTAGCTCAATTTAGTTACCTTCCTTATAACACAGGGACATGAAGGCATCAGTACTTTTTTATTGTTTTATTTTATTGTTTAAATTATTACATACTAGTGGCCTGGTGCACAAAATTTGTGCATGGAGGGGGCGGTTCCCTCAGCCCAGGCTGCACCCTCTCCAACTGACTCCTAACCACTCACCTACCTGCCTGCCTGCCTAATCACCCTTAACTGCCTCTGCCTGCCTGATTACCCCTAACTGCCCTCTCTTGATGGCCTGATCTCACCCCCAACTGCTCTCCCCTGCTGTTCCTAATCTTGCCTCCAATGGCCCTTCCTTGCTGGCCTGATCTCCTCCCAAACTGCCCTCCCTTGCCGGTCTGATCTCACCCTCAACTGCCCTCCTCTGCTGGCCAATTTTGTTCTAAATGGTCAGTTTCTATGCTAGTCAGAATCAAAAGCTCTGCCTCCTAAGCAGCCTTTGGCTCTTCATAGTTGACCCAGACTTGATTTTGATTGGTAGTTTCTATGCCAGTCAGTGTCAAAAGCTCTGTCTCCTAGGCAGCCACTGCCTCCTCACAGTTGACCCAGATTTGGTTCCAATTGGCCAGTTTCTATGCCAGTCAGCATCTCTGGGCCTATCAAGGGGGCCTAGTCAGAAAGATGGGGCTAATCAGCAGCCCTGTTGGAGGCCTGGAAAGAAATGATCCTGGGAGTGCTGGCCAGGCTCAGAGGGAAAGAGAGAGGCAAGTGCTGGTCAAAAGCTGCCTCAGATGCTACAGATCAGCTCCTGCTTCTCTCTTCAGGTCTCTTTCTAGGCCTGATCCAAAGCCCTCTCAGCAGTCACTGCTGGGTCACCAGTCCTGTAACCGCAGTAGTCAGGGCTGGGTCACCATGGCAACCCAGCGCTGACTTCTGGTTGGTCAGCCTTTGGTAATGATTGGTCATTACACCCCCACCCACATGCCCTCACCCCCTAGTGTCTGTGTCCATTGGTTATGTTTATATGCATGCATACAAGTCCTTTGGTTGATTTTTTTTTTATCTCCACCTCAACCCCTTTCCTCTGAAATTGGCATCAGTACTTTTGACCAGGAAGAGATTGTAAGCACTAATTTAGGAATGAGGACATCTGAGGATCTGAGCAGAACAAGTGCCCCAGGAGAAAGAGATTCAGAAAGGGATACAGAGGATGGGCAAAGACAGAGAGTATCTGTTTTCCAAAGTTTGCACAGGATTGGTCCTGAGCAGTACATGGAAGGAGGGCACTTTCCCCTCCTGTTCTCACTCTCCATCCCCACTGATTCCTTAGTCTTAGGAATTGAAAATTTTAATAAAAACTTCACCTACTTTATGGGCTAACTAAGCTTTTGCCATATAGCCTAAGAAAATAACTTTCTGTGATTTACTTCAAACTCTCAAGGTATCTCTAAGCCTCTTACCTGCTTATGCTACAGTGCCCCATATAAAAACCGAGGAGCTTGTGGCTGGAGTTCTGGTGCATAGTTAGAAGCTTGTGGGACCTAAGTATGTTTCCTGTTGATGTCATCCTATTTCAAAGGGGGGGAAGACAGGATCTGTGTTTTTCTAACTCTTGGCCATTTTATAAATATTTTCTCTCTCACATAGCTAGTGTGAGTTGACAGGCATTGGGCTCCCCGCTGTTTGGTGAGCTCCCTCTCTGCCCTGAGAAGTCCTACATTGGCCAGTTCTGCTTTGGGTCTTGGGGACAAATGTGTGTTTTTGCTTTGGTCCTCTATTCTGAAGAGGAATGAGTCCTATGATGAGAATTGTACCACACACTCTCATTTATCTTAGATTTATGTGTTGAAATCTTAACCAGGATGTGACATTATTTGGAGAAAGGGTCCTTAATAATGAAGTGAAATGAAGTCAATATGGTGGGCCCTAATCTATTGTGACTGGTGTCCTTATAAGGATAGATTAGGACACAGAAAAACACAGAGAGGTGGCCATGAGAGGACACAGGGAGAAGATAGCTATCTATATGTCAAGGAGAGAGGCCTTAGGTGAAACTAGCCCTGCAGATCCCTTGATCCTGGACTTCCAGCTGTAGCTCTGGAGACAATGCATTTCTGTTGTGTAGGACTCCCATGGATGGGGCTTTGTTATGCAGCCTGAGTGACTAATACAAGCACCATCCCCATTGCTACTCCACCGAAGACCAGGGTACCACAGGGATAAGAGGAAAGGGATGAAAATAAAAAGGCTTTCATTTCACCTCTAGCCTCATTAATTAGGTAGTGTCCTTGTGGATGAATATTGTCCCACATACCTCAACAGGTTGGGTGTGATGAGTAACAGGGTGTCTTTTCCTGCCACCTTTTCATGCCTTATGCCCAGCAAGGAGAAACTGTGACTACTCAGGTGAGCAGCTGATCAAGGATTGGAACTCTGGCCCAGTACCTTTCAAACTTGTCACACAGCTGAAAATAATCATCAATTATAACTTTGATTTCTTGGGGAAAATAAGTTCTAAAATCCCAACAAAAATTTGCAAGTGTATTTTTGTGTCACAACTTATTTAAAAGAAACAATATTTGTAAATTTCTTATCAACATTCAAACTGTAGATACTAGTACTTTTTATTGACATATATGTAGTTCTGACTTTCTGTGAATGTGTACAATCTTTCCTGAATGAATGAATATTCATCATTGTACCTGTTTCTCAGGTTGAGTAAATGGATTCAGAGGATTTTGCTCATATTTACACTAATAAAAGAGAAATATGCAAAAACCAAGATGGTGGCATTAGGTATACACCTGTATGTGCTGCCTCTCACAACCAAACCAAAACCACAACTAAAAGACAAAATGTCTATCACCCAGAACCATGGGAAAGCTGGCTGAATAGAAGTTCTACAATTAGAAGAAAAGATCAATGAGCATTGAGATGTGCACAAGTTTGAAAAAACTGAGGTACACAGACACATGAATCAGGCTGGCACTTGGCAACTGGGTGCACTGTTTCTTTCAACCTGAAGGGAGACACAGTGCCCCATTACTCTGAACTCCAGTTTCTGGCGAGACTCTGGGGATCCAGACCCTTATAGGGAGAAGCTGGACTGTCTGAAATTTGGTTGGAAAGTGAGGGTGGCTTCCTTGCAGAGCTGCGTGCAGGAATCATTGTTTACAGCACTTGGGCGTGGGCTGTGGGGCCTTGGAAATGCAGAAACACACAGACAGTTTACTAGCAGCCATCACTGTTTGCCATGCTCTAGTGACTCTGTAGGACCCCATCCCTCCCAGTTTACAAACCCGCCTGAGCTCTGTGCAGCAGCTTTTGCATATAAATGGCCTGCCCTATGGCAGCTTAACCCAACAAACTGCAGCTCTGGTCAGACCAGGAGAAATCTACAGACCTTATTGTAGTTCCTGCTGGGTGGCCTCAGACAGTAGCTGACCTGCACCCCATTGGAGAACCAAAAGCCAGTGTACCTAGTGGTCATTTTGAGATGACATCAGATTTCAACTTCTCATATCTATAAGTGACACATTGAAGAGGCAGACTCAGTGAGCACCAAAGCCCCACTGAAGTAAGTCCTGCCCCATAAGGGTGTCTCCAGCACAGCAGTTCTTCCATTATAGCGGGTCCTCACAGACAATTGGCCTGGAGGTAAATTCCTCCCAGTATACCAAAAGCAATCAAGGCTTAACTACAACAAGACTCTGCACTCAGCCTACAAAGGTGATTGGGGAGGCTTAACCACTGGGCCCTATAGGTCACCTACCACACAAAGCCACTCCATCAACACAGGGAAGCAGCTAGAATGTGGAGACAAAGAAACATGTCACAAATGAAAAAAATGGAGGAAAACAAACTACTGGACATAGAGTTCAAAACCACATTTATGCTGAAACCAGTTTGGCTCAGTGGATAGAGTGTCGGCCTGCGGACTGAAAGGTCCCAGGTTCAATTCCGGTCAAAGGTATGTACCTTGGTTGCAGGTACATCCTCAGTAGGGGACATGCAAGAGGTGGTTGATCGATGTCTTTCTCTCATCAATGTTTCTAACTCTCTCTCTCTCTCTCTCTCTCTCTCTCTCCCTTCCTCTCTGTAAAAAAATCAATAAAATATATTAAAAAAAACACATTTATAAGGTTACTCAAGAATCTGCAAAAAACCTCTGAGGAACTTAGTGAGACCTTTAATGATCTTAATGAAAAATTGCCAAAAGAAAAAAGAAAAAAGAAAAAAGAAAAGGACCAGTCAGAAATTAAGTATACACCGTCTGAAATAAAGAATATACAGAAATTCAACAGTAGATAAAAGGACCTCAAGAATCAAACCAAAGATTTGAAACATGAGGAAACAAAAAACACCCAACCAGAAAAATGAAAAGAAAAAAGAATCCAGAAATATGAAGATAGTGTAAGGAGCCTCTGAGACAACTTTAAGTATACCAACATCTGAATTATTGGGGTGCCAGAAGAAGAGAGAGAGCAAAATATTGAAAACCTATTAGAAGAAATAATGACAGGAAACTTTTCCTACCTGGTGAAAGAAATAGACTTACAAGTCCAGGAAGCTCACAGAACCCAAACAAGAGGAATCCAAAGAGGACCAAAATACATCATAATGAAAATGCCAAGGGCAAAAGACAAGAGAGAATCTTGAAAGCAATAAGAGAAAAACAGTTAGTTACCTAGAAGGAAGTACCCATACAACTGTCAGCTGATTTCTCAAAAGAAACGATGCAGGCCTGATGGGAGTGGCAAGAAATATTCAAGGTGATGAACAGCAAGAACCTACAACCAAAATTACTCTACCGAGCAAAGCTATCATTTAGAATTGAATGTCAGATAAAGAGCTTCACAGACAAGAAAAAGCTTAAGGAGTTCAGCACCATCAAACCAGGATTATATGAAATGCTGAAGGTTATTCTTTAAGAAAAGGAAGAGAAGAAAAAGGTAAAAATAAAAATTATGAACAACAAAATGATAACAAATACATACCTATCAACAAGTGAATCTAAAAATCAAGTGAATAAAAAATCTGATGAACAGAATAAACTGATGAATATAATAGAATCAGGGGCAAAGAAAGGGAGTGGACTTACAATTCTCAGGGGAAAGGGGGTGTGAGGGGTGCAGGAAGAGATTGGACAAAAATCTTACACCTATGGATGAAAACAGTGGCAGAGGGTAAGGACATGGGGTGGGGTGGGGAATCTGGTGGAGGGGAGCTATGGGAGAAATAATGTAATATGTAATAATCTGAACAGTAAAGATTTATTTTAAAAAAGGCAGAAATATGCAAATTGCCCATACCTCTGCAATGCCCCCCAACCAATCAGGAGTTAATATGCAAATTAATCCAACAAAGATGATGGGTTAATTTGAATATTCAAACACGGAGAGAAGACTGAAGACTGAAGACTGAAGAGGCTTGGCTTCTCTGCTGTGGTCGGAGCAAAGGCTGGGGTCCCAGGTGTCCGAGGAAAACTGGTGCTGGCAGCAAGGGAAAAGAAAGCCTATTGCATGAATCTTCATGCAACGAGCCTCTAGTCTATATATATATAAAAACGTAAGCCAACCATCCGACCATTCAATCATCTGACCAGAAGCTATCCCATGCAATGACCACTAAGGGGCAGACACTCAATGTGGGAACTGCTGAGCTTTGGTGACTTGGCAGCTGCAATTCTCAGGTGATGCACCCAAAACCAGAGAAGAGGGAACCTGATTCTGGGGTGTGTCACTTGGCAATCACCCTCTGCCAGTCCAGGACCCCTCAGGGTATGTTGGAGAGAGGGTTTCTTCCTGATCTCTATAGTCCAGGCCAAGGGACCCCACCAGTACACGAATCTGTGCATTGGGCCTCTAGTAAATAATAAGTGTGAAAAGTCTTTATTTTAAATTTTTTATGATATTACAAATTCCCAACATTTAAAAGGGATGGTAACTTTTAGCTTTCAGTATGTCCCCTGTTTACATGAAAACACTCACTTTGTAACAACAAAATGCTGGTGAAAGGAAGGCAATGTGATTTGCTATATGATTTGCTATGAAATACTCTGTTCTCTTTAGCATTCTTAGTACAATATAAAAGAGAAACAAATACTATACATACTTCTTTAAAAGTGCATTAAGTGAATTCAACAATGGTTCAAGGTTGAAAAATAGATTGTCAGTGTTAACCAACTCATAACTATCAAATCCTGCTAAAGGTTTTTAAAAAATTCTGGAACAAATATTTATTGAAAGCCTAGAGCTGAGCTTGGATAAATGAAATATGGTGCCTACCCATAAGGAACTAGCAATTCAGGTTTGATTCAGTGACTACAGAAACTCTCTTTAATGCCCATTAGTTCTAGAAACGAAAGGAGATAATCCTACAAATGCTGAGCCAATGCTTGACATACAATATAGTGTTCTATAAATGTTAGATGTTATTGTCACCATTATAAAACATAGCAAAAGAGATACCATTACTACTTTGTTGTGATTTGGTTTGCTTTATCCTTTAGTCTCCTGTAGGGCAGTGCCTGTAAAGCAAGATTAATTATGACAGAAATCTGAAAATGCTACCAAAGTGTTTGGTGACTACCTATTACCTTTTCTACCCAGGGATAACATAAACAGCCACCTTTTCTCAAAAACATTACTGCATTTTACTTTTCAGATTTTATGTTTCCTTTTTATCTAGGCCAGTGGTCTGCAAACTGCGGATCGTGAGCCATGGTTTGCTGCTCTGCTGACTAATGAGTTTGCCGACCACTGACCTAGACTCTTGATTCCAATAATTACAGGCTGTCGTTGTTCCTTGTGGGTAAGCCCCTTGGCAAATCTGCCAATATTTCCATCTAATCTGATTTTCAGGCCTCAGGTCTGAAGTTTCTGAGGCCCTTTCCCCCCATCTATTGTCAGCATTAGCACTGCATTTTTAAATGGAGCATGGACACAAGATTCAGGACTTTTGGATGTTGTTTCACTTATATTTTTTCAGCGTAAGGTCAGACATTTAATGGAAAAAGTGAGCAATTAATATTGAGACCCAATGAAGGCAGAGAGGTTACAGCATTGCTGACAGGCACTCCCATGCCCCATTTGTTCCAGCTTCCCTGTACCCTTACAGCTGAAGGCAGAACAGCTCAGAGGGTTGGCAGGAAAGGAAGCAAACATCTCGGGCGTGATTGTGTCACTGGAATTAATTTCACGCTATTTAAATCTCCTCGCAGCAGCTCCCTATGACTCTGGCAGCTGACCAACCCCTCAAGAGTACAATAACCTGGCACATGACTTCCTGGTACAATTGCACTTTGGTCCAGGCTCTCACATTGTCATGCCACATGGGGACATCAGGCTGCCCTTGCTTTGCTGGATTCCTCCCAGAGCTGGACACATCAGTGGGCACAGGCTGTGGATTAACCAAAGTCTTACTTTGCAAACATCCTTTTTGGGTAAGCCCTATCATGGAAGCAAAGACCTGCTTGCCTTTTTCTCTAGCACAGAAATTCATTAATTAAGTAGGCAGGGTTTTGTGTTGTTTTTTTTTCTCTACAGGAGAAGGAAAACCTTTATTTTTTATGCAAGTTGAAAAAAATTATTTATCAAAAGAAATAGGAAGTTTCACTATTTCACTCACAAAGTGAAGAAAAAAAGTAGAAGGATAATATTTTGCAGTAGCTTCTTTATAAAATATCCTAGAAGTGAGCGAGACAGAGCAGGAAGATTTTGGGTGTCATCAACTGTAAGTGGATGAGAGGGGCTGGCTGTATGTGTGGAGAAAGTGGCATGGACTTGCATTGGGAACTCCTGGGTCTGGTCTATGGACATCTAGTTGGGAGGAGCCTGAGAAAGCCACTGGTTCCTGGACCTCATCTCTTCCTCACTAAACCAGAGAAGGATTAGCTGACCTCCAGGGTCTGTAAGAGTGAAAGGTCAGCATCATTTTCTTGGGAGACACAGTTGGATTGTCACTGTCTTAGTGGTGCCCTTCTCTGAATGGATGCCTGCAGCACACAGGCATGACCTTGTCACAGCTCTCATGCCATACTGAGCATCTACTTCCACCCTCCACCTGGAGCCTGTCAGGGCAGACTGCTCTCCTTGTGTCTTATTCCAGGCAGTAGCCCATTGTTAGCAGATTGGGGACACCAAGTGAATATTGATGACAGTGACAAAGGGAGGAAAAGATGGAAGAAGGGAAAGAAAGGAAAAGGAAGAAGAGAAGTGGGAGAAGAATGAGGGGGAATGGATGCTTGTTATTATTTCCTTCATATCTCTTCCACACCACACATGAGTGCTGGGATCCCCAGGAAGGTCCCTGTTCCCAGATTTCTTTTCTTCCAACCCCTCAATCCAGTTTCCTCATTCCTGTATTTTTTATCTTAGTGTCTCATTTGATAAAAGACCAATTTGTTGCAATATGAGTAATTGTGTTGATCCTTTCAGGACATATTGACGCAGATTTCCTAGGGATAGTGCTGAAAGTGAGAATCAGGGTTCTTAGGCAGCCATTCTGGAGTAATGTAACTTAGCTGCCCATTACAAATGCTCAGAGGACCCACACTGAGAAAGAGCTTTGCTTTTGCCCATTTTAGTTGAGACAATATAGACTCAATGGTGTCTCTTCTCCACTGTTGTGAGAGGTCACCCAGTGGCTGTAAGCACGGATAGTATGACCTCCAGGTTAGGGCAGAAAACAGCAGAGGTGCATGGTGCCTCTAGTTCCCTCTCTATGGCCACATGTTCTAGGAGGCTGGCCTTGCATTAGTGAGAAGTGAGACTTTACTGTGTTAGACCACTGAGATTTGGGGATTTGCCTTGTTGGAAGTTCATATTAATTCCCAAACTAATACATACATTGTGCTACAAACCCACAAAAACAGAGAACACATTTACATCAAGATTTCTAGAGTTTTAATAAACCTAACTAAGGAGGTAAAAGACCTATATGCAGAAAACTACAGGACACTGAAAAAAGAGTTAGAGGAAGATGTAAACAGATAGAATAGCATACCATGCTCATGGATTGGGAGAATCAACATCATTAAAATGTCCATACTACCCAAAGCAATCTATAATTTCAATGCACTACCCATTAAAATACCAACGACATATTTCACAAACCTAAAAAGAATTCTTCAAAGATTCATCTGGAACAAAAAAAAAAAAAAAAAAAAAAAAGACCGAGAATAGCCACAGCAATCCTGAGAAAGAAGAATAAAGTAGGTGGGATTTCAATACCAGATTTCAAACTATATTACAAAGAAACTGTTCTCAAAACAGCCTGGTACTGGCACAAGAACAGACATATAGACCAATGGAATAGAATAGAGAATCCAAATATCCACTCATACCACTATGCTCAATTAATATTTGACAAAGGAGACATGAACATACAATAGAGCCAAGACAGCCTCTTCAATAAATAGTGTTGGGAAAATTGGACAGATACATGCAAAAAAAATGAAACTGGACCACCAACTTACACCAAATACAAAAATAAACTCAAAATGGATACAGTACTTAAACATTAGCAGGGAAACCATAAAAATACTAGAGGAATCCACAGGCAGCACAATCGCAGACATATGCCTAAAGAACTTCTTCATTGACACTGCTCCAAAGCAATGGAAGCTAAAGAAAAAATAAACAAATGGGACTACATCAAAATAAAAAGCTTTTGCACAGCAAAAGAAACCATCAACAAAACAATAAGAAAGACCTGGGAGAGGAGAAAATGGCGGCGGAGTAGACGGGCGCGTCTGGAGCTTTGTCTCTGGGCAGAGGGAGAGAGAGCGGCTGAGAGTTGCATTGGGAGTGTTTGTTGGCAAGCTAGGAGTCAGTTGTCCTCCAGGGGAAGGCGGAGAACTGCTGGAAGGGGCTCTCCCGGCCAGGCAGCCCCACTGCCACGGGATTTTTGTTGGTCGGAGCCACCAGCGCGAACCCGGAGCCCGAGCCATCTTGCAGTGGGAGGTGGATGTCTGCGGCGCTCTGAAGCCTTCAGTTGGGCACCCATCGAGCAGCCAGGAACCCGGGGACCCAGAACTCTGCTCTCCAATCGGCACAGACACTTGTCGGAATCAGAGATCCACAGAGCACACGGAAAGGTCAGATTGAGCCTGACTTAAAGGGGAGGTGGATGTCTGCCGAGGTCTGAAAGCTGCGGCTGACAGAGGCACCCACAGAGCAGCCAGGACCCAGAGCTTGGCTTCCCAGGCAGCACAGACACGCAGACTGAGGATTCAGAGATCCTCACTGCGCGCCCGCCCCAGAAGGGTCAGATTTCGCCTGGGCCAGGGTGCGGTCTCCTACCCCCACAGGGCAGAGACGCGGACACTGTGGGAGCCGGGCTGCGGGAAAGCTGCCTCTGGAGAGGTCCGAGGAGGTGGTCAGGGCGTGATCCCTGAGTGTGAAGGCAAACCCTCTGAGCTGTTGACAGAGGAGAGCTCCAAAAAACGACTCTTTTTTTTTTTTCTTTTTCTCTGGGGCAGAGGGACAACCTGGGAGTTATTGCAGTGTCCAGGCTGCAAAACCCCCACAAACTGGTTTTGGGAACCACAGAGTAGCAGGATCTGAGCACAGCCTAGAGAGGTCCTGTGCTTTGTCTCAGAGATCAATTCCGAAACACGGCCACCCAATGGATGACACACAAATTGACTCTCGCATAACCACAAGAGAATAAAGAGATTAAAACACCAAGAGGGGAACACAGGGAACTGCAATACCTCCCCTACTGGGAAACAGGAGTGCCAAGCAGAATAATAGTGGAAGTGAAGGACCATTCTATTTTTCTTCTTCTTCTTTTTTTTTTTTCCTTTTTTCTTTTTCTTAATTTTTAATTCTTTATTTTTCATTTTCACATATTTTAATTAAAAGAATATTTTTTTTCTTTCTGCCTCAATTGATTTTACCTTTATAATTACTACATTTTTGTTTTAAACTAGTATTATTAATTACTACTAGTACTTTACCGTTTTTGGAAAAAAAATGTCATTTTGTTTTCTCTTTATTTTATTTTGGGATTAGAGTTCTACATTCTATTTTCATCTTCCCTTTAGCATAATTTTACTCCAACTCAACTCCACCTTTATGCCAACACTTTCCTCCTAACTTTCCCCATTTTGCTGTCTTGTTTCTCTTTCCCTTTTCCAACTTTAGATTCTCCCTATTTTTCTCTTTACCTGGTTAAAATTTCACCCCATTTATATATCTAATTTCAAATCCCCTACTACAAGTCCAAACAAACCTCTCCCCTCTTGTCTTCACTAGCCAAAAAGTTGTTTTTTCTCTATGTCCTTTTGTTGCTATTTGCCTGAAAAATGATTATATCGATTTTTTGAAAATTTTTTTGAGAGATTGTTTTAGTTTATTCTACTTGTTTTATTTTGCTTTTTGCTTGCTTTGTTTTCTACCTCTCTTTTCCCTCATCTCCCTCGATACCAGTTGCTATTTGCAATTTGCATCAATCTCTAGGTACTGGTTGCTGGCCTTTATTGGGATTAGTGACTGTTCTATTGAACTTCTCTCCTGACATCTATATTTTGTTCCTCTTTTCTCTCTTATACACTTTCTTTTCTCTCTGACTTTTTTCTCTTCCTCTTTCCTTCTCCTTTTTCTCCTTTTTATTTTCTTATTTTATTTTATTGTTCATTTATTTATCTTTTTTTTTCTCACTCTCCCAATTTGATTTTGGCACTTCTTTCTTTTCTTTCTTCCTCGTTTTCCTCTTCTTGTTACTCTAATTTGTCCTTCATTGGTGGTCACCTTATTTGTGATTATTAACATCTTGAATACATTTCTACTCAGTGCCTTGTGTGCTGTACCTGGTCGTGTTGTAGTTTGTGCCTTTCAGTCAACGTAGGAGAGAGCACTACCTAACCAGACACCCAGAGAAGAAAGACCATGGTCAGAAAAAGAAACAGCCCACAAAAGACAGAAAGGCAGGTTTCACCAGAAAAGGAAGTAAACGAAATAGAACCACAAATAAGCCTACCAGAGAAAGAGTTCAGAGAAATTATCATAATGTGGTTGAAATGAATGGAAGACAAATTTGACAATATGAGTAAGAGCCAAGAGGTAACGAATAAGAACCTAGAGGAGGTGAAGAAGCATGAAGAATAAATGCAGAAGAAACTAGAGGAGGTGCAGAATAAACAAGAAGAAATGCAGAAGAAACTAGAGGAGGTGCAGAATAAACAAGAAGAAATGAATAATGAGATCACTGCTATAAAGAACTCAATAGAAAGCATCAAAAGTAGACTAGAAGAAGCAGAGGACCGCATCAGTGAGGTAGAAGACAAGTTAGGAAAAAATACCCAAGTACAGCAGCTTCTAGAAAAAAAAGTTAAAAAGCAAGAGGAGAGTCTAAGGGAACTTTGGGATAACATGAAACAAAATAACATCCGCATAATTGGGGTTCCAGAAAGAGTGGAAACTGAACAAGGATTAGAGAACGTGTTTGAAGAAATAATGACAGAAAATTTCCCCAATATAGAAAAGAAAAAACACACACAAATCCAAGAAGCTCACAGAGTCCCAAGCAAAATGAACCCCAACAAACCGACACCGAGGCACATTATAATTAAATTGGCAAACACTGACGACAAAGTAAGAATCTTAAAAGCAGCCAGAGAGAAACAGAAAGTTACCTACAAAGGAACCCCCATAAGACTAGCTACTGACTTCTCAACAGAAACTCGTCAGGCCAGAAGAGAATGGAATGAAATATACAAAGTCATGCAAAGGAAGGGTCTGAATCCAAGAATACTGTACCCTGCAAGACTCTCAATCAAAATTGAAGGTGAAATCAAAAGCTTCACAGACAAAAAAGACTAAGGGAATATATTACCACCAAACCAGCAATGCAAGAAATGTTAAAAGGTCTGCTGTAATAAAAAGAAAGAGGAAGCGAAGAAGGAACTCGGGGGTAAGGACTAAAAATGGCAACAGATAAGTACTTATCAATAATAACTTTAAATGTAAACGGATTAAATGCTCCAATCAAAAGACATAGGGTAACCGATTGGATAAGAAAACATGATCCATATATCTGCTGTCTGCAAGAAACCCACCTTAGGAAGAGACGCACACAGATTGAGGGTGAAGGGATGGAACATGGTACTTCAGGCAAATGGAAATGAAATAAAAAACTGGGGTTGCAATACTTATATCTGACAAATTAGATCTCAAAGTGAAGGACATAACAAGAGATAAAGAAGGCCACTTCATAATACTAAAGGGAACAATCCAACAAGAAGAAATAACTCTGGTAAACATATATGCCCCCAATATAGGAGCACCTAAATACATAAAAAAACTCTTGCAGGATAATAAGGGAGAGATTGACAGCAATACAATCATAGTAGGAGACTTTAATACCCCACTGTCACCATTGGACAAATCCTCTAAACAAAAAATCAGCAAAGAAACAATCCTAAATGACTCACTAGACCAGATGGAATTAATTGACATCTTCAGAACATTTCACCCCAAAGCCACAGAATATACATTCTTCTACAGTGCACATGGGTCATTTTCCCAGATAGATCATATGTTGGGTCATAAGAAAAGTCTCTTCAAATTCAAGAAGATAGAAATCATATCAAGCATTTTCTCAGACCACAGAGGCATAAAACTGGAAATCAACTATAATAAAAACAATAGAAAGAAATCAAACACATGGAGACTAAACAGCATGCTTTTAAACAACGACTGGGCCACCAGAGAGATCAAGGAAGAAATAAAAAACATCATGGCAACAAATGACAATGACAACACAACAATACAAAATTTATGGGACACAGTGAAAGCAGTCTTGAGAGGGAAGTTCATAGCCCTACAAGCCTACTGCAAAAAACAGGAAATAATGGTAATAAATCACCTAAACCTACAACTCAAAGAGCTAGAACGTGAGCGACAAGAAAAGCCCAGTGTACTCAGAAGGAAGGAAATAGTGAAGATCAGGACGGAGATAAACAACTTGGAGACCAAAGAAACAATTCAAAAGATCAACAAAACAAAGAGCTGGTTCTTTGAAAGGATAAACAAGATTGATGGACCCCTAGCCAGTCTCACCAAGAAGCAAAGAGAGAAGACCCAAATAAACAAAATCAGAAATGAAAGAGGAGAAATAACAACAGACCCTGTGGAAATACAAAGGATTGTTAAAAAATACTATGAACAACTCTATTCCAACAAATTGGACAACCTGCAAGAAATGGACATTTTCCTAGAAAAAATATAACCTCCCAAAACTCAATGAGGAGGAAGCAAAACATCTCAATAGTCCAATAACTATGGAAGAAATTGAAGCAGTAATCAAAAAGCTTCCAGCAAATAAAAGCCCGGGTCCAGATGGTTACACAGGAGAGTTTTACCAAACATTCAAGGAAGAATTAAAACCTATCCTCCTCAGACTATTCAAAAACATTCAAGAAGAAGGAATACTACCAAACACCTTCTATGAAGCCAGCATCACCCTAATACCAAAACCAGATAAAGACAACACAATGAAAGAGAATTATAGGCCAATATCTCTCATGAACATAGATGCCAAAATCCTCAACAAAATTCTAGCAAACCGGATCCAGCAGTACATCAGAAAGATCATACACCATGACCAAGCAGGATTGATCCCAGGAATGCAGGGATGGTTCAATATCCGCAAATCAATAAATGTGATACATCACATAAACAAATTGAGAGATAAAAATCACATAGTCATATCAATTGATGCAGAAAAAGCATTTGACAAAATCCAACATCCTTTCTTGATAAAAACTCTCAGCAAATTGGGAATAGAAGGATCATACCTCAATATCATAAAAGCCATATATGATAAACCCACAGCTAACATCATACTCAATGAGCAAAAACTAAAACCATTTCCCCTAAGAACAGGAATAAGACAGGGATGCCCACTCTCACCTCTCCTGTTCGACATAGTACTGGAAGTATTAGCCATTGCAATTAGACAAGAAGAAGAAATAAAAGGCATCCAAATTGGAAAGAAGAAGTAAAGCTGTCCTTATTTGCAGATGACAGGATATTGTACATAAAAAACCCAAAGGACTCCATTCCAAAACTAATTGACTTAATTAATGAATTCGGCAATGTAGCAGGATACAAAATTAATGCTAAGAAGTCTGTGGCATTTCTATACACTAACAGTGAAATTATAGAAAGAGAAACTAAAAAAGCAATCCCATTTACCATCGCACCAAAAAAATTAAGATACCTAGGAATAAACCTAACTAAAGAGGTAAAAGACCTTTATGCAGAAAACTACAGGACACTGAAAAAAGAGATAGAGGAAGATGTTAACAGATGGAAGAGCATACCATGCTCATGGATTGGGAGAATCAACATCATTAAAATTTCCATACTACCCAAAGCAATCTACAGATTCAACGCACTACCCATTAAAATACCAACGACATATTTCACAGACCTACAAAGAATTCTTCATAGATTCATCTGGAACAAAAAAAGACCATGGATAGCTACAGCAATTCTGAGAAAAAAGAATAAAGTAGGTGGGATCTCAATACCAGACTTCAAGCTATACTACAAAGCAACTGTTCTCAAAACAGCCTGGTACTGGCACAAGAACAGACATATAGATCAATGGAATAGAATAGAGAACCCAGATATCCACCCAAACCACTATGCTCAATTAATATTTGACAAAGGAGGCATGAACATTCAATGGAACCAAGATAGCCTCTTCAATAAATGGTGTTGGGAAAATTGGACAGATACATGCAAAAAATTGAAACTGAACCACCAACTTACACCAAATACAAAAATAAACTCAAAATGGATACAGGACTTAAACATTAGAAGGGAAACCATAAAAATACTAGAGGAATCCACAGGCAGCACAATCTCAGATATATGCCGAAAGAACTTCTTCACTGACACTGCTCCAAAGGCAATGGAAGCTAAAGAAAAAATAAACAAATGGGACTACATCAAAATAAAAAGCTTTTGCACAGCAAAAGAAACCATCAACAAAACAACAAGAAAGATCAATGCATGGGAGAACATATTTGCAAATGCTATCACTGATAAAGGTTTAATCTCCAAAATCTACAACCAACTTATACAACTTAATAAAAGGAAAATGAAGGATCCAATAAAAACATGGGCAACGGACCTAAATAGAACCTTTTCAAAAGACGACAGAAGGAAAGCCAAGAGACACATGAAAACATGTTCAAAGTCATTAATCATCCGAGAGATGCAAATCCAAACGACAATGCGATACCATCTTACACCTGTCAGAATGGCAATCATCAACAAATCAACAAACGACAAGTGTTGGTGAGGATGCGGAGAAAAAGGAACCCTTGTGCACTGTTGGTGGGAATGCAGACTGGTGCAGCCACTGTGGAGAACAGTATGGAGTTTCCTCAAAAAACTAAAAATGGATCTCCCATTTGACCCAACAATCCCACTCTTAGGAATTTATCCTAAGAAATTACAAACACCAATCAGAAAGGATTTATGCACCCCTATGTTCATAGCAGCACAATTTACAATAGCCACAATTTGGAAACAGCCTAGGTGCCCGTCAGCAGATGAGTGGATCAGAAAACTGTGGTACATCTACACAATGGAATTCTATGCTGCCATTAAAAAGAAGGAATTCTTACCATTTGCAGCAAAATGGTTTGAACTGGAGAGCCTTATGCTTAGCGAAATAAGCCAGTCAATGAAGGAGAAGCATCACATGATTGCACTCATTGGGGGATAATAAAGAACATTATAAACTGATGAACAAAAGGATAGATACGGAGACAGTAAAGCTTCAAACAGACTGTGAAATTACAGCAGGAAGATTAAAGTTAGGTGAGGTAGATAAGAGATCAATCAAAGGACTTGTATCTATGCATATAATCATAACCAATGAACATAGACACTGGGGGGTTGGGGTATGCCTGGGAGGGAGGGGGGGCAATGTGAAGATATGTATAAAAAATTAATAAAAAAAAATCTAAAAAAAAAAAAAGAAAGACCACTGTATGGGAGAACATATTGGCAAATGTTATCACTGATAAATGTCTAATCTCCAACATCTACATCCAACTTATACAACTTAATAAAAGAAAGATAAATGATCCAATAAAAAAATGGGCAACAGACCTAAATAGAACCTTTTTGAAAGAAGACAGAAGGAAGGCCAAGAGACACATGAAAACATGTTCAAAATTACTAATTTTCTGTGAGATGCCAATCAAAATGACAATGTGATACCATCTCACACCTGTCAGAATGGCAATCATCAACAAATCAACAAACGCAAGTGTTGGCGAGGATGAGGAGAAAAAGGAACGCTTTTGCACTGCTGGTGGGTATGCATACTGGTACAACCACTGTGGAGAACAGTATAGAGTTTCCTCAAAAAACTAAAAATGGAACTCCCATTTGACCCAGAAATCCCACTAATAGGAATATAGCCTAAGAAATTAGAAACACCAATCAGAAAGGATTTATGCACTACTATGTTCATAGCAGCACAATTTACAATAGCTACAATTTGGAAACAGCCTAGGTGTCCATCAGCAGATAAGTGGATCAGAAAACTATGGTACATCTACACAATGGAATTCTATGCTGCAATAAAAAAAGAAGGAATTCTTACCATTTGCAGCAACCTGGATGAACTGGAGAGCATTATGCTAAGTGAAATAAGCCAGTCAATGAAGGAGAAACACCACATGATCTCACTCATTTGTGGATAATAAAGAACATTATATTCTGATGAACCAAAAGATAGATACAAAGGCAGTAAAGCATCAGACTGTCAAATTACAGCAGGAAGGTTAAGGAGAGGTGGGGTAGATAAGAGATCAACCAAAGGACCTGTATGCATGCATATAAGCATAACCAATGAACATAGACACTGGGGGGTTGGGGTATGACTGGGAGGGGGAGACAATGGGGAGATATGTATACATGTAGCACAATAAAAAAAACAAAGATTTCTAGAGTTTTGAATGATGACCTTCTGGTCAGAGAAAGTTATAAATTTGTGGTTTTTCACAGAGAGGGCAATATTTCTTCTCCATTGTAAAATCAATGTCAAAGTCAGAAATATACCATTTGTGAATTAATATACTTGTAAAATGCTAAGATGAGGAATAGTCTGAAAATATGGTGTTGAATCAAGTTTTAAATTACAGTGATGCCATGAGCGAGGTATAGTCACTTCATTACCCACAGAGCATTTCACATATAAATAAAAATGATATTCATGCTATTTATACTTGTGAATCTAAAAAATTTTGGGTGTTGCCTGCCATGCTAATAGACTGTATTTGAGCAAGTCTTGATTTTGACAGTTCCAGTTCTGTGTTGGGAAACAAGATAGAAAGAGGAAAGACATAAAATATCTGAATGCTACTGTGTTTGACCTTAGCTCTTTTCTACCCACCCTTTCCCTGATGTCTATTACCACGGGGAGACAGAAGTATTTAACAGAGGAAGTGAGAGGACTTTCTTATTCTGTATTTGAATTTTTAAAATTAAATTTCTTGGGGTGACATTGTTTAGTAACATTATATACGTTTCAGATGTACAATTCTATGATACATTTCTGTACATTGCACTGTGCACTCCCCACCCAAAGTCTAGTCTCAATTTGTTGCCATATATATATTTTACCATTTTTACCCTCTTCATTCTTTTCTAATCCCACTCCTCTCTAATAACCACCATACTATTGTCTGTGTCTATGAATTTTTCGTTTGTTCATTTGTTGCTTTTGATTTTATATCACACATATGAGTAAAATCATATGGTTTTGTTCTTTTCCATCTGACTTATTTAACTTAGCATGATATTCTCAAGATTCATCCATGTTGTCACAAATGACAGTATTTTATCTTTTATTAGGGCTTAGTAATATTCCATTATATCTATTATATATATTATATATCTACCTATATAATATATATATATATATAATTTCTTTTTATATATCTATATCTATATATATCTATATATCTATATCTATATCTATATCCATATATATATATATATATATATATATATATATAATTTCTTTTTTATCTAATCATTCATTGAGGGACACTTACGTTGTTTCCATGTCTTGGATATGTGAATAATGCTGTGAATAATATTACAAATAAATGTTTTCAAAATTTTCAGGTAGTTACCCAGAAGAAGGGTTGCTGGGTCATATAGTAGCTTAACTCTTAATTTTTTTTTTTTTTGAGGAACCTCAATATTGTTTTTCAATGGCAGATTTGAGCAGATTTCAATAGCAGCAACAGAAGATTCAGATATGCTTTTCTGGGAAGCTCTTTTACCCAATCCAAGGAGCCAGTTTCTTTGCTTAAGGTTGCTGCTGTGTTCTTTCTGGTCCAGCTCCAGCTGCAGGCCTCAGTGAGTGCAGGTGGAAGAGGCTCCCTTGCCCACAGGGGTGAGAGATAAGGGAAGATGTGGGTTGCCTCTGGTTCCATTTTGGCGTGTTAAACCACACCCTCAGGCTGTTAAACAATTAGACTAGTGATAGATACTCTGTGCTTATGTAACAATGAACAATTTACGAACCACTTTTAGACCAGAATAGTAAGGATTCTCAAAATTAAGAGTATTAAGACTACCAAGGACTTATAGTCTCGTAGTGGAAATGAAGGCAGAGTGAGGCCCAGAGTGGGCAGGTGGCTTGCCAATACTCATGTAGCTGCCTAACTGCAGCTGTGATGGGAGTTGAGATCTCCCAAGTCCAGTGGGCCATCTTCCCATTGTTATATGAAACCCCACTGTTGCCTGCACAGCTGGTTGCCTTGTTGGAAGCTTTGGCCCTTCCAACAATCCTTCGAGGAGAAATGGCAAGTCATTTAGGGCATCTCCAAATTCAGAAAAAGAAACAGAGGTTCAGAAAAATGAGCACCTTGTTTAAGGGTGGAGTGCAGTTTGCTTCAGCTTTAAGGTCTTTTACCCAGCATGCAGCCTCGCTGCTCTTAAGTGTGGCCATGGTCACAGCTGCCTAAAACCCTTTGATTAGCCCGAGGGCAGCCAGAGTATTTCATGCAAAGAAGTAAAA
This sequence comes from Lasiurus cinereus, assembly GCA_011751065.1. Taxonomy (NCBI): domain Eukaryota; kingdom Metazoa; phylum Chordata; class Mammalia; order Chiroptera; family Vespertilionidae; genus Lasiurus; species Lasiurus cinereus. Next base: position 3,177,965 of record JAAGEH010000380.1, read on the forward strand.
TGTAATCACTGACACCTGGGTGAGAATAAAAAAAAAAGACAATTACTAAAATTTGTTACAGAACAAGAGAGCAGTTGGCTTGCATTGTGTGGGGTGAGGATAGTGGATTTTGCAACAGGCTTTGAGAGGAAAGTACAGATTTTGTCTGTTGTCACCTTTGGCCCACTCTCTTGCCACTTCAGGAAAAATTTATCTGAAGATGAGGATTAATGTAATTGCTGATTCCATTACTTCTGTGCTTTTTGAATGAAATTTGATCCTTCTGCTTCACATTCCTTCTCCTCACCTGCTCTGAAAAGCAAATTTAATTCTTTGAAGGAAAATCAGTCCAGACCAGAACTCACATAGGACTGGCCTCTCCTCCTCTTCTGAAAGCATCAGGGGCTCCTCAGAGCCACAAATGCTTCTCTGCCGGACTGTTTACTTTGCATGGTTTATTCCATCAAGGTCTAATTTCAGGTGCTCAGTGAGACCCAGATGTTTGAGACTGGTAGCCCTGCAGAATAAATAGTTTCTTATACTAACTTCTTCCAACATTCATTTTAGCATTCTCTGGAGATTCTGCTGGTGGAAAGTGTACTAATCTTTAATCAGCTGTGTGTTCAGCCATCTCCATATTTGCTAACCCAGCTGCCCAGAAGGCGATGACTCTCTGCAACCCAAGAGGCTCACCTTTGCTTCCGGGGATTCTCCCATTGCTCTACTTACTCCAAGTTCATAAACTGAACAAATTAAATGTCACACAGAAAGATGAACCCTATCACCTTCTTTATAACTCTCTGTCCGATGTTTTTTGTTGTTGTTGTTGTTTTTGTTTTCAGCTCCTTTTAATATGTATACAGCACAAATTGATACTGTTCTTTATAAATACAGTGGTACCTCGAGATACAAGTTTAATTCGTTCCGTAACCTTGCTCGCATATCAAGTTGCTCGTATCTCAAAGCAAATTTCCCCATTGAAATCAATTGAAATGCAGTTAATCCGTTCCAGCCCCCAAAATGCCACCCCAGTTGTTCTTGTTACATGTTTTTGAATAAGAAAAATGTATTTATAAATGACAAATATTGTATAAAAACATAATAAAAGAGAACGTAAAGGAATAAACTGGTTTTATAAAGTGTATTTACCTACTCGTTACACTCTTAATGCTACACTTTATTCCTAAACTGAATGTAAATTAACTAATCTTCACTGAACTTAATTGCTACTGGTCTTTGCATTTTTGGCCGATTTAAAAAAAAAAATGTGTCCAAAGAGGTTTGCCTTTTCCTCCCTTTCAGAATGTTTCTGAAATGGGTGAGGCAAGTTTCATTGAACAGCTCCGATGCACGACCAGTAGCAACTTTTTCGGGGTGTTTCTTTTCCACGAAGTGTGACACCCTCTCCCGCATTCCTAAGATCTCCTTTATCTCACTTGTAGAGATCTCCTCCACCTCTGGCTCCCCCTCGAAACCAATTTCTTGGAGAACCTCTGCATGTTGCTGAGATTGCAACGCTTGTAACTCCTCCGTGATGAGTTCCAGAGAGTGCTCCTCGACGAGCTCGTTCACGTCTCTCTCATCCACCTCCAGGCCCATGGATTTTCCCAGAGACACTATCTCCTCCTCCACTGGCACCTCGGGTTCGAATCCTTCGAAGGTCCTTTCAGCTATGGCCTCAGGCCACAGCTTCTTCCATGCAGAGGTCAAAGTCCTCATTGTAACACCCAGCCAGGGCTGATCAATAATTCTGAGGCATATCACGATGTTAAAGTGGTTTTTCCAGAACTCTCGAAGGGTGAGGTTTGTGTTCTCCGTCACCTCAAAGCAGCGCCGGAACAGGTGCTTGATGTACAGCTTTTTAAAATTAGAAATCACCTCCTGATGCATGGGCTGCAGGATAGGAGTGGTGTTGGGAGGTAGGTAGACAACCTTTATAAACTTGAACTCTTCGAGGAGTTCATCTTCAAGGTTCGGTGGGTGAGCAGGAGCATTGTCGAGGATGAGGAGGGCTTGCATGGTTAGGTTGTTTTCCTGTAGATATTTCTTTTTTTTTAATATATTTTATTGATTTTTTACAGAGAGGAAGGGAGAGGGACAGAAGGTTAGAAACATCGATGAGAGAAAGACATTGATCAGCTGCCTCCTGTATGCCTCCTATGGGCGATGTGCCCACAACCAGGACACATGCCCTTGATCAGAATCGAACCCGGGACCTTTCAGTCTGCAGGCCGACGCTCTATCCACTGAGCCAAACCGGGCTCGGCTCCTGTAGATATTTCTTAACAGAAGGGCTGAAAACCAGGTTTACCCACTCCACAAAGAACTGCCTGGTGACCCAGGCCTTCGGGTTTGCCCTCCACATAACTTGCAGTTTATCTTTTAAAATGTTATGTGACTTAAAGACTCTGGGGTTTTCCGAATGGTATACGAGCAGAGGCTTGATCTTGCAGTCGCCACTCGCATTGGCGCACAGTGCGAGAGTTAGCCTATCCTTCATGGGTTTGTGGCCTGGCATCGCCTTCTCCTCTGCCATTATATAAGTCCTATTCGGCATCTTCTTCCAGAAAAGCCCTGTCTCATCACAGTTGAAGACTTGCTGGGGGATATATCCTTTGGCTTCTATCAGTTCGGGAAAAGTTTTGAGGTAATCCTCAGCTGCCTTCACATCCAAACTTGCTGCCTCACCATGCCTGACGATGGAGTGAATGCCAGACCTTTTCCTGAAGTTATCAAACCAGCCTCTACTGGCTTTAAATGAGTCTTTTTATGCTTTGTCCGTGAAAGTGCACAGGGTCTGCTCCAGCAAATCACCGTAAATCGCTCGCTCCTTCTCACATATGATGCCCTGTGTTAATGTATCTCCTTTAAGCTGCTTCTCCGTCACCCACACCATCAATAGATTCTCCAACTTTTCATGGAGAGAGCTACGGAGCTTAGAAATTATTGTAACGCCCTTAGCTGGCGTTATACCCTTTATCGACTCCTTCTGTTTAAGCACAGTGCATATTGTTGAAGTACTACGCCCGTATTGTCTCGCCAAGTCAGCCACTCGCACACCTTGCTCATATTTTTCTATGATTTCATGCTTTAATTCAATAGACATCATCTTCTTCTGAGCACTGACCTTTCCACTCTCTTTCTTCAGACCCATGGTTATAAAAAGAAATGTGATAAAGTATGTAAATGCACAAAAGATGCTTCGACAACGTGGTAAACAAGCACACTGACTGAGGCGTGGGAAACTATGAGATGCTGGAGTCACGGTAAACTGGTGGGTCGTGTGCAGCTGGCCGAGCCGCGCGATTACTCATATCTCAAATGTTGCTCGTATTTCAAAGCAAAAAATCGCTCGCTCGACGGTTCGTATCTCAAAAATCTCGTATGATAGAGCACTTGTATCCCGAGGTACCACTGTATCTAATTACAGGATTATGAAGTAAAAGAGACTAATTAATATATTTCCTGCTGCAGTTAAGCACACTGAGGCCAGAGAAATAATGTAACGTGTAAGGAACCCAGACAACTGGGTACTGGAACAGAGGGGTCCCAGTGCAATGCAGTCAGAGCCTCTGCAGCTATGGGCTAGCTCCATACACAGAATTCATGGCCTCTAGTTCTCCTTCCTTCCAGGACAACACAAGTTCCTCTCTGGGATGCTAATTGACTTAAATTGCTCCCTATTTAAGTTACTTCTGCAGGCAGTCCATGTGTCCCTGTTATCCAAAGAATACCCAATGCTTCTTGTGTTGTCAAGGGCACTTGTTTTTTCCTTCCAAATGATCTGTAAAGTCTAAAGGAAGGGCTCAGGGTCAGGCAGGGATGGCACATATAACAAACATGGTGGTTGATCATACACGGATTGACCTGCATACTGGTCACTGTTCCTCCATTATTTATTTATTTTTAAACTTATCTTTATTCTTGAAAGTATTTCAGATGTCCCTTTTTCCCCCCTCATTGATCGATCTCATACACCCATCCCAGCAACCCCTGCTCCCCAGTCCTTCACCACACTATTGTCTGTGTACATGGGTTATGCTTATTGGCATATAAATTCTCCTTTTAATCACTCCCCGGCCATTCCCCACCTTCTCCTTCCCTCTGGAGGTTCCTCAGTCTGTTGCATGCTTCTATATCTTTGTATCTATTTTGTTCATCAATTTATTTTGTTCTTTACATTCCATATATGAATGAGATCATGTGATACATGTCTTTCTCTGACAGATTTATTTCACTTAACATAATACTTTCTAGGTCCCTCCATGTTGTTTCAAAGGGTAAGAGATCCTTTTTTCTTTTCACAGCTGCATAGTATTCCATGGTATAAATGTACCACAGCTTTTTTATCCACTCATGTACTGATGGGCACTTGGGCTGTTTCCAGATCTTAGCTACTGTAAATTGCATGGCTATGAACATTGGGATGCATATATTCTTTCTGATTGGTGTTTCAGAATTCTTAGGATATATATGTCCTACAAGTGGGACACTGGGACAAATGACAGTCCCATACTGTTGTCCACAGTGGCTGCAGCAGTCTGCATTCCTACCAGTAGTATACTAGCGTTCCCTTTTCTCCACATCCTTGCCAGCACTTGTCATTTGTTAATTTATTGATGGAAGCCATTCTGACAGCTGTGAGGTAATATCTCACTGTCATTTTAATTCAAATCTCTCTAAGGATTAGTGACTTTGAACATTTTTCATATGTCTTTTGGCCTTCTGTATGTTCACTTTGGAGAAGTATCTATTTAGGTTTTTTAACCATTTTTTAATTGGGTTGTTTGTCTTCCTTTTAAATTGTATGAGTTCTTATATATTTTGCTTATTAATTCCTTACAAAGATGTATCATTGACAAATATGTTCTCCCACACAGTAGGCTCCCTTTTCATTTTGATTATTTCTTTTGCTGTACAGAAGATTTTTATTATGACATAGTCCCATTTGTTTATTTTCTCCTTGTTTCCTTTGCCCCAGGAGATGTATTGTAACTGGACAATCAATGGGTCCGTGCTACCTGTCACTACTTGAGCCAATTAAGCAGAGGTTGAATCATACATGAGCATTTATTCCAATACTGCCTGCAGCATGGGAGAGCAGCAGGTCATCCACAAAAATCTGCTCTGCAGATCCCCAAAAGCCAACTGCTTATATACCCTGTTTCCCCGAAAATAAGAGAGTGTCATATATTAATTTTTGTTCCCAAAGATGCACTAGGTCTTATTTTCAGGGGATGTCTTATTTTTCCATAAAGAAGAATACGGTTCACATTTATTGCTGAACAACAACAAAAAAAGGAAATTTATTACCTGTACATGGTACGGTAATAGTTGTCAACACAAACCAGCTCACTGATTGGCCGCAGCACAGCCGGAGCTGTTTAGGCAGTGTGGGGTCTCTTTAAATCAGGAGTCAGATGCCTTATGGTAGCTTTGGGGGCCTTATATTCCATGGAGGCCTTATGTTTGGGGGAGGCCTTATGTTCAGGGGAGGCCTTATTATCAGAGAGGTCTTATTTTTTGGGGGGATGCCTTATATTACAGCGAGAGGCAAAACTGGAAGTAAGTCTTATTTTCGGGGGATGTCTTACTTTAGGGAAACAGGGTAGGGTAGGACAAAGATTCTATAAGGAAATATGGATTATAAGTATGAGGAAGAAGGGATTATAGACATGGAGAAGTAGGAATCTGGGGTGAGACTCGATAGTTTGGACAACAATTTTGTTGATCTTTCCATGCAAATGGACCACTTTCCAAGGTTGACTCCCAGGTCCTGGGGCATACAACTCCCATCCAGGTCAGAATGTCCTTTCTTTAACCAACACAAGGAAATTATGATTAACAGAGCATGATTAATATTTCCCATAACCATAGCTAGTCCTCAACATTATGTTCTTTCCCCCAACATTTCGCCACTGCTATTTCTATCTCTCATATCTATGAGATTAGTTTTAAATGGAAAGTCTCACCCTGCTGGACTGCATCTGCTTCTTCCTTGAAAGAAGTTCTCAGGGATGGAATATAACAAATTCAGGATCTTTAATATGTTTTCTATCAACTGAGAATTGTCAGAAAGATTAAAACAGCACATTCCTTTAAATACCTCCCAACCATGGTTATTCTGCAACAGCAAATAATGTATTGTTGACCCATTTTCTAGAACTGCCTCTCAACCTGGCTCAGCTCTGACCTGGCTCAGCTCTTGATCCCCTGTATAGCCTTGCAAGTGGCATTCAGGACTTTTACCATGCTACAAGCCAGCTGGGTCACTTCTACATGAAGGGAGCCTACCATTACCAGCATAACAAAAATGGTCAAAGTAATATAGTCAGCAGGGCTCCACAGGTGGAGATCATCAGTGTAGTCTAGTGCCATGGCCTTGAGAAAGTCTCATTTGGTTCAGACCCTGTGATGTCTTTTTTCTTTCTTTTTTTTTAAATTAAATTAAGTCTTTATTATTCAGATTATTTACATTTGTTTCTCTTTTTTCCCCTCCATAGCACCCCTCCACCCAGCTCCCACCTTTCCCTCTGCCCTTACCTCCCTCCCATTGACCTCATCCATAAGTGTATGATTTTTGTCCAGTCTCTTCCTGTACACCCCTCACCCCTTTCCCCCTGAGAATTATCAGTCCACTCCCTTTCTGTGCTCATGATTCTATTATATTCACCAGTTTATTCTGTTGATCAAATTTTTAATTCACTTAATTTTTAGATTCACTTGTTGATAGATATGTATTTGTTGTTCATAATTTTTTGGCTTTTACCTTTTTCTTCTTTCTCTTTTAAAAGAGTATCTTTCAGCATTTCATATAATACTGGTTTTGAGTTGATGAACTCCTTTAGCTTTTTCTTCTCTGTGAAGCTCTTTATCTGCCCTGCAATTCTGAATGATAGCTTTGCTGGATAGATTATTCTTGGTTGGAGGTTCTTGCTATTCATCACGTTGAATATTTCTTGCCACTCCTGTCTGGCCTGCATCGTTTCTGTTGAGAAATCAGCTGACAGTTGTATGGGTGCTCCCTTGTAGGTAATGAACTGTTTTTCTCTTGCTGCTTTTAATATTCTCTCTTTGTCTTTTGCTCTTGGTATTTTAATTATGATGTGTCTTGGTGTAGTCCTCTTTGGATTCCTTTTATATGGGGTTCTGTGTGCTTCCTGGACTTGTAAGTCTATTTCTTTTACCAGATGTGGGAAGTTTTCAGTCATTATTTCTTTAAATAGGTTTTCAGTATCTTGCTCTCTCTCTTCTTCTGGCACCCCCACAATTCTGATGTTGGTACGCTTGAAGCTGTCCCAGAGGCTCCTTACATTATCTTCACATTTTTGGATTCTTTCCTCTTCTTGCTTTTCCAGTTGAATGTTTTCTGCTTCTTTATATTTCAAATTTTTGACTTGATTCTTGCCTTTCTCTAGTCTGCTGTTAGGACTCTGTAAAATATTTTTTATTTCAGTCAGTGTATGTTTAATATCTAGTTGGATCTTTTGCATCTCTAGTTGGTCCTTTTTCATCTCCTCTTGGCTCTCGCTAACTTTATCCAACTTTTCTAGCATATTCTCAAAAAACGTTATAAGCGTAGTTTTGAACTCTATATCCAGTCATTTGTTTTCCTCCATTTCTTTTGTTTGTGATCCCTTCCCTTGTCTCGGCATTTTCACTATGCCTGGAGATCTTCTGTGTTGGATTCAGCCTTATGATGCCAGACTTGCAAGACCACAGAAGCCTTTCTGTTGAGCCTTCCAGTCGGCCCTGCCCTCCATGGCCCCTGAATCTCACGTGACTGGGTAATCGCTGGAGCGGTCCTTGTGCGCGCATGCCTGCAGTGCCTCTAGACAGCTGCCTTTCTGGCTCCCCTGCGCTCCAGGACCACACGAGTCTGGTCCCCAGGGTTTCATCTGAAACAGGGGCTTAGTGGAGTCAGAAGTGGCACAGTTGGGAGGGTCTGTCTCCCACCCACTTGCGAAAGCCAGTGGCACAATCAGCAGTCTGTCCTCTGCACAGTGCCATGCGCGCTACCAGGCCTCTGATCTTTTGCAACACCCCTAAATTTCCGTGCACCTCTCCCTTTTCATAGTCCAAACTCCCCCTGTATGAGTTTCGGCTGGATCTGGGGTTTAGTGTCGTAAGATAAGGGGTTCAATGCCTTTGAGAGTCTCCGTTTCCCTCCTGCCAGAGAAAACCAGCCAGGTACTCTGGCACCCGCTCTCTCCACGAGTGCGTCTCCATAGCTCAGCTTTTTGCAGCTCCTCTGAGTCTCCGTGAGCCCCTCTCCTTCCCTCTAGCTGTAGAACTTCCACTCAGCCAGCTTTCCTGTGGTTCTGGATGATGTCCGTTCTGTCTTTTAGTTGTAGTTTTGAAATTGTTGTGTGAGGCAGCAGTGTAGGTGTTTACCTATGCTGCCATCTTGGATTCTCCTCATGATGTTTCTTAAGGCATAAAGACAAGTCAGTCATACTAAGGAAAAGGGACTTCCTGGTGCTGTTAGCAGAGATAAATAGTTAACCCATATATTGGAAAAAAACCAGCCAGCAGTTTGGTATGTGCATTCCTATGGGGGAAGGTGAAATTATCTGAACAATTTATATTGTAGTTATTAGATATTGAAAGACAATAATAAAAACACCCAGTAACAGTCAGACATTTGCCACAGGGAACTACTGCAGTAACCTTTAGAGGAAACATCTCTGCATCCTTTTTCCAGAGAGTGGGTCCCAACATACTGGTATAAAGGTCCATGTAAATGAATGGAATAATTCTATATATTAGCAATAGTTGTCCCAACTCCTATTCAGCAAAATGTAAAGGCCAATTCTACACAGGTTCCTGCACTGTCTGCTTCAGAGCATTTGGAGTGGTGAGAAGTATGTCCCATCTATTTCTTCTCTGGTTGGCTCATCATTCTTGCTCTGCTCACATCTGTCCAACTGCCTATCACATCTCCCCTCAAAGATCTTGGCTCTAAATTCTTTCACAGAAACAGAAGCACAGGTTCTCTTCTGTAACTACTTCATGCTGAGGAGGGGTAAAGTTTTTCCTTCAGAGCTAAAAGATTTTTGCTCTCCATAAGAAGGATAATATGGCCTGGTCACAGAAGGAGGTGGTATTCCCTGAGAGCAAGTAGGGCTTGTAACCTGATGGAGACAAATTATGTTATAAAATTTAGTATTATTGGGCAAAAGTTAGAATAGCAAGAATTATGAAAATGGTCTGGTGGAAGAAGAAAACATTTCAGTGCTAATAATTTCCTACTGAAACAGAATTTTTTTTCCCCTGAGATCACTCTCGTTTTTACTCAAGAGCCAACTTAAGACCAAGTTATTTACTGTATTAAGTCTAGTTATGATTTGGTCTAATTGTTTGCGTGAAAACAATAAGAATAACAGTTGATCACATAGGCTATTTTAAAAAATATGCTTTACTGGAATTTCATAATCAAGCTTTAATTAGCCCTATAGGAGAAAGAAGCTGAGCCACCTAGCTGCTTTTAGGTTTGCCTGCAATACCTGTAGACTTGGATGACTTCCTTAAGTTGAGGTCTCCAATGATGTCTTGAGGTTCCTTTTTTTGCCATCTCTCAGGAAAGGAACCTTTGTTCCTTACCTGGAAAGATTGCCATGAACCTCTGACCAAGCAAGTTGCTAAGCTTTCTCCAAGGTGCTCTTATTGGCTTCATTCCTTAGAGCTTTCTGGTGACATCCAGAGTCCAGACATGTCTCTGTCAGACATGACATTTCAATCAAAGTCTTGGTTAATAAGACCATGATTAAAAACATGTTTTATTGAATTCATGCAAAGAAATATATTGCCACTTATTAAGAACTAGAGGCCTGGTGCACGAAATTCGTGCTCGGGAAGGGGGATATCCTTCAGCCCAGCCTGCTCTCTCTCAAATCTAGGACCCTTGAAGGATGTCCGACTGCTCGTTTAGGCCCAATCTTACCTGGACTGCTGGCTCCCAACTACTCACCTGCCTGCCTTCCTGATTGCCTTTAACCGTTACTGCCTGCCAGCCTGATCACCTCCTAACCACTCTCCTGCCAGCCTGTTTTCCTCTAATTGCCTTACCCTGTTGGCCTGGTCACCCCTAACTGCCCTCCCCTGCAGGCTTGATCATTCCCAACTGGCCTCCCTGGCAGGCCTAGTCCCTCCCAACTTCTTTCCCCTGCTGGCCTGATCACCCACAACTACCCTCCTTTGCAGGACTGGTCCTTGCCAACTGCCCTCCCCTGCTGGCCATCTTGTGTCCACATGGGGGCAGGATCTTTTGACCACATGGGGGCAGTCATCTTGTGTGTTAGAGTGATGGTCAATCTGCATATTACTCTTTTATTAGATAGGATGGTGCATGGGTGGGGGCCAGCTGGTTTGCCCTGAAGGGTGTACTGGATCAGGGTGGGTGTTCCTTTGGGGCATGGGACAACCTGGGCAAGGGGCCTATGGTGGTTTGCAGGCTGGCCATGCCCCCTGACAACACAAGTGGGAGGCCTTGGTATCTGGGATTTATTTATCTTCTACAATTGAAACTTTGTAGCCTGGAGCAGAGCCAAGCCTTCTGCTCACACAGCCATTGAAACTTTATTGCCTTAAGCAGAGGCCTGCTGGACAGAGTGTGCAGAAATCTTGGCTTCCTCCATCACCAAGGGCAACCCAAGTCTCCCACGTGCTCTCTCTGTGGTGTAGCCATCTTGGTTGGGTTAATTTACATACTTGTTCTGATTGGCTGGTGAGTGTGGCTGGTAGGCGTGGTTTGAGGGGGTAGCGGAGTTACAGTCAATTTGCATATTACTCTTTTATTAGATAGGACTAGAGGCCCAGTGCATGCAAATTCATGCACTGAAGAGGGGGTCCCTTAGCCTGGCCTGCCCCCTTTCACAGTCTGGGAGCTGTCAGGGGTGGGAGGCAACCTTATAATCAGGGGAAAGCTATGCCCCCATCACACCACTGCTGCTGCCACTTCTGGCAGCGCAAGCCTTGGCTGGCCTTGGTTACCTGAGCCTCTGGCAGCCCTGGGCAACTGGGTAGCCACTATCCAAGGTTTGCCTGTGCCTTGGACATCAACTGGGCAGCCACCATCTGAGGCTTGCCTGCACCTCAGAGGCCTGAGGGAGCTGGAGGACTCCTTTGGCAGGGCTGGGAGACTGGGCACCACCATCTTGTGGTTCTGGGCACTGTCATTTTTGAGGGTTTGGCAGTCATTTAGCATATTCCTTCCTTATTGGCTGTGGGCATCATCTTTGTGAGGGTGTGGCAGTCAATTAGCATGTTCCCTCTTTATTAGATAGGATTGCAATAATTCTGGAGGGACAGGTAAGGAGAAAAATATATAATTTACCAAACTACTTTTAAAAAATGCTTCCTTTTATCTGAAAAACAAAAAGTCTAAGAATCAGGAATACTTTCAACAAAAGTTACAAAAATTATATAATTATTTTTCATTCATTCAGTCCTATAAATCAAATTTTTGTTTCTCCTGATTTTCCTGCCAGTACTTCTATAAATTCAGACACTTTACAGAGTTCTAATAATTTTTATCCAGTTAGAAGAATGTGATCTGAATATGTCAGTTCTTTCCCTGGATCCCTCAGAATATGTAACATTTAAAAAAATACATTATAACAAAGCAGCGACTGTTAGATGACAGGAAGAAATTTAAAATTACATGGTTATAGATTTGGTTATAATGGAACATCATCCTTTCTGCAAAATACAATATTACACAATATTATAACAATGAGTTATAAATGAAAGCATAATATAGTTATTTTTTATTTGACAAAACTTCCCATTTACCATAAGCAGAAAATTATCCTTCACGAGAGAAAACAAATCCTTGAGTCATTCCAGGGTATATTGGAATGATCTAAAGTCAATTCTAGTTCAAGAAAAAGTTTCTTAAAATTCAAACCTTGAGAAAGTTGTCTAACTTATTTTACCAAAAGATATTAAAGAGAAACATAGGCTAACAACCTCTAGTTTCCCTGATTAAGAAGACGGCTTTTAAAAATAATAATCAAGTGCCTAACCAAAATAACATATAACCATTTCACTTACTTATAGAACTTGCTACATGGGCAAAAACAGGAAAGACCATTTCCCTTTCAATAGACGAGGAAAAGACTAACCAAACTGAGGTTTATTCTCTAACTTCATTTGTCCTTAGCAAATGGCACTAATGGCACTAATTGGATTTCTGCTATCTTTCTACCTAGTAATTTGATATAAGCTATTTTCCCACTGGTTAAGGAGGCAAAATGCAAATCATTCACTCTTAAGTGTCCTTGTGTGGGACTTACTAGAAGACCCCAAATTGCTATTTAACCACCTCAGATTCCCTATTCTACTTGTCCTGGCTTACTGGCCTATGTAATTTATATAATTTCCTTTCAACATTTCTCTTTACAAACATTCTACAACTTCCACAAATTTCTCACAAATCTTATAACTTTCAGAAATAACCAATTTAGGACCCATTTTCTTTTTCCTTCAAAATGCATCTCCATATCTCATGCTTTCTATCATACCAAAACCGTAATTTCTTTTCAAATAGTTAGAATTCTTAACCATTAGGAACCTTTATTTTAGGTGACATATAAGTAATTAAAATTTCTCAGATGAGCAATACATTCACATTTTAAAAGAGATATTTCAAATAAAATACAAGACTTATTTATTAACAGATTCAAATCCATCCTATAGATTTTTGTTATGAGGCAAACAGATTAACTAATATTTCAGTATCCTGTTATTTCATAATATATACATATTTAATAATTTTTACTATTTAACCCAGGAAACTGAAGTTTTAAGTTACCAAAGATGTTGGAAAACTATATTTAAGTATCTATAATTGCCATGGAAAAAACTTTATCATATACCCTTCATTTTAGTTATATTTATTTTGCCTTAACAACTTTGAGATTTTAAAGCCAGTTATTATTACCCAAAGCATTTTCTTGCTAAATTTTGTAGCAGGGATAACTCACTGGATTTCAGTGGCTTTAATGTAAAAGTACTATGTATATATTTTTTTCTTAAAAAAATGGGAGTGGCTTCCCACTGCTATTTCTGCAGCCTGCTGGAAAGAACTTCTGTAGATCTGGTCCTAGGAAAAAGACTTGGGAGGTTAAGAAGGTTTTATTTCTCATATTTTTTTTTCATTCTGAGTAGACTAACAATATGAAATCTTGCATATAAGAAAAGATCTTAAAAACAGAAACAAACAAACAAAAATACTACAGTAAATGAATAAGAACTTTCAAAAAGGTGCACTGGGACATTAGCCTTATAATCTTATCTCACAGTAACCCAGCCCAACAAATGGGTTGTTAGTGGCACAAAGCCCAAATAGCAGAGTCAGAGATTTCCTATGCTCACAAAATGGCTTAGAACAAACTAAATTCTCTAAAGATAAGAAAGGAAGCAAAGAACATCAATAACCAAGTTACTACAGAAAGATGAGAACTTTCACTAGCTAACAGTTTCCAGTGGCTGATGCCTTAAGAGGGAGAGCAAGAAGGGTCCCCAAGATTCATAATTCTAGGCAGCTGCTGGGAAGTTGCTGAAATCCCCCCCACAGATTCAGATTGCCATAAGCAACTGGGGCTCCTAACAAAGTGGAATGTATCCCATCTTTAAACAAATCAAATCAAACAACAAAGGCACAAAACAACAGTTAACAGAGACATCCATGTACAATATTTACAGGCATGCATAACCTACAGACAAGAGTTTCACAGCATGCTCCTTGTCCGTCTAGACCAGTGGTTCTCAACATTTCTAATGCCGTGACCATTTAATATAGTTGCTCACGTTGTAGTGACCTCCAACCATAAAATTATTTTCATTGCTACTTCATAACTGTAATCTTGCTACTGTTATGAACTGTAATGTAAATATCTGATATGCAGGATGTATTTTCGTTGTTACAAATTGAACATAATTAAAGCACAGTGATTAATCACAAAAACAATATGTAACTATATATTGTGAAATATTTATTTCTAATTATAAATAAATGAAATTTTTGTCTTGAATCATGGTGTAGCATGGGTAACAGTCTTCATATGACAACAGTAAATTACATTGCTACACTTTGCTACAGGAGCGGTCTGTTGGTTCCTAAGACCATGGGAAATAGGTGTTTTCTGATGGTCTTAGGCGACCCCTGTGAAAAGGTCATTTGACCGCCAAAGGGGTCGCGACCCACAGGTTGAGAACCACTGGTCTAGACACAGAAAGCTTTGTATTTAAAATCAACCAAAGCAGAACAATTTCTCTCATCCCAGAGTGGATGAGACTAAGGGCTCAGAGACCAGGCAACAGTTGTTGGAGGTCTCTTGTCAGCAGGAGCTGATCAGGCTCATCCAGACAAGAGGCAGTAAAATGCCCCCTAGCCATTCACCATACTGCCCTACACATTATATGCTTCCATAGCAAACCCAAACAAGAGTAGTGTTGTGGGCCGACCCAGGTGGGACTCGAACCCACCCGCGAAAGACGACCACCAGACAGCCAATTGGAAAATTTAGGAAGCCTTTATTACGAACTCGAGTCCAGGCTCACGGTTCCACTGACACAGCAGGGAAGCACGAGAGCCCTGAACTTCTGCAGCAAATGCCTTTTATCCTCAGCGCAGGAGGACTTGGCTAACTTTAATTGGCTAAGCGTTACTCTTTATCTAAACTCTGATTAACCAAGCAGCTTGGAATACAGATGTCCTTCTTAGGGGTAGTTTGTCAGACCCTGTGGTTTCTCAGAGCTGGGTGTGCCTCAGGTATCTGGTGTTTATGTACTAAAACCACCAGTTCCTGGTTTTACTGCCTCCAGGCCTGAGGTCACCCTGACCTTAATTCGACTCCTTATGGGGGGAACGCAGTCTGGTCCTTGCCCCTCCACAGTAGCAAGTGCTTCTTGTGCCACACAAACATGCTTAATTCCTTCTACAAAAATACTTGATTCAATTTAGATCTCAGGTGAGACAATGGGAATTGCTGAGGCTAGAGCTAGGACTCAGAACAGAAAAAATCTTGGCAGTGCTGAAAATAAAGAGTCCAGGCCTTAGCTCCAGGAAGTCCCAGTGGAAGCAGCAAACAGAATCCCCAGTACTCACTTCAGAGGAGTCTCTCCCTTACATTCTTTCATGGTCGCCAGAATAAGTAACCAGACAATAAATGGGACCATGCTGCCTGTCACTACTTGAGCCAATTAAGAAAATATAGGGTTGAATCATATATGAGCATTTATTCCAATACTGCAGTATGGGAGAGCAGCAGGTCATCCACAAAAATCTGCTCTGCAGACACTCAAAAGCCAACTGCTCATATAGAGTGAGACAAAGATTACATGGAGAAATATGGATTATAGTTATGAAGAAGTAGGGATTACAGGGATGGGGAAGTAGGAGTCTAGGGTGAGACTCCATTGTTTAGACAGGTTGTTAATCTTTCCATGTGAATGGACCACATTCCAAAGTTGACTCCAAGGTCCAAGGTTGACTCCCAGGTCCTGGGGGCAAACAACTCCCAGCCAGGTCAAAATGTCCTTTCTTTAACTAACACAAGGCAATTATGGTTACCAGAGCATGATTAATATTTTCCATAACCATAACTAGTCCCCAATATTCTATTCTTGCCCCTAACAGTATCAGCAAACATTGCTATGAGAGATGTCTGAGATTTTACTGCCTATGTTTTCTTCTAGGATTTTTATGGTTTTATGACTTACATTTAAGTCTTTTGTCCTTGTTGACTTTATTCTTGTGTATAGTGTAAGTTGGTAGTCAGTTTTATTTTTTGCATGTATCTCTCCAATTATCCAACACTATTTATTGAAGAGACTGTCTTAACTCCATTGTATTCTCTTGCCTCCTTTGACAAATATTAATTGAGCTTAATGACTTGAGTCAATTCCTGGGTTCTCTGTTCTGTTCCAATTGATCTATATGCCTATTTTGTGCCAGTACCAAGCTGCTTTGATTAAGTGGCTTTGTAGCAACACTTGATATCTGATATTGTGATCCCTCCACCTTTGTTTTTCTATCTCAAAATGGCTGGAGCTATTCAGGTCATTTTGGGTTCCTTATAAATATTTGGAGTATTAGTTTAGATCTGTGAAATATGCTATTGTTATTTTAATAGGGATTGCATTGAATCTATAGGATATATTGACTTTTATGAACATTTTAGTTATGTTGATTCTACCAATCCATGAATATGGTATAGTCTTTTATTACTTTACATCTTTCTTTATCTTTTGTTTTAGTGTCTTATAGTTTTCTGAGTACCAGTATTTTATCTCCTTGGTGAAGTTTATTCCTAAGTATCTTATTTATTTATTTTTTTTGGTTGCAATGATAAATGCTATCATTTTTGAAGTTTCTCTTTCTGAGCGTTCATTATTGGTGTATAAAAGTGCTATTAATTGCTGAGTGTAATTTTGTATTCTGCTACATTGCCAAATTAATTTATTAAATCTAGTAGTTTGTTGGTAGAGTTTTTAGGGTTTTCTATCTACTAGTATAATATGATGTCATCTAGAAATAATAATAGTTTTACTTCCACCTTTCCAATTTGGGTTCTTTTTATTTTTTCTTCTTTTTTGATCATTGTGGCTTGGACTTCCAGTACTAGGCTCAATAAGAGTGGTAAAAGCAGCTATCAGTGTCTATTTCCTGTTGTTAGGGGAAATGCTTTTAGTTTTGCCCAGGGGTGGGGAACCTTTTTGTTCTGCCAAGGAGGGTTATTTGGATATTTAAAACATCATTGGTGGGCTATACAAAATTATCAGCTTAAAAATTAACCTACTGTGTTTGGTCAAACATATAATTAACTCACCCTAAATGCCTTGACAGGGTCAGATCAAATGATTTCATGGACCTAATATGGCCTGTGCACCTAACATTCCCCACACCTCTTTTAGCCTGTTTAATACGATGTTGGTTGTAGGTTTGTCATATATGACTTTTATTATGTTGAAGTATGATCCCTCTATTCCTTCTTTGCTGAGATTTTTTTTTTTTCAAAAAAGAATGTTAGATTTTGGTGAATACTATTTCTGTATCAATTGATATGATTATGTGTTGTTTTGTCTTTAAATTTCTTTATGTTATGTATCATATGTACTGATTTGCAAATATTACATCAGCCTTGCATCCCTGGAATAAATCCCAGTTGGTTGAGGATTTTAGTATCTATGTTCTTGAGGGATATTGGCCTATAATTCTCTTTCTTTGTAGTGTTTCTATCTTGTTTTGGAATTAGGAACATACTGTCCTCATAACAAGATCTTGGAAGTGTTCCTTCCTCTTAGATTTTGTAGAATAGCTTCAGGTGGACTGGAATTAGTCATTCTTTTAATGTTTGCTAAAACTCCACTGAGGAGCTATTTGGACCAGGGCTTTTGTGTTCTGGGAGTATTTTTGATTACTGCTTCAATTTCATTAGTAGTTATCAGTCTGTTCAGATTTTCTGATTCATCTTGATTAAGATTGGAAAGATTGTATTTTTCTATGAATATGTCCATTTCATCCAGGTTGCCCAGTTTATTGTAATATAATTGTCCATAGTATTTTGTTCCTTCTGATATTCATCAGTCTGTTCTATGTTTCCATGCTTCTGATTCTATTTTATTCACCAGTTTACTAGTATTTTGTTCATTAGATTTCTCGTTTGCTTATTTTGATTTATTAGATTCAATTATTGATAGATATGTATTTATTCTATATATTTTTTATCTTTTTCTTCTTCTTCTAACTCTTCTTTTAACTCTTCTTCTAATGTTTCTTCTAACTCTTCTTCTCTGCTTTTTTTCCTCCTCCTCCTCCTCATAATCTTCTTAAACAATATCCTTCACCTTTCATGTAAATCTGGTTTAATGGTGAATAACTTCTTTAGATCTTTCTTGTCTGTGAAGCTCTTTATCTGACCTCAAATTATAAGTGAGAGCTTTATTGGGTAGAATAATCTTGGTTGTCGGTCCTTGCTATTCATCACCTTGAATATTTCTTGCCACTCCTTCTGGCATGCAAAGTTTCTGTTGATAAATCAGTGGACAGTCATATGTATGCTCCCTTGTAGGTAACTGACTGCTTTTCTCTTGCTGTTTTTTAAGATTCTCTCCTTGTCTTTAACCCTTAGCATTTTAATTATGATGAGTCTTGGTATGGGCCTCTTTGGGTTCTTCTCACCTTGTTTTGGACTTTGCACTTTCTGAAGTTGTAAGTCTATTTCTTTCACTAAATAGCGGAAGTTTTCTGTCATTATTTTTTTTTCTTTTTTCTTTTTATTATTGTGTTACATGTATACACATCTCCCCATTGGCTGCCCCCCCCCAGATAATCCGCAACCCCCCAGTGTATTGTGTTCATTGGTTATGCTTATATGCATGCATACAAGTCCTTTGGTTGATCTCTTACCTACCCCACCTCTCCTTAAACTTCCTGTTGTAATTTGACAGTCTGTTTGATGCTTTACTGCTTCTGTGTCTATCCTTTTGTTCATCAGTTTATAATGTTCTTTATTATCCACAAATGAATGAGATCATGTGGTGTTTCTCCTTCATTGACTAGCTTATTTCACTTAGCATAAGGCTCTCCAGTTCCATCCAGGTTGCTGCAAATGGTAAGAATTCTTTCTTTTTAATGGCAGCATAGAATTCCATTGTGTAGATGTACCATGGTTTTCTGATCCACTCATCTGCTGTCGGGCACCTAGGCTGTTTCCAAATTGTAGCTATTGTAAATTGTGCTGCTATGAACACAGGTGCATAAATCCTTTCTGATTGGTGTTTGTGATTTCTTAGGATAAATTCCTAAGAGTGGGAATGTTGGGTCAAATGGGAGATCCATTTTTAGTTTTCTGAGGAAACTCCGTACTGTTCTCCATAGTGGCTGCATCAGTCTGCATTTCTTCAAATAGGTTTTCAATACCTTTTTTCTCTCTCTTCTTGGTATGGCACCTCTATAATGCAAATGCAAATTTTGGTATACTTGAAATTGTCCCAGAGGCTCCTTACACTATCTTCTTTTTTTTTCTCTCTCTCTTCTGATTGGGTGTTTTTTGCTTCTTCATATTCCAAATCATTGATATGATTCTTAGAATCCTCTCCTCTACTGCTGAATCCCTGTAAGTTATTCTTTATTTCAGTTAGTGTATGCTTAATTTCTGACTGGTCTTCCTTAATGTTTTTGACATTCTCACTAAGATTCTTGAAAGTCTCACTAACTCCCTTGAAGCTTTTTTTGAGGCCTTTGAAATTTTCATTCAGATTCTTGAGCAATCCTATAACCATTGTTTTGAACTCTATATCCAATAGTTTGTTGCTGCCATTTCTTTCATTTGTAACAGTGAGGTATTAAAATACCCTACTGTTATTGTATTGCTGCCAATCTCTCATTTAAAATCTTCCAGAAGGTTTTTTTCTTTCCTTTTTTTTTTTGTATTTGGGTGCTCTTGAATTTATTGCAAATATGATTACCAGAGTTATATACTCATGTGTCAATTCTTTGCTATTATAAAGTGGCCTTTATTGTCTCTTGTTATGGGCTCCATTTTTAAGTTTATTTTGTCATATATGATATTATTACCCCACTTTTTTTTTCATCCCTTCATTTTCATCCTGTGTGAGTGTGTTTTTCAGATGTAGGTCTCTTCTCGATACCATATATATGGGCCATGTTTTCTAGTCCATTCAGCTACCCTATTTCTTTTGATTGAAAAATTTAAACCATTTACATTTAAGTTTATTATTGATAGGTACTTACTTGTTGCCATTGTCACTACTTATGGTTGTGTTTCTCTCTCTCTATTTCCTTTTTTTAAAACAATTCCTTTAGCATTTATGGCAATACTGGTTTGATAGTAATAAACTCTGTTAGCCTTTTTTTTTTTTTTTTTTTTTTAAAAAATTTTTTTTTTATTTTTTGAATTATTATTTTTTTATTAATAAAATCTGTTTTCCTTTTTTTTTTTTTTTTTTTGGTCTGCAAAGCTCTTTATTTCACCTTCAATTTTCAATAATAAAGTTGCTGGATAGAGTAGTCTTGGATTCTTTCCCTTGATTTTCATTACTTTGTATTCTTCATGCCAATCCCTTCTTGCCTGAAGTGCTTCTATTGAGAAATCAACTGACAGTTTATTTGAGCTCCCTTGTGGGTGACTTCTGTTTCTCTCTTACAGTCTTAATATTCTTTATTTTTCTTTAATGTTTGCCATTTTAATTATGATGTGTCTAGTGTAGGTCTTTTTTGGTTCATCTTGATTGGGACTCTGCAGTTCCTGAACATCAGTGACATTTTTCTTCATCAGGTTAGGGAAATTTTTTGCCATTATTTCTTCAGTCAGGTTATCTATTCCTTGCTCATATTCTTTTTCTTCTTCTATTCCTTTGCTGCAAATGCTGTTTAATTTCATGTTGTACCAAAGCTCCCTTAAATTCTCCTCCTGGTTTTATTTTTTTTCCCAATTGCTGCCCTGAATGGATATTTTTTCTACCTTGTCTATTTTGTCGATTCAGTCCTCTGCTTCTACTAGTATACTGTTGATTCCTTCCAGGGTATTTTTTTTATTTCAGCTATATCATTCTTCATTTTCACTTAATTTTTATTGATGGTTTCTACCTCTTTTTTATGCTGCTATAGTTCTCATTAAGTTCCACAATGTTACCATTAAATTGCTTGTAGTTATCACTAAGTGTTTGAGCACCCTTGTAAACATTACTTTGAATTCTTTATCTCATAAATTGCTTGCTTCTATTTTATTTAGTTCTTTTTCTGGCAATTGCTCTTTTTCTTTCATTTGGGGTAGTTTCTTTGTCTTCCTCTTCTTGCTATCCTTTTGTGTGTGCGTTTTTTTTTTATGTATTTGATAAAACTGTTATGTCTCTCATTCTTTGAGGTGTGGTTTTATGTAGATGGTGTTTTCTGGGGCCAAATGGTGCAGTCTCTTAGATCTCCTGAACTGGGTGCACTAGGAATGCCCCTTGTTTGAGTCATTTGTGTCCTAATGTTGCAATTGTATCTTGAATGTTATATTTTCATTCATGGATAGGATCTCATCTCTGGCTATGAGTTTCACCCTGAACCACGTGTGAGCTGTTGTGGAGGTATTGACAGAGGAGAACAAAATACAGTAAAACAAAATAAGAAATAAAAGAAACAAAACAAAAACATACACACAACACCTAAAAAAACAACAAAAGCAACCACCAGAGAAGAGATTATTATGAAAAAGAAGAGAGCAATAATGATAGAAGCAAAGAAAAGAATACATAAAGAAAACAAACTAACAAAAAAAGGAGGTGGTGAAAGAAAAAGGGAGATGAAGGGGCAGAGATGAAGTAAAAAAATAAGAGTAATGAATAGGAAAAGTACAACAGTTTAAAATAAAAGAGGAAGAAAAAAGTTTGAAAGAAATATAGGGGGAAGAAAATAGATCCAAAATAAGAAAAGAAAAAAGAAAAAAAGAAGGAAAAAGATGAGTTAACAGGAGAAAAATAAAAAAATATATAAGTAGGAAAGTGGAATAGAAAAATTAGATATATGAACAAAACAATAGAGACTAAGATAATAACAAATAAAGCAGATAGATAAAGAAAAAAAACTAGAAAATTAAAAAAAGAAATAGGAAAAAGAAAAAATAAGTGAAGTGGGGGTTCATCTCAGCAGAGTTTAGTTTCTGCTAGGAGCTCCCTTTGGATCCTATTCTTCTGATGACTAGGGCTGAGTGTTCTGTCTGCCAAATTCTGGGCTTTCTGGGAGGTACTTAGGTGCTAACCATGGTCAGAACTGTCCTTTGACTTTTAGCAATCTGCATCAAGCTCCAAGTGAATCACAGTTTTTGTCTATCTCCACTGGTCTTGGCTGTATAAGGAAGGGGGCCAAGCTCCATTCTAAAGCAGGTTTGTTACCAGTATGGGGCTCAGGGCTGGGTCAGTAAGCTTCCCAAGTTCACCAAGCTCCACCTCCTCCTCCCTTTATCTGCCAGCTATCAATCTTAATCACTCAAAGAGCTGTTTATGAAAGGGCTTTATGAGGATTTTGGAATCTAGATCACTGGGGCTCTTGTGATGAGGGTATACTGTTCAGATTTCAGATAAAGTGATGGGTGCGCTTCCCTCTTACAGAACTACTCCTCTGAGAATGGTCCAGAAAATTATTCAGCCTTCAGCTGGGCAGAGATCTTTGTACACAAAACATTGAGATCAGCTGGAAACCTGGAGTATCTATCAACTTGGGGGAAGCACCAATCAGGTTCCTGGGATACTGGAGTGAAGAGCCCCATCTCTAATCCAGTCAATGTTGCTTCTCCAGACTATCCAAACCCATAGGTTTGGCCTATGTTGCTGTCTCCTCTCTGAAGATCAAGATGCAGGATATGACAGAAAGGGCTCCTTAAGGTATGACAGGCTATGTTGTCTAGGGCTGGGTTTTTTTCCTTCTCCTGGGCTGTGGTTTTTTGGAGCAGGAAAAATGGCCATTTCAGTTTGGGAGAATTATGACTGAATGTAGGACTTTCAGCTGCTGCTTTTCCACATTCCTTCCCAATACTTCCCATCCCAGCCTCTCCTTAAGCACCTCAAGTCTGCACCACCACCCCCTCCTCCACCAAAGCCTCAGATGAATAGTTGCAAATGAAACTAGTAACTGCTAGTTTCAAAAACAGAAACAGGTTTTCTCTCTGGCTGGCTCCATTCTACTGGCTCCAGACTCCCCAGTGGCCAGAAGCCCTGCCTGCTTTTATGGCTAGGCATTATATGGGTCACTGGTCATGACTCTGGTGCTCTTGGCTGTAGAGCCCAGCCTTGGTTCCAGCTCTTCATATTCTGTTGGAAAAGACCCTCCCATAATAGTTGAGAGCTTCTTCCTCACTCTTGGCCTGCTCTCTGTGAAAGTTGGGTCAGGCCCTCTTATAACTTCAACCTTCCTATCATTATCCAGGTGTTTTCTGTCCTTCCTTGATATGTATCCTCTTCAACTGGACCTCAGTTGGTAATTCTGGGTGTATGTTCCCCACTTTAGTTTTATTTCAGTCGGGCCCTGGGAGGAGGTGCAAGAGAGGGCTACCTATTTAGCTGCCATTTTCTCTTGTCCACTGTCCCCACTTTAAATCCACGAGATCATGTCTTGTAATGCTGGTGCTCATATGTGTGGTATACTCTGTTATCTTGTAGGCAATCCTAGTCTGCCTGCTGATTTTAATGTTCCCTCACTGACCATGCCCTACTTATGTCTCTGCATTTAGCTCCCATCACTTTTCCACCACTTTCCATAATCAAATGCCCCAGGTCCTCTTGACTAGTTGCATTCACCGAGTTTGTCATGTGCACATGCCCCTTTCTCCCTTCTGTCTAATATGCTCATCCCACTTACTTGTCCTTTAAAATTCAGCTCAATTGCCACCTCCCTACTAGGTAAAATCATTATTCCTTCAGTGCCCACACATGCTCATGGAAGAGGCCTCAACTGTGAGTGTGGAACTTGCTTCCATGTACCATGGTCATTAGTATGCTATATTTCTCCTCTGCCAAGCTTGGGCACTCTAGGATAGCCAGGACCTGTCCTATAACTTTTGCATCCACCCTGCCTCAGGCCTTTATAAAGCTTTGAGTTGTAGTATCTGGAAATTGTTGTTAACTCAATGGCTAATTCAACTTACCATTAGCATTTTTTCACATGCTAGTAGGAAAAAATTTACAGAAGATATCTGATAAGAGTTGCTGATGAGCCATGGCATATTTTGAGCATACACTGCCTACAGACCATCAACCACTGGAGGGTTAGAAGAAGGTTTCTAAAATTAGAAGACCCAGACTATGTCATTTCTATCTATTGGAAAAAGGTGAGTCTAGATGTAGATTTTCCATGACTAATAGAACATACAGTTAGGTACCTCACCCAGAACCCTTCTAAGATCCTATACTTAATTTTGGACTTATGAAAGCTCATAAAACTGTAGAACATTTGGCCTGAAAAAGTGGGATCCACTCTTGGATCTTCCCTTAGTAGAGGATCATGGCATCATTCTCCAGAGCTGTAGGAAGGGGCTGGATAAATTGGGGTCTTGGGTGGGTAAATATGGGGTGGGTAAATTAGGCTCTTCCTGAAGACTGTTACATTCTTCCGGGGATCAGAGAGTGCCCATTATTCTCTCTTTTACAGTTCAACCAAAGAATGTTTTAAGAGAATGCATAGCACTTGCCCTCAGTGACATCTGCCTCAAAAAGATAGGAAATCATCTGCAAGATCCCTACAATGGAATAACCAATTTTAATTATGTTATATATTTTCAAAGTTCCTTTGCATAATTCTATGCCAGTCCTTCCACATGTCTTGGAAGGTAGGTGGAGGTAAATCACATCTACTAGATGATGAGGAACCTGAATTCAGTGTTAGTAACTCAAGTCAGGTACCAGGACAACCAGTGTTCTGCTGAGGAAGAATCTGAGTCTCCAGATTAATTTATACTTGTCTTCTTCATGAGTTTGAGAATAAATGTGTCATAAACCATGTATGGAGAAGAGGAGGAACTTACTTTTTGCCTAAAATGTTCCATTGTAGTAAGCATGGAAGCTTGTCTCCCAGGGTTGCAGTTATGATCAGATAGGAAGTGGTCAAGACAGGAAAGAGTGCGTGTGTGTGTGTGTGTGTGTGTGTGTGTGTGTGTGTGTGGTATTTGGTTAGTATGTGGTATATGTAGTGTATGTGTAGTTTGGTATGTACATGTGTGTGGTATGTGCATGAATGTGTGTAAGGTTTGTGGTGTATATGAGTGTGTACAGTGTGTGTCAGTGGTATGTGTCTGTGTTTGTGTATATATGTGTGTGCATATCTGTTCAGATGAGATGTGTATTCCCTGGAAAATGTATGGAAGCAAGAATGTTGCAGACCAGCTCACATCACATTCACAGATGAAAACTGGAGAAGGAGCACTCACAGGGGTTAAGAGTGAGGATGATTTGCCTTATCAACACATTTGGTGGATTTAAGAATTTAGAATTGAAAAAGATAGCTGGAACTCAGCTTGTTTTAGTATTTAACATTATTTAATATTTTGCTTCTACATTTATTTTCCCCTCCTCAAAGAAACTAAACCCTTTCAAAACTTCATGCTAAGCCTACATATGACACAGAGCAGGCAAGACGCCATATTTCCTAGAGGTCCTGTTCTCCTAAACCTAAGGCTCATTAGAAGTTCATGACTATATTTTTGTAGTGAATTAAAATCCCTTTGGAAGTATTTCCTGGTAAATTTTTGCAATCTATCCTTAAAGCAAATAACGTATTTCACATCTGAATGTTCCCACAATGCTATTGTAAGTGATATGCGGCTTAACTTCCCAGGTGACAGGTGAGGCATTAGAGAGGACTGGGCTCACAGACCCTGGCATCTTCCTTCCTATGGTCATTTGAATTTTGGCTGTCAAATGAGTTGTGACAATTATTCTGCAATTACTTTCTATGAATCAATTGTTGTTGTTGTTGTTGTTGTTGTTTTAAAAAATAAGGTAAATGCAGTACCTGCCTCCTTCCACAACCACATCAAAAATTGCAACTAAACTAAAAAAATATTACCATTCAGAATCACCTGAAACCTGGCTGAATGGAAGTCCCACAACTAGGGAATTAAAGAGTAAACCACATTGATACTTATAGAAGGAGCAGAGAAAAAGGTTGGTCCCCAAACCACTTGTGGTAGATAAAAATTGTGAGGGGTACTTTGGCCAAAACCAGGCCCTCCACCCCAGGGTACCAGTCCCAGGAAGAGAAACTTCCATAGCTTCTAGCTGTAAAAACTAGTGGGGATTGAAGCTGAGTGAGACAGAGGGCTGCTGGAGTCCCAGGCAGTTCCTCTTAAAGGGCTGGTGTATGGATTTCCTTAGATTCACTTCTGAGCTCCAGCACTGGGGAAATAGCTCAAAGGGCACCAGGGACAGATGGGAAGGAACTGAACTGACTGGCATTAGGGCCAGAATCAGGATGGCAGCTTTCTACCAGAGAGAAGTAATTGTAGAGGCTATTGTTCCTTTGATGAGCCCTCCCCATACAGCTGGCAAGTAGGTTCCATATTTAAGACTCCATAAACCTGGCTCACACTGTTTTCCCCAACCCTGTGTGTGATTTTTTGAGGCCCTGCCCATCTGACTTTCAGATCTACTTGAACTGTTTCCAGTGGTTTTTCCATACAAATTGCCTGTTGTGGCTCACACTTCATATTTTTCTAAAATCTCTCAAACAAGCAGGATCTGGTCTGTGTGGCCTGTACCTATTGCCAATGGCTCCATATCTGGTACTAGCACCAGCCTGCCTTGTTTTGTAGCTGGTCTCTCCTGGGTAACTTCCAAATCCACCACAAATAGTAGCATCTACAGATCACTTTGTAACTCATGGTGTGTGACCCCAGGCATGGGAAAGGCAGTGGATGACCTTGATTGGCACCTCCCAGAAAGCCCCAGAGCCAGTGAACCCAATGGACATCTGCAGACAACATCAAAGCATTACCACCCAAATCACCCTACAAGCAAAATACTCAAAGGGTAGATTCTGCAGGCACCAGAGCTCTGCTGAAGTATGTCCTGCTCTGTGCAATGGGCCCTTTTTTAGTTGTTGTTCCATGGTTGTTGGAGGTTAGTGGTCAGTAGTCACAGCCAATCAACTTGGGGTAAATTCCTCCCACTGGTGTGTCAATAGGAATCAAGCCTCAACCACAAGAGGAGGGTATACGAACCTGGATCCCCAGCTGGGGTTATCAAAGAGGCTGTTCCACTAGACCCTACACAACATCTACTGCATTAGGCCACTCTACCAAGTCTGGGAGACATAGCAGCTCTACCTAATACATTGAAACAAACACAGTGAGGTTGCAAAAATGAGGAGACAAAGAAATATGTCCTAAATGAAAGAACAGAACAAAACTCCAGAAAAAAAAAAAAAAACTAAACAAAATGTAGACAAACAGTTTCTTAGATGCAGTGTTCAAAACATTGGTTATAAGGATGCTCAATGAACTTAGTGAAAACAACAACATAAAAAAGAACCAATCATAAATGAAGGATACACTAACTGAAATGAAGAATAATTTATAGAGAATCAACAGTGGAATAGATGAAGCTAAGAATAAAATCAGTAATTTTGAATATAAAAAAGCAATGCTAGCCAATCAGAGAGCCAAAGAAAAAAGGAATTAAAAATATTAAAATCGTGTAAGGAGCCTCTGGGACATCTTTAAGTGTTCCAAAATTTGTGTCATGGGGAGTGTCTGAAGGAGAAGAGAGAGAGCAAGCAATTAAAAACCCACTTGAAAACAATGATAGAAAACTTCCCTTGCCTGGTGAGAGTTCCAAACAAGGTGAACCCAAAAAGGCCCACACCAAAGGTTAAATTAAAATGCCAAAAGTTAAAGACAAATAAAGAATTTTATAAGCAGCAGAAAAAAAGCAGTTAATTACTTACAAGGGAGTTCCTTTAAAACTATCAGCTGATTTCTCAACAGGACCTTTTCAAGCTAGAAGGGATTGGCTCAAGAAATATTCAGTGATGAAAAGCAAGGAACTACACAAAGATGATTCTACCCAAAAAAAGCTATAATTTAGACTTGAAGGACATATAAAGAGCTTCCCAGTCAAGAAAAAGGAATTTATCGCCACCAAACCAGTATTATATAAAATTTTACTTCTGGCCAGTGTGGCTCAGATGGTTGGAGAGTTGTCCCATACACTGAAATGTCATAGGTTTGATTCTCAATCAAGTCACATACCCAGGTTGAAGTTGTATCCCCAATCAGGTGTGTACGGTAAGCAACCAATTAATGTTTGTCTCTCACATTGATTTTTTTTCCCTCTCTCTCTCCCTACCTCCTCATTTCTCTCTTTCTAAAATAAATAAAAATATATCCTTTGTCAAGGGTCAAAAAAGTAGTAAAATGTTAAAGTGCCTTTTTTAAGAAGAAAAATATCAACAATAAAATGGCAGTAAATATATATCTATAAATGACTGAATCTAAAAAACAAAATAAATGAGCAAGCAGAACAGAAACAGACTCAAAGAACATTTTGACAGGTTTTAGATGGGAGGGAAGTTGGAGGGATTGGTGAAAAAGGTGAAGGGATTAAGAAATACAATTTGGATACTTCTGAATAGTCATGGGAATATAATGTACAGCAACCTAGCACTGACTGCTATAGCTGCAGGCACCGTGATCCAGTACTGATTGCTGAGAGGGCTGAAAATCAGGACCAGAGAGAGGCCTGAAGAGAGAAGCAGGGTCTGATCTGTAGCCTCTGTAGCAGCTTTGATCAGCACATGCCTTTGTCTTTTGTTCTGACCCTGGTCAGCAACTGTGCCTCCATTTCTCTTCAGGCCTTCACTGGGGCTGCTGATCAGACCCACCTTTCTGATCAGGCACCATTAATAGGCCCAGAGATGCTGACTGGCATGGAAACCAACCAATCAGAACCAAATCTGGGTCAACTGTGAGGAGCCAATGGCTGCTTGAGAGGCAGAGCCTTTTATGCTGACTGGCATAGAAATCAACCAATCAGAACCAAATTGGCTGACAGAGAAGGGCAGTTGGGGGCAAGATCAGGCCTGCAGTGGAGAGCAGCTAGGAGTGATCAGGCAGGCAGAGGCAGTTAGAGGTGATCAGGCCAGCAGGGAAGGGCAGTTGGGGGTGATCAGGCTGGCAGGGGAGAGGAGTTGGGGGCAAGATCAGGTGGGCAGGGGAGATCCTCTGGGGGTAAGCTCAGGCTGGCAGGGTAGGGTAGTTGGGAGCAACCAGGCTGGCAGTGGAGGGCAGTTGGGGATGACCAGGCCAGCAGGGGAGGACAATTGGGGGCAAGATCAGGCTGGTGGGGGAGGGCAGTTGGGGGAAATTGAGCTGGCAAGGGAGCAGTTAGGCATTAATCAGGCAGGTAAGGGATCATTTAGGGGGTAATAAGGCTGTCAGGCAGAAGTGATTAGGGGAAATCAGGCAGACAGGCATGTGAGTGATGGAGAGACAGCAGTCCCAGATTGTGAGAGGGATGTCTGACTGACCAGAAGTAAGACATTCCTGAGGTGTTCCATATTGGAGAGGATGCAGAATGGGCTGAGGGACACCCTCTCCCAGTGCATGAATTTTGTGCACTGGACCTCTAGTAGTCAATAATATTTTAATAACTATGGAAGGTGTCACAAGAGTGTGAGATTTATCAGGATGATCACTTAATAAGTTACATAATGTCTAATCACTGGGATGTACAACTTAGACTAATATCACAATGTATGTCAACTATCATTAAAAAACAAAAATGATAAAAAATAATGAAGACCTGATGCAAGGGGAAAACCCCAAGACAGGAAATCTGTGACCCTGCAGGTGACATAGAGGACATGTCAGCAAACCAGACAGAGCTGAGGCATTAGGAGAAGAAGGGCACACTTCCCTTGCCCCCATCTCCTATAAGCCATTGGCACCAGCCAAACATAATTCTGATAAAAAATCCCAACCAAGACCAAGATACCCCTATAGAGCCCAGCACTATGTGGGAAGGGAGTACAGCTTAGAATGGAGACAATCAAGGTGTGAGACTCAAGGCAGACCCTAGGTACTACAACCCCTTGGATGTTAGTCAGTTGGCCCAGGACAAGAAACAGACAATAACTCACAATGACCTGCACCAGAGAAGCTTCCAGGGGCACAGGATAGACATACCAAGGGACAAAATTCCAAACACCTGAGCAAAATCCAGTGAACTCCACAAATGGTGGACTCACAGGTTTTTCAGTGTATGCAGTTTTGTATTTTGGTTTGTGTGCGTATGAGTGGATTTTTTGTTTTGGCTGTTTGTTATTTTTTCCCCTTTTTACTCTTCTCTTTTTTTTTCTTGTTTATATCTAATCTCTCTCTTCCTTTTTTAAAAAAGTATATTTTATTGATCTTTTTACAGAGAGGAAGGGAGAGAGAAAGAGAGTTAGAAACATCGATGTGATGAGAGAGAAACAGATCTACTGCCTCCTGCACAACCCCCGCTGGGGATGTGCCCACAACCAAGGTACATGCCCTTGGCCGGAATCAAACCTGGGACCCTTCAGTCCACAGGCCGACACTCTATCCACTGAGCCAAACCAGTTTTGGCCTCTCTCTTCCTTTTGATTCCATTCTACTTTTGTCTATTCTTGTTGTTAATTTTTTTTATTTTGTTTTCCCTTTTCCTCATTTTTTTATTTTACTTTTTCTATCTATATCTTATGTACATTATTACCACATTTTAAATTAATGATTATTATTACACTTATTTTCTATTGCCTTTTTTTCCTTCTATACTAGTTTTTTAACTTCCTCAAAGGTTCTCTACCTAGACTTTTTTTTATCTTGTTCTTTCTTCCTTTTCTTTATATCTGCTCTCTTTTAGCATTATTTTTATTTTTTCTTTGCTTTGCTTTCTATTTTTTTCTTCTTTCTTAGTCTTTCCTATTACTGTTGAGTAGCTTCCTTTTTGTGGTATTTTTGGTTTGGTCATGTGGTGTCTTGTTCTGTTCTGTCAGCAACTGCATAACAGATAGCATGAGGATGTTGGGGTTGCACCTCACTGGCAGCAAGTCAGAGGGGAAATCCCTCCCACAAATGAGACATCAACAATCAAGTCCCAATTATAAGAGGAGAGCCCAAATAATCCACCCAAGGGGCATTCCTAGAGCATTCCGCTTAGGTGAACAAAGAGACTGAACCACTGGATCCCTCAAGATACTTTCTACAAAAGGCCATTCCATAAAGATGGGGTGGTATAACAGTTCTATCTAATACACAGAAGCAAATATAGAGAGACAACTATAATGGGGGAGGAAAAGGAACAACCTCAAAATGTGAGAAAATAAGAAATCTTCAGAAGAAGAACTAAATGAAATGGAGGCATGCAACCCATCAGAAATAGAGTTTAAAGTAATGGTTATAAAAATGTTTAAGAAACTTAGTGCAAAACACAACAGCCTGAAAGGGGAAATAGAGGCCATGAACAAGAACCAGGCAGAAATGAAGGATGATATATCTGACATCAAGAACACACTGGGAGGTATTAAAAGTAGATTAGACAAAACAAATTATTGAATCAGCAACTTGGAAGACAGGTTAGAAATAAATACTGAAGTAGAGCAGCAAATAGAAAAAAAGGATTACAAAGCAGAAAAATAGACAAAATGATGGTGGAATAGATGGATGTGTCCTGAGTCTTGTCCTGGAGCAGATATAACAAACAACTAAATCGAATAACATCCACCCTGAATTAACAAAGTAGAGATAGCTGGTGAGACAATTTGAAGCTGGGAAGAGCAAAAGGACACCTGGAGAACAGTAAAATCAGGGCTCTGAGCTGGAAAGAACTGAAAGACCTCTGATCCCATAGAATTAGAAGGAGACTGCATGGAACTGAAGCCATGTCCCTTAGGCAGGCGTAGCGTCTGACTGTGGAGGGGAGGTCTGCAGGGCTGCTGGTGGCAGTGAATTCTAGATCTGGGTCCACAGATATGAGAGACTGAGCCCAGAGGACGCAACCTGGATGCCTGCCCAGGCCCTGCCATGCCAGGGGAATAGGGGTTGCAGTGGCACAGCTCTTTCCCCTGCTTTTGTTTGCTGAACTTAGTTCATAGGACCTTTCAAATACAGACACTCACCCATGGTTGGTTGAGGTGCAGGTGCAGGTATGGATTTGTGGAGTATGAGGAGAAGCTTGGGTGAGGAGAGGGCCTGTGAGAGGTGGCTGTGAGTCTGGTGGTGAGTCATACCTGACATGCCAGACCTAGGGAGCCATTTTCTCCTGAAGAGATAGCCCCTACCTGTAGTTTCCAGGCAACCTGAGTGGTATAAAGGATACAAAAAAATATGAATAGTCCCTGAGAGCCCAAAGGGAGTGGCCTAAAGAGAGGCCTTCAGTTCCAGCAACAGGAAACTTAGAAGTAGCAGATAGTACCAAAGAGTGGGATTTTAAACCAGCTCTCACAAGGAATTAAAAAAATTTTGAAAAGGAACAACACTTCACTTTTTCATTTTTATTTTATTTTATTTTATTTTATTTTATTTTATTTTATTTTATTTTATTTTATTTTATTGTATCATTATTTTATCTCTTTTTCTTTATTTTCCTTTTTTGTCTGTTTCTTTATTTTCTATTTCTTTTTGCATTTTCATCATTCTACACTTTTTATTTTGTTCTATTTTTTAAATTAATTTAAAACATTTTATTTTATTTTTCTTCTCTTTCTTCTTATCCACTCTTCCTCTTTCAACTTTCTCTGTACTGAACTGAGATCCTCCCCATATTCATCTAATTCCTTAACCTTACTTTCTGTATATAAGATTCTGCCCCCACCCTCTTTACTGGGTATTTGATATTTGTATGTTTTGGTTTATCAGTTTGTTCTCATATATATTTTTTCCGTATATATTTTTTTTTGCTTTTTCTTCCTTTTTCTTCTTTTTCTTTTCTCTCTTTGATATCATTTGTGCTCTCCTTTCTCTCTCCTAGTTCTCTTTTCTCTGCTGGTCACTTATATTGGGGTAATCAGTGTTGTGAGTACATTCATGTTTTGTTCCTTTTGTGTCATGTCTATCAAAGTGAATTTTACTCTATTTGGCCAATGTGGTAGAGAGCAAGCCACATAACCAGACAACTGGAGAGAAGGCTCCATCCATGAATGAGTTAATAACACTCTAGACCCAACTACAGAGGCAGCAAAAAGGTAGCAATGAGGGAGAGAGCATGAGTGAATGAGGGCACAAAAGAGGAGTGTGTGGATATGTGGTGTGTGTGTGTGTGTGTGTGTGTGTGTGTGTGTGTGTGTGTGGCACAGTTAGATCCCTCAGGACCTTTGGGGGCAGGGTGAATGGGCTTGCCTAACAAGGTAGCCTCTGCTACCATTTCAAACAGTCCTGGAGTGGCCTGCTCTTCTACAGAGGCCATACTTTTTTGAAGTGGAGAGCTGCTGTGACTGGGAGCTTAGCCTCACCTCAACCCAGGGTGCCCTCAAATAACACCTGGGACTCTACAGCTACCCCTGCCAGGAACCTGCTGCGTCGGCTGTGGTCGCATAGTCACTGAGACTCCAGCCACTCAAGGTGCAGGCTCTTGTGAGCTCTAAAGCATGCTCCCCTCTTGCTGGCTCAAAGCTTTAGTCCAGGGTACTGTGGCCACACAAGCATCAGCCACGTGAGCAGCCTGCTCCCATCTGAGGAACAGCAGACCCATAAGCAGCCTGCCCCAGTCTGAGGAGCAGCAGACTCACGCAGCATGCCCCTATAGAAGGAGCAGTAGCCCTGTGAGCGACCCACCCAAATCCAAGGAACAGCACCCCAGTGCACCCTGCCCCCATCTGAGGAGCAGCAGCCACTTGCAGCCTTCCCCCTCCAGGGGCAGAAGCTGCATTGGCAGCCTGCCCCCTTCTGAGGACCAGCAGCCATATGAGCAGCCCACCTCTGTCCGAGGAGCTGCAGTCCCATGAGCATCCCTCCCCCATCCCAGGAGCAGCAGCCCCATGAACATCTCACCCCAGCCCTTCAAGGAGTGGCAGTCACATGAGCATCCTTCCTCAGTATGAGGAGCAGCAGCCATGCGAGCAGCCTGCCCCTGTCGAAGGACCAGCAGCCCCTGCAAGCAGCCTACCCCTGTCTAAGGAACAGGAGCTCTGTGATCAGCCCACCCCCATTCCAGGAGTAACAGCCCCACGAGCATCTCACCCCTGTTCAAGAAGTGGCAGCCAGACAAGCAGCCTTCCCCAGTATGAGGGACAGCAGCCTTGTGAACAGCCAGCCTCCATCTGAGGAGCAGGAGCTCTGTGAGCAGCCCACTGCCATCACAGGAGCAACAATCCCACAAGCAGCCTGCCCCAGTCTAAGGAGCAGCAGCCCTGTACAACCCACCCCCATCAGAGGATCAGCAGCTGATGAGAAGCCTATGCTAGTATGAGGAGTAGCAGCACTGTGAGCAACCTGAATCTCTTTGAGGAGAAGCAGCCACATTTGCATCCCACCCCCATCCAACAAGCAGCAACTGCACACAGCCCACCCTGTCTGAAGAGCAGCAGCTGCACGAGCAGCCTGCCTACTAAGAGAAGCAGCAGTGTTGCAAGCAACTTGCTCCTATCTAAGGAGCAGTAGTCTTGTGAGCATCCCAACACTATTCAAGGAGTGACAGCACCCACAAACAGCTTGCCACCATCCAAGGAGCAGCAGCCCTGGGAGCAGCCTGCCCCTGCCTGAGAAGTAGTGGCCACATGAGCAGACTGCCCCTGTCTGAGAAGTGGCAGCCCTACTAGAAGCCCACCCTCATCTGAGAAACAGCAGCTGAGTGAACAGACTTTCTCTAATAGTCAGAGGAGCCACCACTGCTGAGACCAGCACCCACCAGTGGGGCTGCTACCAATTGAGGAGCAGCTGCTACCATGATGACCCAAGGAGCAGTTGCCACCTGAGGAGCCACTGCTTCCTGAGGAGCAGCCCCTGCAAAACTCGACACCTAGATCCTTCAGTGAGAACAAGAATGAGTAGACAAAGAAACCCCAAAAAGTAAGAAAAGAAGGAATTGCAAGGAAAGCAGCTGAGTGAAAGGAGGCAGAAATAAGTCAGAAAAAGAATTCAGAATAAGGGTCGTATAGTTCATAAACTGGATTGATGAAAAAAATCTACAACTTATGTAAGAATCAAGAATAAAGAGTGATATAGCTGCAATAAAAAACACCATGGAAAGTTTCAACTGTAAAATAGGAGAAGCATGAAACTGATTTAGTGAATTAGAAGACAGTGAAGCAAAGCACACCCAAATTGAACTACATTGGAGAAAAGAATTAAAAAAACAGGAGGAGAGCATAGGGAGGTTTGGGACAACATGAAACAAAGCAAGATGTGAATAATTGGGATGCCAGAATGATAGGAAGATGAACAAGGATTAGAAAACCTATTTGAAGAAATAATGTCTGAAAACTTCTCTGATGTGAGGAAGACAAAAGTCACACAAGCACAGAGTCCCAAACAAAATAAACCTAAAAAGACCTACACAAAGTGTATTAATTATGATGGCAAATATTCTGGATGAAGAGAGAATCATAAAGGCTGCAAGAGAGAGACAGAAAGTTACTTACAAGGGATCTCCCATTAGATTATTAAATGATTTCTCAGCAGAAATACAGCAGGCTAGAAAGAAATTGAAGGAAATTTACAAAGTGGTGCAACCCAAGGGATTGAATCCAAGAGTACTCTATCCAGCAAGGCTATCATTCAAAATTGAAGGGGAAGTAAGGAGATTCACAGAAAAAAGAAAAAAGAAAAAAAAAGGCTAAAGGAGTTTATCACTACCAAGCCAACAATGCAAGAAATCCTAAAATCTAGCCAGGCTCACCAAGAAGCAAAGAGAGAGGACCAAAGTAAACAAAATCAGAAATGAAAAAGGTGAGATAACAACAGACCCTACAGAAATATGAAGGATTATAAAAAAATACTTGGAATAACTCTATTCCAACAAACTAGATAACCTAGAGGAAATTGGCATATTCCTGGAAAAATACAACCTTCCAAAACTCAATCAGGAAGAATCTAAAAATCTCAATAGGTCAATAACTAAAAATAAAAAATGAAAAGGGAACACAAAAATAAAAATGGCTACAAATGAGTACCTGTCAAAAATAACTTTAAACATAAATGGACTAAATGTACCAATCAAAAGACATCAAGTAGCTGAATGGATAAAAAAACATAACCCATAAATATGCTGTCTACAAGAGACCCACCACAGAAAAAAGGACTCACACAGACTGAAAGTGAAGATATGAAAAAGTATCTTTCAGGCAAATGAAAATGAAGGATAAAAAGCTAGGGTAGCAATCCTTATATTTGACAAAATAGACCTCAAAGTGAAGGCCATAACAAGAGATTAGGGAGATCATTTCATAATACTAAAGGGATCGAAACAATAAGAGAATAAAACCCTGGTGAACATATATACTCCCAATGAAGGAGCATCCAAATACATAAAGAAAAACTTCTGAAAGATATCAAGGGAGAGAATGACAACAGTACAAACATAGTAGGGGACTTTAATACCCCATTAATGTCAGTAGATAAATCCTATCAGAAAAAAAAATAAGCAAAGAAACATCAATCTTAAATGACTCACTAGATCAGATGGACTTAATGGATATCTTCAGAACTTTTCACCCCGAAGCCATGGAATATACATTCTTCTCAAGTGCATATGGGGCATTTCCAATTATAGACCACATATTGGGTCACAGGCAAAGTCTCTCCAAATTCAAGAAGATTGAAATCACATCAAGCATTTTCTCAGACCACAATGGAATTATTTTAGAAATAAACTACAATAAAAACAATCAGTAACATTCAAACACTTGGAAGCTGAATAGCATGCTATTAAACAATGATTGAGTTACCAAAGAGATCAAAGAAGAAATTAAAAACATCCTGAAAAGAAATGACAATGAAAACACAATAATCTAAAATGTATGGGACACAGTGAAAGCAATCCTGAGAGAGAAGTTTATAGCTATACAGGCCTACCTAAAACAAACAAACAAACAAACAAACAAACAAAAACAAAAAATAAAACAAAATAAAAAGATCAAGAAAAAATGGTAATAAATGATCTAACTCTACAACTTAAAGAATTAGAAAGAGAGCAACAAGAAAATCCCAGGGTGAGTAGAAGGAAGGAGATAATAAAGATAAGAGCAGAAATAAATGACATAGTCAAAAAATACAAAAGATCAATGAATCTAAGAGCTGGTTCTTTGAAAGGATGACCAAGATTAATGAACTTCTAGCCAGGCTCACCAAGAAGTAAAGAGAGAGGACCAAAGTAAACAAAATCAGAAATGAAAAAGGTGAGATAACAACAGACACTACAGATATATGCAAGATTATAAAAAAATACTTGGAATAACTCTATTCCAACAAACTAGATAACCTAGAGGAAATTGGCATATTCCTGGAAAAATACAACCTTCCAAAACTCAATCAGGAAGAATCTAAAAATCTCAATAGGCCAATAACTATGGAGGAAGTTGAAACAGTCTCAAAAAGCTTCCAGCTAACAAAAGACCAGGGCCAGAGAGCTTAACAGGCGAGTGTTACCACACTTTCAAAAAAGAACTAAAACCTATCCTCCTCAAACTATATCAAAATATTCAAGAGGAACACTTCCAACCTCATTCTATGAAGCCAGCATTACTCTAATATCAAAACCAGACAAAGACAACATGATTAAAGAGAACTATAGGTCAATATCTCTCATGAACATAGATGCCAAAATCTTCATCAAAATTCTAGAAAATCAAATCCAACATTACATCAGAAAGACCATACACCAGCACCAAGTAGGATTTATCCCAGGGATGGAAGGATGCCACAATATTTGCAAATCAAAAAATATGATACATCACATAAACAAATTGAGATTAAAAAATCACATATTCATATCAATCGAATAGAAAATGAATTTAACTAAATCCAACACACTTTTTTCATTAAAATTTTCATCAACATGAGAATAGAGGCATCATACCTTAACATAATAAAAGCCTTATATGACAAATCTGCCGACATCATACTTAATGGCAAAAACTAAAACCATTTCACCTAAGAACAAGAATGAGGCAAGGATGCCCACTTTTACCACTCCTGTTAGACATAGTTCTGGAAGTGCTAGCTATAGCAATTACATAAGAAGAAGAAATAAAAGGTATCCAAATAGAAAAAGAAGATGTAAAACTCTCATTATTCACCAGTGACATGATACTATACACAGAAAACTCTAAAGAATTTATCAAATATTATTAGACTTAACAAATGAATTTGGCAATGTAGCCAAATACAAAATTAATGCCAAGAGATCTATGGCATTTTTATACCCCAATAGTTAACTTACCAAAAGAGAGATTTAAAAAAAAAATCCTATTTACCATCACACCAAAAATAATTAAGATACATAGGAATAAGTTTCACTAAGGTGGTAAAAGATATATACTCAGAAAACTACAGCACATTGAAAAAAGAGATAGAGGAAGATATAAACCAATGGAAGAACATAAGAAGAAGAAATAAAAGGTATCCAAATAGAAAAAGAACATATCATGTTCATGGATTGGTAGCATCAACATCATTAAAATGTCTATACTACCTACAACAATCTGTAGATCAATGTAATATCTATTAAAATACCAATGGCATA
Organism: Lasiurus cinereus; assembly: GCA_011751065.1. Classification (NCBI taxonomy): domain Eukaryota; kingdom Metazoa; phylum Chordata; class Mammalia; order Chiroptera; family Vespertilionidae; genus Lasiurus; species Lasiurus cinereus. The sequence continues at coordinate 3,216,146 of JAAGEH010000380.1, forward strand.
TTTCAAAGATCTGGAACAAACTCAACAAAAATTCATCTGGAATTTAAAAAAAGGCCCTGAATAGCCACAGCTATCCTGAGAAAGAAGAACAAAATTGAAGGTATTACAGTACCAGACATCAAGCTATATTACTAGCCATGGTTCTCAAAACTGTCTGGTACTGGCACAAGAACAGACATATAGACCAATGAAGCAGAACAGAGAACCCAGAAATTATTTGATAAATCAGGCAATAGCATACAATGGAGTCAAAACAGTCTCTTTAATAAATGGTGCTGGGAAATTTGATCAGATACATGCAAAAAACTGAAACTAGATCACCAACGTACACCACACACACACAAAAAATCTCAAGATGGCTAAAGGACTTGAATGTAAAACAGGAAACCATAAAAATCCATACAGGACTCAAAATTGCAGACATATGTCATAGCAATATCTTTACAGACACAGATCCTAGGGCAAGAGAGACTAAGGAGAAAATAAATAAATGGGAGTACATCAAAATAAAAAGCTTCTGCACAGCAAAAGAAGCCATCAGCAAAACAAGAAATCCCACTGCATGGGAGAACATATTTTCAATGTTATTTCCAATAAAGTTTTAATTCTCCAACATTTATAGGGAACTCATATATCTTAACAAAAGGAAGGTAAACAACCCAATCAAAAAATAATTTAAGGATCTAAATAGACACTTTTCAAAAGAGAATATTCAGAAGGCCAAGAGACATATGGAAACATGCTCAAAGTCACTAATCATCTAAGAGATGCAAATCAAAACAACAATGAGGTACCACTTCACACCTATCAGAATGGCTATCATTAAGAAATCAACAAACGACAAGTGCTGGAGAGGATGTGAAGAAAAAGGAACCCTCTTTCACTGTTGGTGGGAATGTAGACTGGAGCAGCCATTGTGGAAAACAGTATGGCATTTCCTCAAGAATTTAAAAATGGAACTGCCATTTGACCTTGTAATACCACTTCTAAGAATATATCCTAGGAAAACAGAAACATCAACCAGAAAGAATATATGCACCCCTATGTTCATAGCAGCACAATTTACAATAGCTAAGATTTGGAAATAGCCTAAATGCCCATTAGCATGTGAGTGGTTTATAAAATAGTGGTACATCTACACAATAGATTATTATGCTGCTCAAAAAAAGAAGGAATTCTTACCATTTGCAGCAGCATGAATGGAATTGGAGAACATTATGCTAAGTGAAATAAGTCAGTCAGATAAAGATAAATTTCACAGGTTCTCACTCATTTGTGGATTATAATGAACAACATAAATGAATAAACAAAAAGAGATCCAAAATCATTAAAGCATTAATCAGACTGTCAAACATCACAGGGAATGTAGGTAATTGTGGGAATAAGGGGGAGAGATCAACCAAAGGACTTGAATATATGTATATAAGCTTAACCAATGTACACAGACCCCAAAGAGTGATGGTATGAATAGGGAAGTGTGTGTGTGTATGTGTGTGTGTGTGTGTGTGTGTGTGTGTGTGAGAGAGAGAGAGAGAGAGAGAGAGAGAGAAGTGGAGGGGGGGGAAGAGCAATCAGCCAATAAGGATATGTATGTAATACCTTAATCAATAAATAAAATAAATAAAAATATAGCTTAAGGAAGGTTTGGGACAACATGAAATGTAACAACATCCACTTTAGAGGAATACCAGAAGGGGAACAAGGTGAACAAGGAATAGAGAACTTGTTTAAAGAAATAATAATAGAAAACTTCCCCAACCTGGAGAAGGAAAATGCCATACAAGTTCTGGTGCACAGAGAGTCCTAAACATGTGGAGCCAAAAGAGACCCACACTTAGACACATCATAATCAAAATGGCAAATGTTAAAGACAAGAAAGTATTTAAAAGGCAGCAAAAGAGACACAAAATTACCTACAAAAGAGTTCTCATTAGAATGTCAAATGACTTCTCAATAAAAACACTCAGGCCAGAAGGGAGTGGCATGAAGTAATCAAAGTAATGAAAAACAAGGGCCTCAATCAAGGATTATTATATCCAGTAAGGCTGACATTTATAAACTGATGGTGAAATAAAAACCTTTCCAGACAAAAAAGGCAAAGGAGGTAAAAGACTTCTACTTGGAAAACTATAGAACATTACAAAAGGAAATAGAAAAAGACTTTAGCCAAAACCAGTTTTGCTCAGTGGATAGAGTGTTGGCCTGTGGACTGAAGGGTCCCAGGTTCAATTCCGGTGAAGGGCACATATCTTGGTTGTGGGTACATCCCCATAGGGATATGCAAGAGGCAGATGATCAATGTTTCTCTCTCATCGATGTTTCTAACTCTCTCTCTCCCTTCCTCTCTGTAAAAATTCAATAAAATATATTTAAAAAAGAAAAAGAAACAAAAATGGAAAAAGTATACCATGTTTATGGATTAGAAAAATTAACATCATTAAAATGTCTATACTATCCAAAGCAATCTATAGGTTCAAGACAATCCCTATTAAAATACCAAGAGTATACTTCACTGAACTAGAACAAATAAACAAAGTATATAGAACATAAATGATCGTGAATAGCTGCAGCAATCTTAAGAAAGAAGAACAAAGTTGGAGGGATCACAATACCGGATATCAAACTATACTACAAAGCCAGTATAACCCAAACAGTCTGGTACTGGCACAAGAATAGGCATATAGCGCAATGGATCAGAACAGAGACCCTATAAATTGACTCACACTATTATGGTCAATTAATATTTCACAAAAGAGGCAAGAAGATTCAATGAAGTAAAGGCAGTCTCTTCAACAAATGGTGCTGGGTAAATTGGGCAGACACATGCAAAAAAATGAAACTAGACCACCAATTTATACCATATAGAAGCATAAACTCATAATGGATAAAAGACTTAAATGTAAGGCATGAAGCCATAAAAATCTTAAAAGAAAACACAGGCAGTATGATCTGAAACATTTCACGTAGCAGAATTTTTGCTGATACATATCCTAGGGTAGTGCTTGGCAAACTCATTAGTCAACAGTATGCCAAAAGTGGCTCGAGAGCCGCATGTGGCTTGTGAGCCACAATTTGCCAACCAATGTCCTAGGGCAAAGGAAATAAAGGAGAAAATAAATAAATGGGAATACATCAAAACAAAAAGCTTCTGGTCAGCAAAAGAAACTACCATCAAAATGAAAAGGGAATCTACTCTATGGGCAAACGTATTTGTTAATCACACATCTGATAAGGGGTTAATATCCAAAATATAAAGTACTCATACCTCCTTGGTGAAGTCTATTTCTCGGTATCTTATTTGTTTTCTTTCTTTCTTTTTTATTTGTTGTTACAATTGTAAATGGGATTTTTTTTAGTTTCTCTTTCAAAGAGTTAATTATTAGTGTATAAAAATGCCATCAATTTTTTAATGTTGATTTTGTGTCCTGCTACCTTGCCAAATTTATTTATTAACTTCCTGGTGGAGTCTTTAAGATTTCCTACGTGCAATATCATGTCATCTGCAAATAATGACTTTTACTTTTTCCTATCCAATCTGAATGTTCCTTATTTCTTCTTCTTGCCTGGTTTCTGTGGCTAGGACTTCCAGTACTATGTTGAATGACAGTAGTGAAAATGAACAAACAATCCAATTAAAAAAGGGCAGAAGACCCGAACAGATATTTTTCCAAAGAAGACATACAAATGGCCAAAAGACATAGGAAAAAATGCTCAAAGCCCTTAATCATCAGAGAAATGCAAATTGAAACCACGACATATCACCTCACACCTGAGGTATCATTAAAAAATCAACAAATAACAAATATCAATTTAATAATAAAAATTAACATGGTGAGTATGCCAGGGAAAGGGAACACTAGTTCATTACTGGTGGGAATGCAGATTAGTGCAACTACTGTGGAGTTTCCTCAAAAATTAAAAATTGAACTGCCATTTGACCTAGGGATCCCCCTTCTGGGAATATATCCTAAAAATCATGAAATACCCATTGTTTATTTATGATAACTAAGATTTGGAAACAATCTAAGTATCAGTAGATGAATGAATACAAAAGCTGTGGGACATTTACACAATAGAATACTATGCAACTGTTAAAATGTGGTGTCTCTTACCCTTTGAAACAGCATGGATGGACCTGGAAAATATGTTCAGTGAAATAAACCAATCTGAGAAAGATAAATATCTCATGATTTCATTTATTTGTGGAATCTAATGAACAAAATGAATTGACCAATACAATAAGACTAGAAGAATGGAGGCATGGAACAGATCGACATACCTTGATGTGTGGGTTGCGGGACAAGAAGAGATAAAGAACTTATATATCTAGATGCATAGCCCAGGGACACAGGCAATAGCATGGTGAAGACCTCAAGGGGTATTGGTAAGGACTGGGTGGAGGAAAGTAAAAGGGGATAAATGGGGACATCTGTATCACTATCAACAATAAAAAATATTTTAAAAAAAGATAATGAAATCCCAAAAGATATGTAGTGAGTGAATCAAGCAAATTATGAATGTTTTTATAGTGGATTAGAGTCAGAGTCTCAGGTGAGCTTTCTGATCACTGTCTCTTATTTATGATCATTAGCCTGATACATTCTTTAACTGCAGTGTCAGGTTTAACATGGAACTGCACAAAATGCACATTTTCATAAATCACACATCTTTGAATTCTAATACCAGACAGAGCTCAGCACTGGGAGTTGGGGTTCAGGCCAGCCTGGGTCTGAGATGCAGGGGATGTTGGGAATCTGTGGTCTTGCCTTTATGGGTTCTGGGAAGTCAATGAGATGCCATTTTTAGGTCCAAGTGCGGGTTGCATGGGGCTGAAGGCCTGAGCCACAGAAAGTGTGTTTGGAGACAGTGGTTAAATTGTGTGGATTAATGAGATGAAATATGGAGAAAGATAAGAGGTGAAAGATTAAGAGAAAAGACAGGCTTTTTGTGGGGGAACAACGGGAGAGAGAGAGGGGAGAGAAAGAGGGGGGAGAGAGAGGAAGAAAGGAAGAAAGGAAGAAAGGAAGAAAGGAGGAAAGAAGAAGAGAGGAGAGGAGAGGAGAGGAGAGGAGAGGAGAGGAGAGGAGAGGAGAGGAAAGGAAAGGAAAGGAAAGGAAAGGAAAGGAAAGGAAAGGAAAG
>JAAGEH010000380.1:3221294-3309316 GCA_011751065.1 Lasiurus cinereus
AGGAAAGGAAAGGAAAGGAAAGGAAAGGAAAGGAAAGGAAAGGAAAGGAAAGGAAAGGAAAGGAAAAAAGAACGAAAAGCCCTCAGCAGCTGAAGTGTTTCCAGAAGACTTGTGGCCTCAGAAAGGCTTGGGGTGATCTGCACTCTGTACTTTCCTTCAGATCCTATTTGAAAGCATGGCTGCTTTACCAACTGGATACTGCCTTTCTGGTGGCATTTTATGGTAAGCAGTGACTGTTTGGAGACACATTAATACACACCTACTTAAACAAATAACTTGAATTGGAAGATCTAGCCTCATCTTTTAAACATATAGTTAGTCCCGATAGTCATGCCCCTTGATATTCAAGTAGGACTAAGTGTAGGTGTGTGGGTGCACACATACTCACATGCACACACACATATGCACACACAGACACACACACACACACATAAGCACACACACATTTCAGAGATGGATTAGAAAATATGAATGTTCAGCTTTTGTTCTTGGGGCTCTTAAAGCACTTACCATGAGGTAATGCACGTTTACAAACAAAAGGACTGTCACTTTGAAGCCTGCACATGGGAAGAAGTGCTTTTTTTGGCCATGAAAATCTCCATTTCCCTGCAGTTAATCTTAGTAGATTCTCTTCACGTTTTATTCACATTTCCACTTTGCAGAGACTTGCTTTTGATATTTTGACAGGTGGAAACATCAAGAGCATAGTTATGTTAAAATAATGACTTGTTTGTATGAGGACAGAGGCACTTTAACATGTATCAGTTATTCATGATGTCTGTTTCGATAGTTTTTCATTTGTGAAATATTGGCATATTTTTATCTGTGAGGCCTCTCAATTATTTTTGGAGGAAAGAGATTTAGAAAAAAAATGAACGATGGGCACAGCCATGGGCAGCCAATTTTAAATTAAATGTTCTCTGCTTGATCTTGCCATCTTATTTTTAAAAAGTGAAATTAGAATGAGTGCATTTACTATGTTGCAAAGTCTGGGCCAGAAATAATTCGTAATCCTAAAGGGTCATTCCTATTTTTGCCTTCAAACAGTCTTTAAATACACATGCTTTTATTTAGCCTTTTGTTTTCTTTCATGTCTCTAGGTATTTGACCTGGAGTTTCTTTCATGCATACCATTTTCCTAATCTCTTTTGGGAAGTTCTTTTAGGGCTCATGGTCAAACAACATTCATATTTTTATTCTGAGCGCTCATGGCTCTGTATTTCTTCTTTGATTCTGGACCAGGGGGATTGAGTAAAAATCTTTTATCCAAAATGAAAAATATGATTTTCCAAAAACCCCATATGAAAACTATCCACATAATGTAGAGAGGGATGGAGAGTAATCTGTATGCCATGGTTTACTCATTTATTATAATAAGCCACCACTAAAAGTATTGTAGCTGCTGCATCAGCTCCCTTACATTTATATCCAGCAGTGGAAATTTGAATTTTAATGCATGTTATGAAAAAAGATGCATTAATGTACTCATGACTTCAGAGGCTGTTACAGCTTTGATTATACAACTAGGTGGCTCCTATCAGAGCTGTAAAATTGCAAACAACCTTACTGGACCCTGATCTCAGGTGCTCAGATATCATTGTGTCTTTTCTGGGACCATACTGCAGGGTAGACTGGGCTAGACATTGTCCAGCCTACTTTATCCCAAGGTTCCCACCCACTTCCTAGCTCCCAGTAAATTAGTGTTGATTCATTTAGCAAATCTTCTACCTGGAACACAGAAGAGGATGGGTTCCCGGCCTCAGGACTCTTACAGAAGAAGTTTAACTCACTGAGGGAACTCACTGATCAGATGGCAGCAGGTTGGGAAGTTTGCAGTGTCTCTGAAGGGTGATCTGGTGACAGGGAACAGTGAGAGAGGAGACAGTGAGGACCCCTAACAGGAAGTCCTTGGAAGGGGACATGGAGCACGTGTGGTTGGAACAAAAAAGGATGGGCAGGTAACCAGAAGCCCTGGTTCTTACAATGTTTGAAGACTTAGAAGTTGTACTCAACTAATATTGTTTTACCCTTAGGGCACCATTTTAGAAAATATGTAATATTTTGAATATTTAAATATTTTTATGATTCTTTTGTCAGTTTCTTATGTAGTGCATCAGCTTTGGTTTGCTATTTATAGTGCCTGATAGCCAAATATATTTTTAATTGATTGAAGTATTACATATATGTCTTTATTCCCCCATTGCCCCTCTCTCCAGTTCATGTCCTCACCCTTTCCAGTGTCTGTGTCCATTGGTTATGCTTATATGCATTCATACAAGTCATTTGATTGGTCTTCCCCCTTTACCTCCACCCACCCCCTCTGAGATTTGAGCATCTGATCAATGCTTCTCTGTCTCTGGATCTGTTTTTGCTCCTCAGTTTATGTTGTTCATTATAATCCACAAATGAATGAGATCATATGATATTTATCTTTCTCTGACTGATTTATTTAGCTTAGCATAATGCTTTCCAGTATCATCCATACTGTTGCAAATGGTAGGAGTTCCTTCCTTTTTACAGCAGCATAGTATTCCATTGTGTAGATGTACCAGTTTTTTTTTAATTCATTCATTTGCTGATGGGCACTTAGACTATTGTAAATTGTGCTGCTATGAACATAGGGGTGTATATATCCTTTCTGATTGGTGTTTCTAGTTTCTTGTGATATATTTCTATAATGTGGGCTTTGTCTCTTTCTAGGTTGCATTTTATGTTTCTCTTTTTTAATCATAGGTAAGTTAACTATTACAATCATGTTTAGTCAGCTAGCCTGTTCACATATCGCCTAAATTTCCCTTTATTGTACTTTTATTTTAAATTGTTCAATTATGTTCAATTCTTGAGAAATTTCCATCCTACCTAATAAAAGAGTAATATGAAAATTAGCCATTACCCACTACACCCAAAGCCATGCCCACCAGCCAATCAGGACTGAGTATGCAAATTAACCTAACCAAAATGGCTACGACCATCGAGTGAGCAGAGGCTTGTGTTTCTCTGGAAATGGAGGAAGCCAAGCTTTCCACACACCCTGGCCAGCCCAGGCCTTCACTTAAGGCTACAAAGTTCCCATTATAGAAGATAAATAAATCCCAACAAAAATGGCAGTGGCCACAGAGCTGGAGAAGCAGGAGGCTTGAGTTGGCCCTGGGAATGGAGGAAACCAAGCTTTAGCAGCTCTGGCCTGTCTTGGCCTCTGCTTAACGCTACAAAGTTTCAATTATAGAAGATAAATAAATCCCAACAAAAATGGCTGTGACCATGGAGCAAGGAGGAGGCTTGGCTCTGCTCAAGTCTACAAAGGTTCAATTATAGAAGATAAATAAATCCCAGATAACAGGGCCTCTGCTTGGGTCACTGGGGAGCATGGCCGACCTGAAAACCACCACAGAGTCCTCGCCCAGGCTGCCCCATACTCCAAGGGAACACCCATCCTGATCCAAGACACCTTTCAGGGCAAACCAGCTGGCCCCCACCTGTGCACCAGGCCTCTATCCTATCTAATAAAAGAGTAATATGCAAATTGACTATCACTCCAACACACAAGATGGCTGCCCTCATGTGGACACAGATGGATGCCACAAGATGGCCATCAGGGAAGGGCAGTTGGGAGGGACCAGGCCTGCAAATAAGGGCAGTTGCGGGTGATCAAGCTTGTAGGGAAGGGCAATTGGGGGGGACCAGGCCAGCAGAGGAGGGAAGGTGGGGTGTGACCTGGCCTGCAGGGGAGAGCAGTTAAGGGCAAACAGGCTGGAAGGTGAGCACATAGGTATCAGTCAGGCAGGCAGGGGAATGGTTAGGGGGTGATCAGGCTGGAAGGCAGAAGTGGTTAGGGCAATCAGGAAGACAGGATGCAAGCAGTTGGGAGTCAATAGTCCTGGATTGTAAAAGGGATGTCTGACTGCCTGTTTAGACCTGATCCTACCAGGATTTGCCCTAAATGGGTAGTCAGACATCCCTTGAGTGGTCCCAGATTAGAGAGGATGCAGGCTGGGCTGAGAGACACCCCCTTCCCATGCACAAATTTTGTTTTCCAGGCTTCTAGTTATATTATGAAGTTTAGATGGATAGAAATTCCATATAAATCTATACCCTTGAACAATGGTAAGATTGGGCAGGCCAGCCCCACACAGTAGAAAATTCATGTATAATTTTGACTCCCCCAAATACTTCAGTTGTACTCTAGGAGATTGGTTCCAGGACCCATGCAGATACTAAAATGCAAGATGTTCAAGACTCTTATATAATAGTTGAGGCCTGGTGCACGAAATTCATGCACTGGGGTTGGGGGTGTCCATCAGTTCAGCCTCCCCCCTCTCACATATTGGGAACCCTCAGGGGATGTCCTACTGAGGTGACTGGGCTGATAAGTCAAAGGCACCAGCCCCATCACCCCACTGCTGCTGCCACTGCGAGTCACTACAGCCACCAAGGTGTTTTCATCAACATGGATTCCAGTCCCTTCACCATTAAAAAATGACAACTTTCTTTAGAAATTTTTAAGATGTATTTTTCATAAGATATGACTTTTTTTTTATCCTCACCTGAGGATATACTTCCATTGATTTTTAGAGAATGTGGAAGAAAAAGGGAAAAACAGAGAGAAACATCAAAGTGAGAGGAACACTGATTGGTTGCCTCCTGCATGAGTCCTGACCCTAGCCCCAGCTAGGGAGGAGCCTGCAACCTATGTATATGCCCTTGATCAGAATCAAACTGGACCCTGTGATCTACAAGCCTATGCATTATCCACTGAACCAAACTGGCTAGGGCAAGATATGACATTTCTTAGCCCTCCAGCAGCAGACCTTTGTTTTTATTCTCCAGGAGTGTAGTGGAAAAACCCTAGATCACTTTTTTTGGATTCTTATACCCAAGTTACTAAGAATATTACCAGTGGCATACAGGGAGTTTAGCCAATGAACGGTCAGAAAAGGTATTTCCTCTGTAGTTCACACTGATTACCTCTGATCCCTGACTCTGTCCCTGCCCAGGCCTAAAGCCTCGAGGACTGGGCAGCCTCCCATCCCCCCAGCTCCCTGTGATCACTGGCTTTTCCCCTGCCCAGGCCCCAAGCCTCTGGGCCTGGACAGCAGCCCCCCAGCTCCTTCCAATCTCAGGATCCGCCCCTGCGCAGTCCCCAAGTCTCTGTCAGGGGCTTGGGGCCTGGGCAGGGGCCCCCCAGCTCCCTCTGATTGCCTAGCTCTGTTCCTTTCCAGCCTCAATCCTCTGGCCAGGGCTTGGGGCCTAGGCAGGGAATCCCCAGCTCTCTCTGACCATCCAACTCTGCCCTTGCCCAGGCCCAATCTCTGGCTCTGCTCCTGCCCAGGCCTCAAGCTTCTGTCAGGGGCTTGGGGCCTGGATAGGGGGCCTCCAGCTCCCTATGATTACCTGATTACCCGGCTCCACCCCTGCCCTGTCCCCAAGCCTCTGGCAGGGGCTTGGGAACTGGGCAGGGGACCCCCAGCTCCTTCTGATCATCTGGCTTTTCCCCTGTCCAAGAGCTTCCCAGGTTGCTCAGCACCTATGGGGGGCCTACGTTGGAGTGACCTGGGTGCTGAGAAAGTTCCCTGGACCCATGCTGCTGGGTATGCAAATTAACCTCCATCTTTGTTGGGTTAATTTGCGTACTCTAATTGGCTGTGGGAGTAGCAGAGGTATGGTCAATTTACATGTTTCCCTATTATTAGGTATGAAAGTGCAGACCTGTGCATACAGTCAGTCCTCCACACTGAGGAGTCCCAACCCAGTTAGTTGAATCCATGATGCAGAACCAAGGATGTTAAGGGTCAACTGTATATTTATTGAAAAGAAATCCACATATTAGTGAATCTGTGTTGTTCAAGGGTCAACTGTGTTCACTACTCCTTCCTCACTCATTGACCCTCCAATTTCCCTTATCAATTTTTACTCAAAGCTTATTCTGTACTTGGTATAATAAAGGCCTTTGGGAATATACAGGTTAAATAAAATTTTTTTTCTATAAATATTGAGGCTCTAAATAATGAAAGTTTTCTGTATGCTCTTGTTTCATTTTAATTTAACAAATTTGGTTTAGTTTATTACACTATAGAAATGCATGATGCACCTACTATTTGTCTATAATAATTTGGTTTGGGAGGTGATGGCAGCTTTTTGTTTTTCTTCCAAAGATACGTAAGATTTCATCATGGCTTTAGCATAAACTTCTGTTTCTACAAACCTGACTTCTATGGCTAACATTAATAGCACTAAACTTTTTTGAACACCTAATATTTGAAAACAAAAGTTATCTTCTTCAAATTTACTAGTTTATTCCCTAGTTCTCCCTCTCTTTGTCCTCTATCTTTCTACCTCCCCACACCTTGATTAGCTCTAAGTTGTTTTTGATCCTTTGAACTATTTAGATCAAGTGTCTAGCTTTTAAATGGGGCCCATTTAGGTTCTTTGATGGATTTCTGAGGACACCAAACACACTATTGCCACCTTCCACCTCCCTTCACCTCCATAATACAATACATAATAAATCCAACTTTATTATTATCACCTGGTAGGCATTTTCCAAAACTGTTACTGTGATGTTATTGTATGGTGAGCCATGGGATGGAGGCTGGAAAAATCTGCTATTGTGAACAGAACTATGCAATCAATGTTCATGTATAGAAGCTTGATGCCCCACAATTGATTTATAAAGTAATCAATGAAATGTTACAAATATCTTTTCCTCATACCATTAGAAGGGTCAGGGAGGCAGGCTTCAGGCCAGAACTCTGGAATAATGCTTTGGCTGAGTTAGGGGAGGTTTAGAGGTGATGTGGAGCCAAGTCATGAAGGATACCCAGGGCTTCATCAGGAGAAGTTTCATTTTAGGCAGAGGGTCTTTTGTTTATTCAAAAGACCAAATAAATCATGTTCTTTTTTTCTTGCTATTTTAGTACTACCCTGTTTTCCCGAAAATAAGACAGTGTCTTATATTATTTTTTTGCTCCCAAAGATGCACTAGGTCTTATTTTCAGGGGGGGTATCTTATTTTTCCATGAAGAAGAATACGGTACACATTTATTGTTGAAGAAAAAACAAAAAACAAAAAAAAGGAAATTTATTACCTGTATATGGTATGGTAGTAATTGTCATCACAAACCAGCTCACTGATTGGCCATAGCACAGCTGGAGCTGTTCAGGCAGTGCGAGGTCTCTTTAAATCAAGAGTCAGATGTCTTGCTGAAACTGGTTTGGCTCAGTGGATAGAGCATCGGCCTGCGGACTGAAGGGTCCCAGGTTCGATTCCAGTCAAGGCATGTACCTTAGTTGCGGGCACATCCCCAGTAGGGGGCATGCAGGAGGCAGCTGGTTGATGTCTCTCTCTCATCGATGTTTCTAACTCTCTGTTCCTCTCCCTTCCTCTCTGTAAAAAAATCAGTAAAATATATTTAAAAAAAAAAGAGTCAGATGCCTTACGGTAGCTTTGGGGGCCTTATATTCAGGGGACGCCTTATGTTCGGGGGAGGTCTTATTTTTGGGGGGATACCTTATGTTACAGGGAGAGGCAAAACTGGAAGTAGGTCTTATTTTCGGGGGATGTTTTAATTTTGGGGAAACAATTTAAATATTAGATAAATTCTATGTGAAACTGATCAGCTTTCTTATCTGCCATATATGAAATATTCAGGCATAATACTTTCTATATCTTTAACTTTCCCATAATATTTATTTTCCAATGTTTTCAGTTGGAATCCAAGAATGTATAAATACATACACACATTCACTTCAAAGGCTGTTAAAAAAAATTTTTGACACATGTGGGACAACATAAAGCTCATTTTGTTCTATATATTTTCTCAGTTTAGATTTCTATGATAATCAGGGGAAAATAATTTGTATTTGTACATTTATGTGCATGGTTGTATGAGCATAAGTGACTGAATAAGACAAGGAGTACTGCCTGATATATTAAGAAACACCTATCAGGGAGGGGGCAGGCTATAATGGGTCAATGGGGAGAAAATGGTACAACTGTATTACTTTCAACAATAAAGACTCCCAGAAACCAATTCCAGCATGTAATAATTACAAGAGTTTTACCAAAAAGTTGGTGAAGCTTGGGCAGCTCAACAAGGTGAGCCACATATGTAATTTACTTGTTGGAAATGGCTAAACAGCACTTCCCCCAAACCTGAATAGGATTGTCTGCTGCCAAACAGCTCAGGGCATTTTATTTATTGCCTTCTGTTGGCCAAACACCTGACCAGCTGTAGGCTATTTCCCAAACTGACAATGCTTCTGTATATCCTTTGAAACCTTATACTTTGAAGCTTATATCTCCATCTTGCCTTAGGACACACTGTGTTATAATAAAAGCACAGGGTCCTAGACAAGGAGGGAGTCTTTAGTTCCTTCAGCTGAAGCTACTCTGACCCCCAATGCCTTTCAAAATTATCTTTGGTCTCTGGACTCTTTAATCATCTATGCACAGCCCCTTTCTCCAGAATGCTGAACCCTTTGTAAGGCTGGGAAAAGAACCCCTGCAAAAGATACATTAAAATAAACAATAACAACCAAAAAAACATCTATTTAGTTCCTGGGCTTAGACAGCTAGAGATCAATCCATCTTAAGTATTTTAGTCCAGAATTTCTGAACATGTAGTGAGTGGGGAAGCAGGGAATTATCCAAAATATATCTGGTCCCTCAGGATTACAGAAATTGGGGAGGGAGAGATAGTAGCAAAGGTCTTATGTAACCATGACTTGATGTCTGTCTGTCAGTTCAACAGAAATTACAGTTCTTCAACCTTTAATCTGTTGTGTTTAATTAGTAGCCCTATTTCCAAATAAAATCCCACAGAGAAGCCCCAGCTATAAAGAGATCCAGTAGAGCTGTTTTAGGCTCAGCAGGGGGCCAAGCCCTGGGCCCCTCCTATGTTCCTGAGGCTGTGGGAATACTGTGAGATCTTTGGGGACCCATTAACAAAGTTGAAAAGCCACAAGCTATCTTTTTATGTGAATGAATGCAAAGCCCTGCACTGACACCAGACCTGAAGATAACAATAAAACAGTGGCACTGTTCATCCATGAGTTAGAGTCCTCTGAAGGAGGTATACTGTGACAAAGAAACATATGTTGAATAAGAATTGGACAGAAAGAAAAGAGGGGGTAGAGGAGTGAGAGAGAGACAGAAAGAAAGAGGGAAACAAGTTTGAGCCAAACATTTAAACTGATTTAAACTGTCTTATTTCATTACTCGAATAAACATTGATTTTACAATTTTAAATTGGATTTTAAGGAATAATAACTTCAGCAAAAATTATAGAAAAACAAAACACATAAAGAATTACAGGGATACAGTACGTTTGTTCAATGTAATTTTCAAAGGTCCTTTTTTTGGTGAGGAATTAAAGCAAATTTCTCTGACTACAAAGGAACTTTGAGTAAATTGGGCTTCATGGCCTACTGTTCAGCAATGCTGGAGGTAGACCTATATTATGCCATTAGCAAGCAGGCTTCTTTTTACATGTGTCTTCTACCTATTCATAGAAAATTCTGCCTCCAAAATACTCTAAAATTCGCTAAAACGAATACAGAGGGTCATTATGAACTTATAAAGTCATGCTGTTATGTGGTTCAGGAGTCCCTTACTATATAAATGAAACATTGTCTGCACCTTTGTTTTTCCTAATTCTTTTCTTTTTTCTACTTTTATTTCCAAGAGCTCAGAATGAAATAACTTCATTTTGAAAAAAGAATAAAGAGAAATGTTTATCTCTGACTTTCAAACAGACCACACAGTCCAGATTTGGGGCAGGGGAGGCAACCCCAAATGTCAAATATCCTATCTAATAAAAGAGTAATATGCAAATTGACCAGACTCCTGCTACTCCCACCAGCCAATTAGAGCGACTATGCAAATTAACCCAACCAAGATGGCTACGGCCACAGGGAGAGAAAGAGAGAGGCTTGGTTTGCCCTTGGCAATGGAGGAAGCCAAGATTTCCACAAACCCAGGCTTCTGCTTAAGGCAACAAAGTTTCAATTGTAGAAGATAAATAAATCCCAGATACTAGGCCCTCTGTTTGGGTCACCAGGGGATTTGGCCCGCCTACAAACCACCACAGGCCCCTTGCCCAGGCCACTCCATGCCCCAAGGGAACATCCACCCTGATCCAGGACACCATTCAGGGCAAACCAGCTGGCCCTGCCCATGCACCAGGCCTCAATCCTATCTAATAAAAGAGTAATATGAAGATTGAACATCACTCCAACACACAAGATGACTGCCCCCATGTGGTCAAAAGATCCTGCCCCCATGTGGACACAAGATGGCCATCACAAGATGGCCAGTAGGGGAGGGCAGTTGGCAGGCCTGCAAGGGAGGGCAGTTGTGGGCTATGAGGCCAGCAGGGGAGGGCAGCTGGGAGGGACCAGGCCTGCAAGGGAGAGTAGTTGGGGGTGATCAAGCCTCCTGGGGAGGGCACTTAGGGATGACCAGGTCTGCAGAAGAGGCAAGTTGGGGGTGACAAGGCCTGCAGGGAAGGTCAATTGGGGGAGACACATGCCTGCATGGAAAGGCAATTAGGGGTGACCAGGCCCACAGGTGAGGGCAGTTAGGGGAAAACAGGCTGGCAGGGGAGCAGGTAGGCATCAGTCAAGCTGGCAGGAGAGTGGTTAGGGGGTGATCAGGCTGGCAGACAGAAGTGGTTAGGGGCAATCAGAAAGGCAGGCAGGTGAGCAGTTGGGACCCAGCAGTCCTGGATTGTGAGAGGGATGTCTGACTGCCTGTATAGGCCCGATCCAGGTAGGATTGGGTCTAAACGGACAGTCGGACATCCTTTGAGGGGTCCTAGATTGGAGAGGGAGCAGGCTGGGCTGAAGAACAGCTACCCCCATGCACGAATTTTGTGCATCAGGCCTCTAGTATTATATAATTATCAGATCATGCATTACTATTTAGTGTTCAAAAAAGATGTTCCTATGTCATTCTAGATTCAGTAGATGATATTTAAATTCCAGGTATATGTAGCACAGGTCAGCAAACTCTGCTCACCCTGCTCAGTCAGCAAATGTTCCCCACATCTGCATTGTACACCCAGCACCATGTACAACCCAGCACTGTGTACACTGGGGAAAAAGGCAAACCCTGCATTTTCTCTCACTCTGTTACTGCCTTGGTTGGCTACCTCTCAAGTTGTTCCCTGTAACTCACCTGTCTTCTGCAACCAGAATGATTGTTTCAAAATGCCCATTGGCAACTTGGGGGAGGAAGGTAGTGATGTGGGTCAGGTGGTTGGAGTGTTGTCCCATATATGAAAAGGTGACAAGTTTGATTCTTGGTCAGGGCACATACCCAGGTTGTGAGTTTGATCCCTAGTTGGGGCATAGGTAAAGAAAGCAACGATCAATGTTTCTTTCACATCCATGCTTCTTTCTCTCTCCTTTTCTCTTTCTAAAATCAATTTAAAAAAAATACACAAACATTTCTCCAGGTGAAGATTAAAAAAACCACTTCCTCCACCCCAAAGCGAACAACAAAAAGCAAAATGCCACTGGCCATGTCACACCCCTGCTCATAAAGGCATTCCCTCTCTCCTTCCCCCCACGATGAAGAGCTTCCCTCCCATACCTGCGCTTTCATACATGCTATTTTCCTGGCCTGGAACACTCTGTGTCCTTCATCACTCAGCAAATACACTATCTTTTTTAAGGGCTCTGCCCAGGATAACTCCCACCCCCATCAAAAATTTTCCTGATGATGATGTTGCTTCTCTCATCAACCCACCTATGTCTAAGTGAGGAAGCTGTTTTACTGTTATTCACTATAGCTGGTGCCCATCTCTATAGTAATGACTTACTATAATATAATTGTCTGGAAGTTTGTGTTGTTATTTGTAATTAATGTTTGACTTTTTTCAAACGGATTTAGGTTTAAAGAAACATTGAGCAGCAAGCACAATATATCCTCATGTACCTCCTTGTCTCCCCCCACTCCCACCATGTTTCACTACTAAAACTTGCATTTATGTTTCCTTGTTTAGCTCACTTCTAATTTAGCTCATGTCTAGATCACACATGTCAAACCAAAGGCTAATATGGGCCAAATAAACAAGGTTTAAGTTTATATGGGCTATAAAAAAACAAAAGCTTCAATTTTCATAAAATCGTAGGTTTATTTCAATAGAGACATGCTAAGTAAAAAGGGCTGAAATAAGTGAGTAATCATTAACATAAAGTAATAGAACATTTTAATAAAATTAATATTTTTTCTTGAGCAATAACTTACCAGACACTGCATAACTGCACAAATTAATAAGCATAAAACAAATAAACTTATTTTTCTTGTTCTCTGAAGTGTAATATTTTCTGTTGTGCACAGCAAATAAGTCAGTACGAGACTAATGGCATCCTCTAACATTATTATATTTAAAATTGTTATTCTTGAAATTAAAAAATTCAATAAATAAAATCAATGAAGACATTAAAAAAAGACTAATGATGTGGCAATAGGCTGCTAAAATATTTGCTGCTAGCATTAGTGGAGGGAAATGGTGCACCTGTGCATAGGCATGTAAGGGAAATGAATGCAACACGATTTTAGTAATCAGTCATTAGCGAACGTTGTAGTTCATTATTAATAACTAGAGCAGTGGTTCTCAACCTTTCTAATGCTGCGACCATTTAATACAGTTCCTTGTGTTGTGGTGAATCATAATGGAAATATCTGTGTTTTCTGATGGTCTTAGGCAACCCTGCTAGTGGTTCTCAACCTGTGGGTCACTGCTGTAGAGCCTAGGACCATCAGAAAATAGGTCACAATCCACAGGTTGAGAACCGCTGAACTAGAGGCTTGGTGCATGAAATTTGTGCACAGGGGCAGGAGGTTCTTCTCAGCTTGGCATGCACCCTCTCCCAATCTGGAACCACTGGCTCCTAACTGCTCACCTGTCTGCCTGTCTGATTGCCCTTAATAACTCTGGCTGCCTGCCTGACCACCCCTAACCACTCTACCTATTTGCCTGATTGCCCCTAACTACTTGCCTGCCTGCTGGACCACTCCTAATTGCTTGCCAGCCTATCTGATAATCCCTAACTGCCTCTGTCTTGGCTGCTGCCACTGTGACTTTGTCCAAAAGGACGTCTGGAATGACTTCTGGAAGGTCGTTCAGCTGTCCAATCTAATTAGCATATTATGCTTTCATTATTATAAATTATGTATAATAGGATATTGTAAAAAATAAGTTACAAAATTTCTTATATACAGTGGTACCTCGAGATACGAGTTTAATTAGTTCCGTAACCTTGAGACTTGGGAAACTATGAGATGCTCGAGTTGCAGTAAAATCGTGTGCAGCCGGCTTATGCACGCGATTACTCCTATCTCAAATGTTGCTCGTATTTCAAAGCAAAAATCGCTCACTCGACGGCTCGTATCTCAAAAATCTCATATGTTAGGGCACTCGTATCTCGAGGTACCACTGTACTGTTATATTGGGTGGGCTGCAAAAATATTCATTGTGGGAGAGAATCCAAGATGGCAGCATAGGTAAACACCTACACTGCTGCCTCACACAACAATTTCAAAACTACAACTAAAAGAACTAGCATCATCCAGAACCACACGAAAGATGGCTGAGTAGAAATTCTACAACTAGAAGGAAAGAGAGGGGCTCACAGAAACCCAGAGGAGCTGCAAAAAGCTGAGGTATGGAAATGCACGCGTGGAGAGAGCGAGTGCTGGAGAACCTGGCTGGCTTTCTCTGGCGGGAGGGAAACGGAGACTCTCAACGGCATTGAACCCCCTTATCCTATGACACTAAACCCCAGGTCCAGCCGAAACTCATACGGGAGGAGTTTGGACTGTGAAAAGGGAGAAGTGCATGGAAATTTAGGGGAGTTGCAAGAGATCAGAAGTCCGGTGATGGGCAAGGCATTGGGCGCAGAGGACAAGCTGCTGATTGTGCCACTGGCTTTCAAGAGTGGGAGGGATACAAACCCTCCCAACTGCACCACTTCTAATGTCACTAAACCCCAGTTTCTGGTGAAACCCTGAGGACCCAGACTCATATGGTCCCGGAGCACAGGGGAGCCGGAAAGGCAGCAGTCTAGAGGCACTGGAAGAGTGCGAGTGTGCGCCCGCATGCAAGGGACTGCTTCAGTGATTACCCAGTCATGTGAGACTCAGGGGCCGTGCAGGGCGGGGCCAACTGGAAGGCAAGGTGGTCCCTTAAACCCTGAGACTCCACCCATCCCAAGCTCAATAGAGAGGCTGCCATCCCAAGCTCAATAGAGAGGCTTATGCAGTTTTGCAAGTTTGGTATCATAAGGCTGAATCCAAGACAGAAGTTCTCCCAGCATAGTGAAAATGCCTAGTCCAGGGAAGGAATCACAAACAAAAGAAAGGGAGGAACACAAATGACTGGATATAGAGTTCAAAACCACGCTTATAAGGGTTTTTCAATAATATCCTAGAAAAGATGGATAAATTTAGCAAGACCCAAGAGGAGATAAAAAAAAACCCAACTAGAGATGGAAAAGAACCAACTAAAATTTAAACATATACTGGCTGAATTAAAAAATATTGTACAGAGACCTAACAACAGACTAGAGGAAGACAAGAATCAAATAAAAAATTTAAAATATAAAGAAGCAGAAAACACTCAACTGGAAAAGCAAGAAGAGAAAGAATCCAAAAATGTGAAGATAATGTAAGGAGCCTCTGGGACAACTTCAAGCCTACCAACATCAGAATTATGGGGGTGCCAGAAGAAGTGAGAGAGCAAGATAATGAAAACCTATTTAAAGAAATAATGACTGAAAACTTCCCACATCTGGTAAAAGAAATAGACTTACAAGTCCAGGAAGCACATAGAACTCCATATAAAAGGAATCCAAAGAAGACTACACCGAGACACATCATCATTAAAATAACAAGAGCAAAAGACAAAGAGAGAATATTAAAAGCAGCAAGAGAAAAACAGTTCATTTCCTACAAGGGAGCCCCCCTACTACTGTCAGCTCATTTCTCAACAGATACGATGCAGCCCAGACGGGAGTGGCAAGAAATATTCAATGTGATGAATAGCAAGAACCTACAACCAAGAATACTCTATCCAGCAAAATTATCATTCAGAATTGAAAGGCAGATAAAGAGCTTCACAGATAAGAAAAAGCTAAAGGAGTTCATCAACTCCAAACCAGTATTATATGAAATGCTGAAAGGTACTCTTTTAGAAGAGGAAGAAGAAAAAGGTAAACAAAAAATTATGAACAACAAATACATATCTATCAACAAGTGAATCTGAAAATTAAGGGAATTGAAGATTTGATCAACAGAATAAACGTGAATATAATAGAATTGGGAGCACAGAAAGGGAGTGGACTGATAATTTTAAGGGGGAAAGGGGTGAGGGGTGTACAGGGAGAGACTGGACAAAAGTCATACATCTATGGCGAGGTCAACAGGAGGGAGGTAAGGGTAGAGAGAAAGGTGGGAGCCGGATGGAGGGGAGATATGGAGGGGAAAAAAGAGAAACAAATGTAATAATCTGAATAATAAAGATTTAATTAAAAAAATGAAATATATATATATATATATATATATATATATATATATATATATATATAATGACTTTTTAAAAAGCTTAAAAAATATATTCATTGTGGGCAAGACCAGTTTGGCTCAGTGGATAGAGCGTCGGCTTGTGGACTGAACAGTCCCAGGTTCAATTCCAGTCGGGGGCATGTACCTTGCTTGCGGGCACATCACTGTGGGGTGTGCAGGAGGTGGCTGATCAATGTCTCCCTCTCATCATTGTTTCTGACTCTCACTCTCTCCCTTTCTCTCTGTAAAAAATCAATAAAATATATTTAAAAAATATTCATTGTGGGCTACATGAGTATATGGACAAATGATTTTATGTTAGGTACTTTACCTGTATTTTCTCATTTATTCCTCATAAGACACCCACAAGAGGGTCATTATATGCTTATTTTGCTGGTAATTAAACTAAAATTCATAGTGAATACTATGCTATGTAAGTTATTCAATATTAATATTAAAAGCATCTAAAGAGCAAGAAAAATAGGAAATCAATTTGGATTTCAAGATGAAAATGTATTGATAATTTATGAAAGTCCATCTCTTATCCTCCAGATAGGGTTCAGGGGCTACTTCCTTCAAGGGGGGTGTGTAGTGTCAAAGGAAGTCTCTGTGCTCCCACAAGAAAAAGTGGCTTGAGATCTGGATATAGTAGATACAGCAAGATGCCTTATGATGGATTGTATTCCAAAGGGACATTAGACAGTGTATGCAGACTTTTTATTTTTTATTTTATTATTATTATTTTTTATTGTTTAAAGTATTACAAATAGTAGTACATATGTCACCTTTTTTCCTCCCTATTGACCTCCCATCAGCCTTCCCTACCCCCAGTACATGCCCTCACCCGTTCCTCCCTTCCTACCCCCCAGTATCTTGAGTCCATTGGTTATGCTTATATGCTTATATGCTTATATGCTTATATGCATGCATACAAGTCCTTTGGTTGATCTCTTACAGCCCCTCCCCCACAACCTTCCCTGCCTTCCTGCTGTTTCTTTGCCTCTGAATATGGTGTTTCCCTGCCCGCCCCCCTCAATTTTTTTTCTTTAAAAACTTCTTGCCTCTGCAGATTAGAAATAAACCTATAAGAACAAAAAAATATTTGAGTCCCAGGTTCAATGTCCAATAGTTCTGAGTCCCAGTTTCAATGTCAAACAGTTCCTTATGTGTACACATCAGCAATGGTATCTGGATGGTGGATAAATCGTGGCAATGCAGGTCCGACCCTCTCTGGTTTGGTCCTCCGCATCCTGTAGGGACACACAGATGCTGACTGGCAGCATGGCAAGGCGTCATCAGCGTCTTCCATCTTTGGGCTGTTTCTCCTTTTGTTTTCATGGTTGGAGCAGACCTGTCAATTTCTCTCTGTTGCAGGAGTCTAATTGGTCTTGGAGTTGTTTTCTGAAAGTATATAAATATATTATCACCAAAAGTTAATAAAGGAATCTTTTCTATAAAATTGACTAGGATCCTTTTTATTTTTGCCCAAACGATTTTCCTTTGGCTTATTTTGACACTATATGTGTTTTTCATGGGTGTCTTGCTGTTAGTATTACAAATGAAAATTAATTTTCTAAAATAAAATTTTTCTAGGTGTAATTTACTTACTGGATATTTTTCCTTACATGATATTATCCTACTATTTCTCCCCCCCCCTTTTATTTTTTTGGTTAATGGAGACTTGTAAATTTTTAATGCAATCTTGATAACTTTAAATTTTAATTTCTTACACAAAAATATGACTGCTTTATGTTCATTGAATATTAAGCAATTTTGCCATGAGATGAACTACCAATAAAAATTATAGTTAATATTTTAGAAACCGCTTTTTGTCCAGTACAATTAAATTTTCTTGGATATTCACTTATTTCAATTAGCCAATTTAAATTAATCTGAAAGCTTGATTACTCTTTCACTTTCTAACTTAATATTCTACCAACAATCTTAGATTACCCTGTAAATATTAGTGGAAAGGATAATTTGCATTCTTCAGTAGGCCCTGACCATTTCTGGTGCTAGGCTGAATTTAACTATAGAGCAGCTGCTGTAGGCCAAGTTTCTGTCTATTACCTGGGTCCTGAACTGTGCTGGGTGTGGGAAACAAAGCAGTCAGGGGAGCAGGGGACCTCTCTCAGAAGGGGTGAGAGTTCAGGCTCCTGAAAGATTGGGGAGAGTGAGGGTCTTTGCCCCACCTCTATTGACCCCCAAGTTCTCTCCTGATGGCCCCTATGGGACTGTGCCTGTCTTAGGTTGTTCCTTCCCTGAGGAATCTCACTGGTCTCCAGCTAACCAGTCATCTGCTGGGGCCAAGCAGGATCTTGTGAAGTTCATTTCTGTCTCCAGGGTAGCCTATGTCCTCGTGGCCTTCAAACCCAGCAACTGCCTTGAGGATCCCCTCGCCTGCTGGTGGGACCCCAGTACTGATCAAATATCTCCGGGAATTCAGGTTCCTTCTCCAGGAAGGGCTCAGCTCACACCATTGGTGGAGAGACAGATCCATTATACCAGCCACCTCAAGGCTTCAATCTCAGTGTGAATAGAAAGCTCAGACTACATCTGAGGGCCATTGGATTGTGAGAAGAGGGTTCCTCCTGGCAGAAAAGGTAAGAGGGGCCAGTATAGAAGGCTCGAGTGCCTTCCCAGTGCCTTAATTCCCTCTGAAAAAGATTAAGTTCTTTCATGTCCCTTTTTAAATTGTTGCCAAACAGTCAAAGACTTAGTTTGTCATTTTGTATGGGATAATTGTACAATATGCTGTTGTGAAATACTGGCATTGTAGAATAATATCATGCAAGGATATTCTTTGCTCTAGGCCATGGCAATTCAATTTCAAACTGGCTGTCAATTTCTTTCTATAGCTTTATCTAAACTTTGTCAGGGAGGCAAAAACACAAATTACTTACTTTAGCTCAAGAGGCCAAATATATTTACTTTCAATTACAATCCTTAAGACATTTGAAGGAAACTTCTCTTTATTTCCTTCCAAAATAATTTCCAGGCTACAGAAAGATTCATTTAAGAATCTTTGTTGCATGAAACAATTTCTCTTAAGATAATGGTGACTGCTAGTATGGATTAGATTTAATATTTTATTTTTTCTATATAATTTTTTTTTAATTTTGTACATGTGTCTTTATTCTCCCATTACACCCAGCCCTCTACTCTTGCCCCACCCCCCTGTTGTCTGTGTCCATTGATTAGGCTCATATGCATGTACACAGGTCTCTCTGTTGGTCTCTCCCCCTTACACCCACGGCCCCTCACCTTCCCTGAGGTTTGATGTTCTGATCGACGTTTCTCAGCCTCTGCATCTGTTCTTGTTCTCAGTCTATGTCATTCATTATATTCCACAAATGAATGAGATTATGTGATATTTATCTTTCTCTGCCTGGCTTATTTCACTAAGCATAATGCTTTCCATCTCCATCCATGTTGTTGCAAATGGTAGGAGCTCCATCTTTTTTACTGTAATGTAGTATTCCATTGTGTAGATGTACCACAGTTTTATAATCCATTCATCTGCTGATGGAACTTAGGCTGTTTCCATATCTTAGCTATAGTGAATTATGCTGCTATGAACATAGGGGTGCATATATCATGTCTGATTGGTATTTCCGCTTTCTTGGGATATATTCCTAGAAGTGGGATCACTGGGTCAAATGGGAGTTCCATTTTTAGTTTTTTGCATTGCCACCAGCAGTGCAAAAGAGATCCTTTTTCTCTGCATCCTTGACAACACTTGTCATTTGTTGATTTGTTGATGATAGCCATTCTGACAGGTATGAGATAGTACTGCATTGTCGTTTGGTTTGCATCTCTCTGATGGCTAATGTCTTTGAGCAGGTTTTCACATGTCTGTTGGCCTTCCTTCTGTCTTCTTTTGAGCAGTGCCTATTTAGATCAGTTGCCTATTTTTTGATTGGGTTGTTTACCTTCTTTTTGTGAAGTTGTATGAGTTCTCTGTAAATATTAAAGATTAAACCCTTATCTTTGATATCATTGGCAAATATGTTCTCCCATGCAGTGGGCTTTCTTGTTGTTTTATTGATGGTTTCCTTTGATGTGCAAAAGCTTTTTATTTTGATGTAGTCTCATTTGTTTATTTTTTGTTTAGTTGCCATTGCCCTAGGAGCAGTATCAGAGAAGAAATTCCTTCTGCATATATAGGAGATTTTGCTGCCTATGGATTCCT
Source organism: Lasiurus cinereus (assembly GCA_011751065.1). NCBI lineage: Eukaryota > Metazoa > Chordata > Mammalia > Chiroptera > Vespertilionidae > Lasiurus > Lasiurus cinereus. Next base: position 3,241,055 of record JAAGEH010000380.1, read on the forward strand.
CTAGTATTTTTATGGTTTCCCATCTTTTGTTTAAGTACTTGGTCCATTTTGAGTTTATTTTTGTGTATGGTGTAAGTTGGTGGTCTGGTTTCATTTTTTTGCATGTATCTGTCCAATTTTCCTAACACCATTTGTTGAAAAGACTGTCTTGACTCCATTGCATGTTCATGCCTCTTTTGTCAAATATTAATTGGGCATTGTAGTTTGGGTCGCTTCCTGGGTTGTCTATTCTATTCCATTGATCTACTCCATTCATTCTGTTCTTGTGCTAGTACCAGGCTGTTTTGAGAACAGTGGCTGGTAATACAGCTTTAAATCTGGTATTGAGATCCCACCTACTTTGTTCTTCTTTCTAAGGATTGCTGAAGCTATTCGGGGTCTTTTTTTATTCCAGATGAATTTTTGGAAAGTTTGTTCTAGGTCTGTGAAGTATGCCATTGGTATTTTCATGGTGGTTGCACTGAATTTATAAATTGTTTTGGGTAGTATGGACATTTTGATGATGTTGATTCTACCAATTCATGAAGATGTTCTTCCATCAGTTTATGTCTTCCTATATCTCTTTTTTCATGATTGTGTAGTTTTCCATGTATAGGTTTTATAACTCCTTAGTTAAGTTTATTCCTAGGTATCTTAATTTTTTTGATGTGATGGTAAATGGATTTCTTTTTTAGTCTATCTTTCTGTAAGTTCATCATTGGTATATAGAAATATCATAGATTTCTTGGTGTTAATTTTGTATCCTGTTACATTGCTGAATACATTTATCAAGTCTAATAATTTTTTGATAGAGTCTTTAGGGTTTTCTATGTAAAGTATCATGTCTTCTGCAAATAAGGATAGTTTTGCTTCTTTTCCAATTTGGATGCCTTTTATTTCTTTTTCTTGTCTGATTGCAATGGCTAGTACTTCCAGCACTATGTTGAATAGGAGTGGTGAGGGTGGGCATCCCTGTCTTGTTCCTGTTCTTAGGGAAAATTGTTTTAATTTTTGCCCATTGAGTATGATGTTGGCTGGGGCTGTGTCATATATGGCTTTTATTATGTTGAGGTATGACTCTTCTATTCTCAACTTGCATAAAGTTTTTATCAAGAAAGGATGTTGGATTTTGTCAAATGCTTTTTCTGCACCAATATGTGATTTTTATCTCTCAAATTGTTTATATGATTAATGACATTTATTGATTTGTGAATATCATACTATCCTTGCATCCCTGGGTTAAATTCTACTTGGTCATAGTGTATGATCTTTCTGATGTGCTGCTGGATCTGATTTGCTAGAATTTTGTTAAGGATTGTGGCATCTATGTTTACGATGGATATTGGTTTGTAATTTCTCTCATTGTGTTATCTTTATCTGGTTTTGGTATTAAGGTGATCCTGGCTTCATAGAAGAAGTTTGGAAGTGTTCCTTCCTCTTGAATTTTCTGGAATAATCTGTGAGGTATAGGTTTTAGTTCTTCCATGAATCTTTGGTAAAATTTTCCTGTGAAGCCATCTGGCCCTGGGCTTTTGTTTGATGGAAGCTTTTTGATGACTGCTTCAATTTCTTCCATAGTTATCAGTGTATTGAAATTTTTAGAATCTTCCTGAGTGAGTTTTGGAAGGTTATGGTTTTCTAGGAATATGTTCATTTCCTCTTGGTTGTATAGTTAGTTAGAATAAAGTTGTTTATATTATTTTTAACAATCCTTTGTATTTCTATGGGGTCTGTTGTTATTTCACCTCTTTCATTTCTGATTTTGATTATTTGGGTTCTCTCTTTTTGCTTCTTGCTGAGCCTGGCTAGAGGTTCATCAATCTTGTTTAGTCTTTCAAAAAACCAGCTCTTGGTTTTGTTGATCTTTTGTATTATTTTTTTGATCTCTATGTCATTCATTTCTACTCTGATCTTTATTATTTCCTTCATTTGCTCATTTCCTTCATTTGGGCTTTTCTTGTTGCTCTATTTCTAATTTTTGAGTTGTTGAGTTATGTGATTCATTGCCATTTTTTTTTTTTGAGGTAGGCCTGTAGAGCTATAAACTTCCCACTCAGCACGGCTTTCATTGTGTCACATAGCATTTGTATTGCTGTGTTTTTATTATCATTAGTATCCAGGATATTTTTTAATTTCTTCTTTGATCTCATTGATAACCCAGTCATTGTTTAGTAACATGCTATTCAACTTCCAATTGTTTGAATTTTTTGTAATGTTTTTATTGTTGTTTATTTCTAATATTATGCCATTGTGGTCTGAGAAAATGCTTGATACAATTTCAATCTTTTTGAATTTGGGGAGACTTTGCTTGTGACCTAATATGTGATCTATTTTTGAAAATGTTCCATGTGCACTTGAGAAGAACATATATTCTGTGGCTTTGGGATGAAATACTTTGAAGATGTCAGGTAGATCCATCTGATCTAGTGAGTTATTTAGAATTGCTATTTCTTTGCTGATTTTTTGTTTAAAGGATTTATCCAGTGATGTCAGTTGTGTATTAAAGTCCCCACTATGAATGTATTGTTGTCAATCTCTCCCTTGATATCTTCCAGGAGTTTTTTTTTTATGTATTTGGGCATATATGTTTACCAGAGTTATATCTTCTCGTTGAATTGCTCCTTTTAGTATTATGTAGTGGATTTTCTTGTCTTTTGTTAAGGCCTTTACTTTGAGGTCTATTTTATCAGATATAAGTATCACCACACCAGCTTTTTTCTCATTTCTATTTGCCTAAAAAATATTTTTTCATCTTTTCACTCTCAGTCTGTGTGAATCCTCTGCTCTGAGATGAGTCTCTTGTAGACAGCAGATATGTGGGTCATGTTTTCTTATCCATTCAGCTACTGTATGTCTTTTGATTGATGCATTTAACCCATTTACGTTTAATGTTATTATTGACAAGTTCATGTTTGTTGTCATATTTTTCCTTAGTGTTTGTGTTTCTTCTTTTCTTTCTATTTCTTCTTTTTATAGCAATCCCTTTAGCATGTTTTGAATTGTTGGCTTGGTAGTGTTAAACTCTCTTAACCCCTTTTTGTCTTGCTGGGCATAGTATTCTTAGGTTCAGACCCTAGCTTTGCATCACTTTATATGTTTCATTCCATTCCCTCCTGGTCTGTTGTGTTTCTGTTGAGAAGTCAGTTGATATTCTAATAGGATATTCCTTGTAGTTAACTTTCTGTCTTTCTCTGGCAGCCTTTAAGATTCTTACTTTGTTGTTAGTGTTTGCCAATTTAATTATGATGTGTCTTGGTGTTGGTCTCTTGGGGTTCAACTTGTTTGGGACTCTGTGTACTTCTTGGACTTGCATAGTTTTTTTCTTGCTAATATCAGGGGCATTTTCTGTCTTATTTCTTCAAATAGTTTTTCTATTCCTTGCCTCTTTCCCTCTCCTTCTGTTATTCCTATTAAGCGAATGTTGTTTCATTATATGTTGTCCCAAAGCTCCTTTAGGCTCTCTTATTGTTTTTTAAGTCTTCTTTCCAATTGCTGCTGTGTTTGTGTGTTTTTTCCTATCTTGTCTTCTAATTCGCTGATTTTATCCTCAGCCTCTCCTAGTCTACTGTTTAATTCTTCCATTGTGTTCCTTATTGCAGATATGTCATTCTTCATCTTCTGTTGGTTTCTTTTCATGTTGGTGACATTCTCATTCAGCTCCTTATAGTTCTCATTGAGTTGTGTGTATTTGTCATTCAGTTATGTATAATTGTCATCCATCCATTTCAACATCCTTAGAACCATGACTCTGAATTCTTTCTCTGATAAGCTGCTGGCCTCAATTTCATGTAACTCCCTTTCTGATAATTCCTCCTCCCCACTCCCCTCTTTGGGGGTTGCTTTTTTGGTCTTCCCATGTTTTCCCGTATTGTTTTAATTGTAGATGCCATTCCTTTTCTACCCAGGCTTTTTGGGAATGGTGCTACTGCTGTTTTCTCTCAGTTTTCCTGTGCTTGTTAATTTATTGTAGTTCTCTACTTGAGCTTTTTGGGTTCTCTTGATGTAGAACTGTGATCTTGAGCAGCACAACTGTGGTGTCTAGAAGTTGGCAGGCGTGGAAGGGATTTTCCCCATTTTTTTCTGATTAGCACCCTTAATTGAGGTCATGCATGCCCAGTGGTGACTCACAGTGGTGTCAAGGGCCCATCTGTCTGGGTGAGGTGGTTCAGGGTGCCTACACTCTAGAGAGGCATGACTGTGGTGCTCAGAGTTCTGTAGTTGTGGAGTGGGCAGATTCAGCTTTTGCTACTGCACCTGTGGTGGATAGGCACTTACTCCCAGTGACAGCTCACAGGAGCCGCCATGGTGAGTTTGCCAGCAAGGCACACTGAAGCACTCTAAAAGGCCCTGGCAGTGTAGTCATGTAATTGTGGTGTCTGTGGGCAGGTGTCCTGGATGAGTGAATTCAAAATTTCTATGGCTGGGGGTGAGTGCACCCCTGTTTGTTTGAGGCTGCACCCATGGAGAGCTCACAGTGGCTCCCAAGAACCCTCTGTGGATAGATGGGCTCAGGGTGCCTGCCTGTTGGAACTCTGTATCTAGGGAGGTACATTTGCCAGGTGCAGCACTCTTAAGGCAGTCTGCAGGGTCCTGCACTGAGGTTGAGCTTCTGGGGTAGATGTGGGTAATTGTTTAGAAAGAGGGTATTCAGAAATTCTACTGTGGGACAGGGTGCCCTTGTCTGTGCCGAATTCCACTCAGCAGAGACTCAGCACTGCTTCCAGAGCATGTTGTGCATAGATGCGCTCAGGTATCCTGTTCCTTTGTGGAGGATCCTTTTGTTTCTCTCTTTTTTTTTTTCAGCACAGCCTTCTGAGGATGTGCCCTGAGGGGTCCTGCATTGAGGTTGAGCCGCAGGGGTAAATGTGGGTAGTTATTAAGTAGGATGGAATTTAGAAATTCTACTGCAGCGTCATGTGCCTTTGTCTGTACAAAATCACACCTGATGGGGCTCCCAGTGGTTCCCAGGCACTGCCTAGGGAGTGAAGCACCCTGGCTGCCTGCGAGCTGGAAATGTGCTAATATGTACCGGGGGTCTGCCACTGGGGAGGAGGAGGTTGCACTTACTGCTTGGGAGGTGGAGGTCCAGGGTCTGTGGGTCTGCAGCTATGGCAGCAGGGTTTTGGCTGGAGTGGCTGCTGGGTTGCAGGGAAGTTCCAAGGCCTGTCTGGTTGGTGGTGTTGATAAGTTCCCAAAGAAAGACCATTTACCCCTTCAAGATGGCATGGGCTCCATGCCTGAGTCCTGCAATCAGGGGAGTGACTGCCTAGGTGGTAGTCTCTCCTTGTCCAAGAGAGCCTGTCTGCCAGCCCCTGCTGCTCCTGCAAGATTTAACTGTCCCTTACTCACTCACACACACACCACACAAATCTACACATACTCTCCTTTCATCCCCTCACTCACTTCCTCTCCCTTACCTCCATCCTGCAGCTGCTATCTTTCTCAAAACCTCTAGTGTATATCCAGAGTTTTTAAAAAAACAAGACAACAGGCCTAAATGAAGTCAGTTATTCCACTCCTACATCACCAAACTGAAACTTAATTACAGTGACAACTCTCCCAGAGATGGAATCTTAAACCAGCCAATCAAAAATTGTCTGGTCAACACTAGTAAGGTAATCTGCCTGGTGGATTCCTGCCATTCTCTGAAGGAAAGTTATCTTCACTGAACTAATTCGCTTTTTGCTAGTATTCTTTCCTTGTTCCTGCTCCCTGCTGCCTATAAAAAATCTTCCCTTTTATTTAGTTATTTGGAGCTTCTTTCTATCATGAATTGTTGAATAAAGCCAATAAGTTCTTTAAATTTCACCCAATTGAATTTTTTTCACTAACCCCTCCTTCTCCCCCCCCCCCCCGCTTTGATTTTTAGAGAGAGTTGAAGGGAGGGAGAAGGAGAGAGAGAAAAAAAGAAATATGGATGTGAGAGAGAAATATTGATTGCCTTCTGTATATGCCATGACCCAGGCTGGGATCAGGCCTGCAACCCAGGTATGTGCTCTTGACCAGGAATCAAATCTGGACCATTCGGTCTGTGGGCCGACGCTCTAACCACTGAGACAAACCAGCTAGGGTTAATATTTTTGAAAATAATTTTTGATTTTCACAAAAATGTACTTTAATGTCATTTGGGTGTAGAGACCAGGAATGCTGGTAAACACTTTACAATGAACAGGGATGTGGTCTAAAATGACAGTGGTGCCAAAGTTGAGAAACCCTGCTTAGTTAATCCAGCTTGATTTATGGAATTTCATAGCCTGATTTGTAGAATTCAGTTGGAAGATTCAAGGAATTTGAGGTGGGGCTTTCCTAATGGCTTGGATCTTTTTCACATTGTGAACAGACACTCTTCACCTGCCTCCCTCCAACATGGCACTGTGCGCAGCAGGATGTAGGCTGGACTGGCCTGAAAACGTGGAGGCCAGCTAGCTTTGGTACAGGAAACTACTTAATCAGAATGCCACTGAGATGAAAGCCTGGGAAGAACAAGGAAATAGATTATGGTTTTGGAACATCAGGTTCCAAAGGACTACTCACCATTTTTGAAAACTCAGCTTTGGGATCCTGGTGTCAAGAAGTACATTCTATTCCATCTCTTGTTTCATTAGCACACAGAACCCAACTACCAGTTCAAGGAATGTTTTTCTGTTCACAGAGTGAACTAAGCTCATTACTACCTCAGGTTTTGGCATCTGCTGTTTGCTCTACCTAGAGTATTTCTTGTTCCCTCACATCATATACATTTCTGCTTAAAAGTCAGAAAAACTGCCTGATCTAAAAGTAATCTCCATCTCTTTATGCTTTCTATTTTTTTCAATTGCCTTATATTTTCAGTTCTTTTTGAGACAGGAAATTATTTCTTTACTTATTTACTTGTATTCTGTCTATGCTAGAATTTAAGAGTTTGCTGTTGGTCACTATGTTGGTCACTGTGTTATTATGTATTGCCAACCTTTATCAGTGTTTGATAATTTTTTCCTAATGGAAGGATGAAAGTGTGTGTGTGTGTGTGTGTGTGTGTGTGTGTCTAAGTGCAAGTATGTGAGACTTCTGAGTTATAATTCTAGAGCACAACAGAACTGGGTATGGCGAGCAAGATCTTGAAAGGTCATATATGACTTGAATCATGGTCTTGAAGGGAATATCCACACAAGGATCCAAAGTTCTCACTTACAACTCCTCCTCTAAGAGTTGAGGGTAATGATAAAGTTAGGAAGGCAAAGTGGACTAAGGCCTCTTAAAGTCTGACGAAGCCATCTTCATTTAACCATTGATAAGCATTGGACTAGGTAGCATTTTATTTTGAGTTTAATATCTACTTAGACCATCTGTCTCAGAAACAATAGATACACAAAAATATAAATTTAAAATAATTAGGAAGATAGCACATTGGGCAATTCATTACTCATTTAGAAAAGACAGAGTGATAACAATGTTATAACAAGCATCTTAAGTTATTCCTAATTATACAAAATACCATGATTTTTATAGCAAATGAGAAAGTGACTCAGAACAAAATGATGTCAGCAAAATGCCAGAAGTTTTTACATCCAAAAAGAGATATGGTCCATATGTTCAGAAATATTTTTGTTCTTAAGAAATGTTTATAAAAAATGGATAGAAAGTTCCTCAAAAATAGATTTAACTAATAGTAACACAATTTGGTTCAGATAGCAGAAGCATTTTTCCACTAAGATCACCTTTTCTTTTATTTCCTTATGCTTGAGAAACCATTCAGACACCTAAGAAAAATAGTTGCCTTCATGGCACATTTATTTTATGTGAAAAAATTTAAAATGTTGAAAAATTTTCAGTAAGTTTTTAATGGTATCATCCATATATTACTTTTGGTAAATAAACACAATAAATGATAAATAATGCCGTTGTCGTATAACATACAAAAATATATACACATATATTTAAATGGGCTACATTTTAGAGCATGTGTGGCAACTGATACTTGGCCTCAGGGCTGTGGACAGTAGGGGTGGTGGGAAGACAAACTGTAGATGACAAACTCATGTTAAAAAAACTTCTTGGGCTACATCTCCACACTTTTATTTTTTGCCCAGATAATGTTGGCTAGTGTAGTGCTTCAAATATGAAAAATGTTAACATTTGGACATGGGGAAGTATCACAGGACAACCTGGAGTTCCATCTTTTCATGAAAGACAAGAAGATGTAGCTACAGAGACTATACACCATTTCTGTGCAGTTGCAATAATGAGTTAGGAAGAAAAAGAATATAATCCACTTCCCTCTCTCCCTTTTTCTCTTTTTCTTCCTTCCTTTTGTCCTAAATCTTGAAACTGAACTGTTGCATTGGAGTGTTTCCCCAAAAGAGATGCTCTTTAGAGGGTTTGAGATGGACACATCAAGGTTCTATTATAAGTAGCTGACTTTTCACCATGTAGAAAGATGGAATTTTAATTTATTTTGTATGCTTTATGCCTAATGTGTTTAAAGTACACAGGTGACCTGTGGGAACCTCTTTCCATGTCCCGAGTGGTTCAGGGTTCCCGGTTCAGGGTTCGGATTCTGAAGGAGGCCACATGCAAACGAAATGAGAAACTAGAAAACATTAATTTGGCGATATTGGGGGGCCAGGCAGGAGCCTTCCTCTAGTGGGAAGGACTGCCACTTGCTCGGGCTTTTATTAAGGCTTTTGGACACACCCCTAGCCTTTAGGCAGGAAATAACAAAACAGAAATTAACATGAAACAAACAGGTAGAGGCTGCTTCAGCTTAACAATGTTTTCATCTAAACAGTGAGTAATTAGCTCTGACCATTCAGAGCATTTAAGGTTAACCAGCCTTCTGGCCTCCTGTTTACATCCATTTAGTGAGAACAATGTTTGGTTTCTGACAGTGACCCAGGGCCTTGAGGTGAACATGTGAAATGACAATAATTAAATAAGATCCAACTGAAAAAGTAAAAGCTAATAGAATACAAACCAGTACTTGGCAGGAGCCCAATCTGACTTTGCCCATGAGGACTACAGCCAGGATCAGAGCTTCAGATATCAGTGCCTAGAGAGAAAAGTTCCTGGGACAGAGGTCCTCTGACCTCATGTTCAACAATCTCAGCCAGGCAAGATGCTTCCCCAATGCTTTATTCCAACATTGTCACTACCCAGAAGAAGAACAGTGCTAAGGAGGCCACATTGGCATAAATAAGGACCTAGAACTCAGACCCCTCTATTGTTAGCACTGTTGTGCTAACAATACTGGTAGTAGAGTTTCAAACTCCTGCACAGCCAGCAATTAACTGTGAAACCCTTGGCAAGATTGGGGAGTGGTACCAAGCTTCTGTTCTCACCTTAGTAAAAATGGGCTAGGTTCTTGTTCCCTAGGTGGTTATCAAGACCTACAGTTTAGGCAGAGCAAACTTCCCTCAGGGCAATGATTCCTACTGTTTAAGAAAGTGCCCAGGACTTCAGTGAGAATGGGCAGTCTTGAGACTAACTCCTCTGACATCAAGTTAACAGGAAGGATTGGAGGCAGTGATCACAGAATCTGAAGGATATGGCCCTTGTCCTTTATATGTGTCTATGCCTATGATACATGCAGGGCTTGCTGAGGCAATACGTATTCACCCCAACATTCATAATTTCATGATGGGAGCAACTGCAAATAGGCCATGCAGAAGGACTTGTGGTTTTCAGTGTTCTGCCTTTGCAAAGTTCTCAGAGTTACCTTACTTGATTTCAGGTGACTTTCACAGTTTCATTGTGGAGGAATCTGAAGCAGACCAACAAATCACTATGGTAGCTGAGAGATCATTGCAGCCAGAGTAAGAATTGATGGTAAAGAGGAAAATGACTCTCTGTGAAAAATCAATAAAATACATTAAAAAAAAAAAAAGCTGAAACTGGTTTGGCTCAGTGGATGGAGCCTGGGGACTGAAAGGTCCCGGGTTCAATTCCGGTCAAGGGCACGTACCTTCGATATTTCTAACTCTCTATCTCTCTCCTTTCCTCTCTGTGAAAAACCTAAATATATATATATATATATATACATATACATATATATATATATATATATATATATATATATATATATTTATATTTTAAAAAGAGGAAAAATGAGATCACCTGTGCATGTGAGACTTTTGTGTCTGCAGCACAATAACCAATTCTTAGTCAGGGTCACCTGGGTGCATTCCTGAGGGTGGGATTCTTTTCTAATCAGTGCACTTCCCTTTCAGATCTCACACAAATGTGAAGGGTCCATAAAAGATGTGGCTCTTGACATGTGTTTCAGAGCCAGTCTCACCTGGTTGTGCCTTGTGGCTGCTGCTAACTGGCAAAGAGGACCTGGACAAGCCTTTCACAATCTAAGCCTTACTTATGTGTTTGGTAAATTGGGTAAATAATAAAGTGCAGCCATGGAGTTATCCTATCTAATAAAAGAGTAATATGCAAATAAACCATCACTCTGCTATACCACAAGCCACACCCACCAGCCAATCAGGAGTAAGTATGCAAATTAACCCCAACCAAGATGGCTGTGGCCACAGAGTGAGCAGGAGGCTTGGGTTTCCCTGGGAATGGAGGGAGCCAAGCTTTCCACACTCCCTGGCAGGCCCAGGCCTCCACTCAAGGCTACAAAGTTTCAATTATAGGAGAAAAATAAATCCCAACAAACATGGCTGTGGCCACAGAGTGAGCAGGAGGCTTGGCTCTACTCCAGGCTACAAAGTTTCAATTGTAAAAGATAACTAAATCCCATATACCAGGGCCTCCACTTGGGGTGTGGCCAGCCTGCAAACCACCACAGGCCCCTCACCCAGGCTGCCCCATGCCCCAAGGGAACCCCATCCTGATTCATGACACCCTTCAGGGCAAACCAGCTGGCTCCTACCCATGCACCAGGCCTCTATCCTATCTAATAAAAGTAATATGCAAATTGACTATCACTCCAACACACAAGATGACTGCCCCTATGTGGTCAAAGATGGCTGCACCCATGTGGACACCAGATGACCACCACAAGATGGCCAGCAAGAAAGAGCAGTTGGGAGGGACCAGGCCTGCAAGGGAAGGCAGTTGGGGGTGATCAAGCCTGCAGGGGAGGGCAGTTAGGGGTGACCATGCTGGCAGAGAAGGGAAGTTGGGGGGGACCAGGCCTGCAGGGCAGGGCAGTTAGGGGGAAAAAGACTGGCATGGAGCAGTTAGGCATCAATCAGACTGGCATGGGAGTGGTTAGGGGGTGATCAGGCTGGCAGGCAGAAGCAGTTAGGGGCAATCAGGAAGGCAGACAGGTTAACAGTTGGGAGCTAACTGTCCTAGATTGTGAGAGGGACATTCCTTGACGGATTGGAGAAGATTCAGGCTGGGCTGAGGGACACACATCCCCTGCATAAATTTCATGCACCGGGCCTCTAGTCATGAGGATAAGAAGGCAAGGTATGTGTGACATTCAGCCTGCAGAGAACAATGCTGACAGCCACATGAATGCTTGGGCTCCTCTGAGTCATTCTTACTCTTGTGGCTGGGCCAAGGGGAGGCAGGCCAGGGCTTTTTCTTCTCATATTGAATTAGAATCTTTACTGTTGTTGTCCATCCAAAAGGAGGGCATGATCCCCCCTCCCAGGGCCTGATGTAGGCCTGTGTAATGATGCTAGTCACCCCTGCAGCCACAATCCCATTCCTTTCCTGACTCTGGTTTTCTCATGACTTTGTTTAGCATAAAGGATAGAATTATCAGAAACTTGCTCATTTTCTTTTATCACATTCTGAAAGAGCACAGGGAGAGTGGCTGGCACTTAGTCATTTTTGTATCCCTGACATGTTGTGGGCACTGGACAAGTATGGAAAAAAGGGTCCCTACTCTGCTTGTGGTAGAATACATATGGAACCTGCTAGGACACCTGGGTAAGTTACTAACAAGATACCTAAAGTTTTAAATGACCTGCCTTATACTACAGCCCAGATGGACTCCAACCCTGAGAAAGCCTCCCTGCTTCTCCTTACCTGTTCCCCAGACAGGCAGGCAAGATTTGGCTCCTCCACTTTTTCTGTACCAGGTGGGCATTCAGATGTCTCTGTGGACATTTACCTTCTGCCACTTTTCCATCTGATGATTAGTTACTCCTTTAAAACTCATTGCTGGGAGATGCCTGGAGCACTGTGTTTACCACACCATGGCCCTGCTTCTCCTTGGACTCTTAGAAGGCATACATTGCCTCTTTTTGCAGCCATATTCCAAAGCCAACACCTTTGTTGGAACTCAATGAGTGACTGAAGAATCAATAAATATTTTTACACCACTAATGTTCTTGCTTTTTTCATCTGTTAATCCACTTAACATTTAATTGCATTGTCTCATATTAAAATAGTTGCTTCTGTTTTAGGCTGATTCATCCAGCTCTCTTTTAAACTTTGTCTGGTTTCATTGTTTATACATAGTTCACTAGTCAGTATTTGATTACTATTTCTGGTCTGTGTTTGTAGTGCTAATAACAGCTTTGTTGATACAAACTTCCTCCAGGTATAGGCCTACATGTGAGCCTCACATTATACTTGAGGCGGGCAGGACAAGCATTTTTGTATTTTCACTGAGGCTCAAACAAGTTAAGAGAGGATTTGAATTCAAGCCTGTGTTTATTTGGGTGGAAAATAGAATTGCTCTAAAATAATTTATAGAATTGCATCTGCTCTTATTCAGAAAGTTCTGGTTTGGAGGAATGGCAAAGTTGAGTAGTTATAGCCCTGGAAGAACTGGGGTAGGAGTGTTCCATTCATAGTCCCCTGGGGCAATCACACACTCCAGAAGGGTAATTTGTTAGAACTGTTGTTAAGCCTTTAATAGTAATTTCCAACTCCAACCTCCAGACCTCCTTTCATCTCCCCTTTCTTTCCTCATCTATTAAATCCTTTCCAGTAGAAGAAACAATAGTAGATGGCTGCAGTGATTTTAATGGCTAATTGAAAAATCATGGGCCTGGCCTCCTGGTTTTAAATATATATATACACATACCCCAGAATATATGATAATTCTAGGAAATGCTTATTTTCTTTGTGTCTCTGAAGTGTTTGAAATCATTTTTATTTTAAAGCCAACAGACTCCTTATTTTTATAAAACATGATACTATGATTTAACAGAAATGTATAATACATTGAATCATACATTCAAGAAGGCTAAATGATATTCCCAAGGTCCAATTGTGTTAAAAACAAGATTAACTCTGCTCTTGCTTTTCTGCAATTGTTGGCTGAACCTTAAACATCTATTAACAGTTTGCATTGAAGAAAAACAAAAATAATAGGCCTTATTCTTTATTTCAAACACCCTGAACTTTAAAAAATGTATTTATACCAACAAATTACTGTTGGTATCTGAACAAGAATCTGTCATTCTCACTTTCAGAAGCTCATCTACTAACCTGTCCCAGATAGATGTTGGATCAGGATGTACATGGAGAACTAACTATGAAATTTTTATCTGTGATTGTCAGCCACATTAAGGATTTTTTTAAAATATAGTTTTTCTTTCTATTAAGGTGCTTGCAGTCAATGTCATATCTTCCATAGTAGCCTTTAAATTTAGGGAAATTTCTGTCATGCACTTGACAATTGATGTGACTTATATTGACATTTCAAGACTGAAAATTTTCCAGAAGGAGAGAAAAATAGAAAGTTTTATAACTATGGTGACCTTGAAATAAAAAAGGCCATTCATTTTCCTGTCCCATAGCTCACCATGTCCTGGTTTAAAACTCAAGTTAGAAAAGTCAGTAGAGTAATGAAATTTGAATTTGACCTTGCCAATTATATAGGGCTGCCCAACAAGGCTCTGGGGGGAGGGAGAGGTATATGGGAGATTTGGGAAAATGTGGTTTATTTTGAAGCTAAGGGAAAAAAGTGCTTCTATGGGGCTTTAGGGGAAGGAAAATATGGAAAAAATATTGGCTGCAAAAGGTTGAAAAGATAATTTTAATACAAGTAGCCCAAACCATATGGCTCTAGCAGGATCTCGTCCATCCATCAAATAACCACATCACACTGGCATCCACCCCAGTACATGTACCTTTCTGGTTCTCCTCAGTCTCAGTCAGCTTTCTAGTTTCAGGCAGCTCTCCAGCCCCAGACACAGAGGGTTGTATATGGGGAAGAGGAAAAGGGAAGGAGATGGTGATGGATCTAAGGAATCTGAGTAAAAATGAAAAACTTCCAAGAAAGTAGTAAGTTGGCATGGTTTGAAAACAGAAAATAACAGAGGACAAAATAAAGTTTTTGTTTGTTTATTTGTTTTTGCTGTTAATAAAACCGTCTCATTTATTTATTCAGTAAATATGCACTGACCCTCTGGGCATCTCACGGAACATATTGGTGCTAAAGGTACCAGCAGAATCAGAAACTGCTACAATATCTGCCTCTTATCAGATGAATCTTTGATGAATATGTTCTCTCATTCACTGGGTTGTCTTCTCATTTTGTTGATGTTTTCCTTTGCTGTGTAAAAACGCTTCAGTTTGATGTAGTCCCATTTGTTTATTTTTCCTTTGTTTCCCTTGCCCCAGGAGAAATATCAGAAAAATATATCGCTATGAGAAATTTCTGAGATTTTACTGCCTATGTTTTCTTCTGGATTTTTATTATTTCAAGTTGTACATTTAAGTTTTTAATCCTTTTGGAGATTATTCTTTTGTGCAGTAGTATAGGAAGGTGTTCTAATTTCATCTTTTGCATGTATTAGTCCAATTTTCCCATCATCATTTTTTAAATAGACTGTCTTTATTTTATTACTTTTTATATTTAATAATTCTTTATTGTTCAGATTATTACAATTGTTCCTCCACCCCCCCTTATAACTCCTCTCTACCCTGTTCCCACCCACCCTCTGCCCTTACCTCCCCCCAATTGTCCTCATCCATAGGTGTATGATTTTTGTCCAGTCTCTTTCCAAACCCTCCTCACACCCTTCCACTCCCTTTCTATGACCCTGATTCTATTATACTCACCAGTTTATTCTGTTCATCAGATTTTTAATTCACTTGATTTTTAGATTCACTTGTTGACAAATATGTATTTGTTCTTCATAATTTTTATCTTTACCATTTTCTTCTTCTTCCTCTTCTTAAAGAGTACCTTTCAGCATTTCATATAATACTGGTTTGGTGTTGATGAACTCCTTTAGTTTTTTTCTTATCTGTGAAGCTCTTTATATGACCTTCAATTCTGAACGATAGCTTTACTGGGTAGAGTAATCTTGGTTGTAGATTCTGGCTACTCATCACTTTGAATATTTCTTGACATTCCCATCTAGCCTGCATAGTTTTTGTTGAGAAATCAGCTGACAATTGTATGAGTGCTCCCTTGTAGGTAATTAACTGTTTTTCTCTTGCTGCTTTTAATATTCTCTCTTTGTCTGTTGCTCTTGGCATTTTAATTATGATGTGTCTTGGTGTGGTCCTCTTTGGATTCCTTTTATTTGGGGTTCTGTGAGCTTCCTGGACTTGCAAGTCTATTTTTTTCACCAGGTGGGGTAAGTTTTCAGTCATTATTTCTTCAAATAGGTTTTCAGAATCTTGCTCTCTCTCTTCTTCTGGTACTCCCATAATTCTGATGTCGATATGCTTGAAATTGTCCCAGTGACTCCTTACACTATCTTCCAATTTTTGGATTCTTTTTCTTTTTCCAGTTGAGTGTTTTCTGCTTTTTATATTTCAAATATTTGACTTGATTTTTGCATTCCTCTAGTCTACCGTTAGGCCTCTGTATAATAATTTTTATTTCAGTCAGTGTATGTTTAATTTCTAGTTGGTCCTTTTTCATATTCTTGAGGATCTCATTAAATTTATCGACCTTTTCTAGGAAATTCTTGAAAAATTTTATAATTGTGGTTTTGAACTCTATATCCAGTCATTTGTTTTCTTCTATTTCTTTCATTTGCCATCTAGTCCTTTGTCTCCACATTTTTGCTGCTTCCCTGAGTTGGTAGAGTAGCTTTGTGTG
The DNA here is from genome assembly GCA_011751065.1 of Lasiurus cinereus. Lineage (NCBI taxonomy): Eukaryota > Metazoa > Chordata > Mammalia > Chiroptera > Vespertilionidae > Lasiurus > Lasiurus cinereus. The sequence continues at coordinate 3,256,992 of JAAGEH010000380.1, forward strand.
TAGTTGTTCTATATGGACCAGTAGCTCTGCCTCTCTAGTTACCTGAGATGGACACTCTTGGTGCACCCCTTTGTGGGCTGTATGTACAGCCTTATTGTAGATAAGTCTTGGTATCACTGGGGGGAATTGACCTCCAGGCCAATTGGCTGTGAGGATCAGCTGTGTCTATGCCAGGAGAACTTCTGTGCTGGAGTCAGCTCTGCCCTATAAGTTTCCAGGGTCTATATTCCTTGGTAATCGCTGCAGCCCTCTCTGAGCGCACTCACACACACTCCTCTAGCCCTCTGTTTTTTGTAGCTCCCTTGAGTTCTTGTGCACTCTGGGTCTCACCTGAAACTGGGGTTCAATGCAATTGGAACTGGAGTTCAGTGCAGTCAGGAGGTTCCATCTTTCTCCTTCTAGAGAAAGTCAGCAGCACACTCAGCAGTCAGTCCTCTCTGCGTGCACTCACACACACACCTCCAGGCCTCTGCCTTTTGTGGCTCCCCTAAGTTTCTGTGCACTCCTCCGTTTTCCCAACAGTCCAGACTCCCTCCATATGAGTCTCGCCCAGAACTGGGGTTCAGTGCAGTCGGGAATTTCTATCTTCCCTCAATTGGGGAAGCCAGCCAGGCATTCTGCCACCTGTTCTCTCCATGCACATGTCTCTGTAACTCAGATTTTTGCAGCTCTTCTGAGTCTCTGTGAGTCTCTATCTTTTCTTTTAGTTGTAGAATTTCCACTCAGTCAGATTTCCTATGGTTCTGGATGATGTCTGTTTTGTATTTTAGCTGTAGTTTTGAAATTGTTGTGCAAGGCAGCAGTCTAGGTGTTCACCTATGCTGCTATCTTGATCTCTCCTAAATAGACTGTCTTTAGTCCAGTGTATGTTTTTGCCTCCTTTGTCAAATATTAATTGACTAGGGAGAACCAAGATGGCAGCCTAGGTAAACACTGATACTTGCTGCTTCTCACAACCACATCAAAATTACAATAAAATACAGAACAACCATCATTCAGAAACACCTGAAAGCTGGCTGAATGGAAGTCCTACAACTAGAGAAGTAAAGAAAAAAAGCACAGTGAGACTTGTAGGAGGAGCAGAGGCAAGGAATGGACTGGTCCAACACCTACATATACTGTTCATTTAATCAAGAGGGAGATCATCTCTGTGGAGGCCACCTGTGCAGAGCAAGAGGTCCCAGCCTCATATCAACCCCCCCAACCAGGGTTTCAGAGGTAGGAAGAGAAGTCCCCATAATGTCAGGCTGTAAAACCCAGCTGGGATTGTGGCTGAGTGACAAAGAGGGTATAGGAGTCTCAGGTGTTTCTCTTAAGGGGCTAGCATATGAACCTAGTGGGACTGGATCCTTCTAAGCTTCAGATCCAGGTGGCTTTGGGGGACCAAGGCACATATGGAGAGGAACTGGATTGTGTGGCATTGGGGAAGGGATATTGGGGTGGCTTTCTCCCAGATTGTGGTGCTCAAAGGGGTCATTGTTCCTCTGCTGGGACCTTCCCTATAGCAAGGCTGACTGGAAGCCATATCTGAGTTTCCATCAGCATGGTTCACACTGTTTGCTCTTCCCTGGTGATTCCTTGAGACCCTGCTCCATCCAATTTGCAGCCCCACCAAAGCTATATGCAGCAGGTTTTCTATATGAATGGCCTGTCTTTGCTTAGGCTTCAGACTTTAATAAATCTCTCAAACAAGCTGCAGCTGGTTCCCCAAACCTATCAATAAAAGGCCCAAGACCTGGCATTAGAACCAACCTGCCTTGCTTCACAGCTGGGCCTTGCCTGGGCACTCTCAAAACCAGTACAGATAGCAGGCATTGGCATATATTACTATAGCTCCTATCTAGTGGCCTCAGGCAGTGGCTGACTTTGAAACTTCCTGGAGGCCATAGAGCCAGTGTACAGGATGTACACCTTCAGACCATACCAGATTACAGCTCTACATATCCACAAGAGACACACTCAAGGGGAAGATTCAGTGAGCACCAAAGACCCACTGAAGCAAATTCTGCTCCATAGAGGTGTTTTCTGCATAGCAGTTCTCCCACTATACTTGCAGTTGGTCCTCACAAACCAATTGGCCTGGATGTCAACTCCTTCTAGTGGTACCAACAGCAATCAAAGCTCAACTGCAATAGGATTGTACACATAGCCCAAAGAGGGGCGCACCTGGAGTACCCTTCTCAGGTGAATGGGGAGGCTGAGCCACTGGGCCCTGTAGGACACATATGACCCAAGGCCACTCTATCAACTCCAGGAAATATTTCAGTTCTATGTAATACGTAGAAACAAACACAAGAAAGCACCCAAAATGTGGAGACAAAGAACATGTCACAAATGAAATAAATGGAAGCAAGTCAACTACTAGATACATACTTCAAAACCACAGTTATAAGGTTACTCAAAGTTCTTCATGAGAGCTATAAGAAACTTAGTGAAACTTTCAAGGATCTTAGTGAAAAGGTCAAAGACATGGAAAAGGACCAGTCAGAAATTAAACATACATTAACTGAAATAAAGAATAATGTACAGGGATTCAACAGTAGAAGATAAGATTCTGAGAAACAAATCAATGTTTGAAATATGGGGAAGCAAAAAACACCTAATCAGTAGAGCAAAAAGAAAAAAGAATTAAAAAGAATGAAGATAGTGTAAGGAGCCTCTGGGACAACTTCAAACATACCAACATTCTCATACTGGGACTGTGAGAATAAGAAGAGAGAGTGCAAGATATTGAAAACCTATTTGAAGAAATAATGACAGAAAACTCCCCCTACCCAGTGAAAGAATTAGACTTACAAGTCCAGGAAGCACAGAGAGTCCAAAACAAGAGGAATCCAAAGGAGCCTACACCACGACACATCAAAATTAAAATGCCAAGGGTTAAAGATGAAGAGAGAATCTTAAAAATCATCAAAAGAAAAGCAGTTAGTTACCTACAAGGGAGCTCCTTAACAACTGTCAGCTGATTTCTCAACAGAAACTTTATAAGTTAGAAGGGAGTGACAGGAAATATTCAAAGTGATGAATAGCAAGGGCCTACAACCAAGATTATTCTACCCAGCAAATCTATCTTTGAGAATTTAAGGCCAGATACAGAGCTTTATAGACAAGAAAAAGCTCAAAAAGTTCATCACCACCAAACCAATATTACATGGAATGTTGAACGATATTCTTTAAAAAAATTATTAATATATTACTTGTGTACATATCTTCTCATTGCCCCCCCCCCAACTCCCATGCATACCTTAACCCCCCAGTGTCTTGTGTCCATTGATTATGCTTATATGCATGCATACAAGTCCTTTGGTTGATCTCTTATCTACCCCCCCTCTCCCTAATCTTCCTGCTGTAATTTGACAGTGTGTTTGATGCTTTACTGCCTCCATATCTATCTTTGTGTTCATCAGTTTATAATGTTCTTTATTATCCATAAATGAGTGAGATCATGTGGTATTTTCTTTCATTGACTGGCTTATTTCACTAAGCATAATGCTCTCCAGTTCCATCCAGGTTGCTGTAAATGGTAAGAATCCCTTCTTATTTATGGCAGCATAGTGTTCCATTATGTAGATGTACCATAGTTTTCTGATCCACTCATCTGCTGATGGGCACCTAGGCTATTTACAAATCTTAGCTATTTTAAATTGTGCTGCTATGAACATAGGGGTGCATAAATCCTTTCTGATTGGGGTTTCTAGTTTCTTAGGATATGTTCCTAGCAGTGAGATTACTGGGTCAAATGGGAGTTCCATTTTTAGTTTTTGATGAAAATTCATACTCTTCTCCACAGTGGCTGCACCAGTCGGCATTCCCACCAGCAGTACATGAGGGTTCCTTTTTCTCCACATCCTCACCATTTATTTGTTGGTGATTGCCATTCTGACAGTTATGAGATGGTATCACATTGTCGCTTTGATTTGCATCTCTCAGATAATTAGTGACTTTGAGCATGTTTTCATTTGTCTCTTGGCCTTCTTTCTGTCTTCTTTTGAAAAGATTCTATTTTGGTCCATTGTCCATTTTTTTTATTGGATCCTTTATCTTCCTTTTATTCAGTTGTATAAGTTGCCTGTAGATGTTGTAGATTAAACCTTTATCAGTGATCACATTTGCAAATATGCTCTCCCATAATGTGGGCTTTCTTGTTGTTTTGTTGATGATGTCTTTTGCTGTGCAAAAGCTTTTTATTTTGATGCAGTCCCATTTGTTTATTTTTCTCTTTAGCTTCTATTGCCCTTGGAGCAGTATCAGTGAAGAAATTCCTATGGCATATGTCTGATATTTTGTTGCCTGTGGATTTCTCTAATATTTTTACGGTTTTCTGTCTTATGTTTAAATCCTGTATTCATTTAGAGTTTATTTTTGTGTATGGTGTAAGTTGGTGGTCTAGTTTCATTTTTTTTGCATGTATCTGTCCAATTTTCCCAACAGCATTTATTGAAGAGACTGTCTTGACTCCATTGCCAAATAGTTCATGCCTCCTTTGTCAAATATTAATTGAGCATAGTGGTTTGGGTTGATATCTGAATTCTCTATTCTATTCTATTGATTTATATGTCTACTCTTGTGCCAGTACCAGGCTGTTTTGAGAACAGCGGCTTTGTTGAATGGTATTCTTTAAGAGGAGGAAGAATAAGGAAAAAAGATACAAAATATGAACAATAATATGCCAGTAAACATATCTATCAGCAATTTAATCTAAAAATAAATATAAATGAGCAAGATATATAATTAACAAAACACAGTGGTGAATAAAATAAAATCAGAGGCATGGAAATATGAAACAGACTGACAAATCTCACAGGGAAAGGAGTGGGGGAATGAAAAGAAATTAACGAAAGATCTTATATGCATATATGCATTAGATATAGACACAGATAATAGGGTAATGAAGGCCTGGGGTGGGAACTGGGGGGAGGAGAACAATGGTGAAAAAAATAGATATATCTGTAATACTCTCAACAATAAACATTAAAAAAATATGTACTAGTTGACTATAAAGACATGGTTGTATTTCTAGGCTCTGTACTTCATTCCATTGATCTACATTACTGTTTTTATTCCAGTGCCATGTTGCTTTGATTACTATATCCTTATAGTATAGTTTAATATCAGGTAGGGGGATCACTCTAACTTTGTCCTTCTTTTTCAAGATCACTGTTGCTATTTGGGGTCTTTTGTAATTTCATGCAAATTTGTGAAGCGTTTGTTCCAGTTCTGTAAAATATTTCATTGGTATCTTGAAAAGAATATCTTAACTGTACAGATTGCTCTAAGTAGTATAACATTTTAATGATGTTGAGTCTTCCTATCCATGTACACAAATAGGCTTCCACTTATTTGTTTCTTCCTCAATTTCTTTTTTCAGTGTCTTATAATTTTACATCATTAGTTACATTTATTATCAGGTATTTTATTCCTTTTGAAGCAATTGTGAATGGGATTGATTTTTAGTTTCCCTTTCTGATAGTTCATTATAATTGTATAAAAATTCAGTGATTCTTGATATTTATTTTATATTCTGCTACTTTACTGAATTCATTTATCAGTTTTATTTATTTTTTTTTTGGTGGGATCTTTAGGACTCTCTATGTAAAGTTGCATGTCATCTGGAAATAATGACAATTTACTTCTTCCTTTCCAATTTGGATGCCTTTTATCTTCTTGTCTGATTGCTGTAGTTGGAACTTCCAGTATATTGAATAGGAATAGTGAAAATGAACAGCTGTCTTTTTTCCAATCTTAAGGGGAATGCTTGTAGTTTTTTTCATTGGGTATGATGTTGGCTGTAGGTTTGTCATATATGGCCTTTATTATGTTAAGGTATGCTCCCTCTAGTCCCACTTTGTTGAGAGGTTTTATCATAAACTGGAGGCCTAGGGCACAAATTCATGCACGGGTGAGCTCTTGAACAGCTCGCCCCAATGGGGGCCAATTGGGGCTGGGCCAGCTGTGGGGAAAGGCTGTGGGAGCTGATCAGGGCCCCCCACACGGCTGGTTGGCTGCTGCAGTTGGCAGCAATTATTGCTTGTTCTAGTCATTCTGCCGTTCCAGTCACTTGGTTTTAATATCTATATCTATATCTTTCTATATCTATAATCTATATATCTATATCTATGCACACTAAGGGCCCAGTGCACAAATTCATGCACCATGAAAGGAACTATGGGCCATGAGGCTGTATTAGGCACAAGGGTGGGTCTCAGTCCATCTTCTGCGACCCTGCCCAGGCTCTCCTGCCATGACCCCCAGTCCTCTGTCTGCTCACAGTTCTGCTCCCACTGTTGCTGCTCCCATGCACTGATGGTACAGTCCCTGCTCACACCTGCTGAGGGCACAGAACAATTGGGGATGGCACCAGCAGCAGTATAAGTGAGGCTGGCGTGGTCAGCAGGTGTGAGCAGCAGCTGCTGCCCCAATCAGCACTTAGGAGCAGTGGGAGATGGAGAAGCCCTCATGGATTATCAGGGCTCACATCTACTAATGTCTCTGAGTAATTGGAACTGGAGCCAGGCACTGGCAGTGAGTGCAAGTGGCACCTCCAGTGCCAGTAGAAGGCGTGAGTGGGGCCAGTGCTGGCAGCAGGTGCAAGTACCAGGCAGGACCACAGCATGGGGGAGCAAAGAATTTTCAGTAATTACCAGAGGCTTGCTCTGTTCCCACTTTGTTGAGAGGTTTTATCATAAATTAGAGGCCTAGTGCACAAATTCATGTATGAGTGGTGTCTGATGACACCACCCGGTGCCTCACCTTGGTCTGGTGATCCTGCTCACCTGCTCCACCATCCTGCAGTGGACAACACCTGCCATGTTCCACACATGTCCCCTGGTGATCAATGCACATCATATTTACCAGTTGTTTGGTTGTTCTGGTTGTTCTGCTGTTCGGTCTATTTTCATATTAGCCTTTTATTATATTGGATAGATGAGTGATGGATTTATCAAATGCTTTTTCTGTATCTCTTGGTATGATCATGTAATTTTTATCCTTCAATTTGCTTATTGTTTTGTGGATATTGTACCAGTATTGCATCTCTGGAATAAATCCCACTTGATCATGGTGTATGATCTTTTTAATGTATTGCTGGGTTCAGTTTCCTAATATTTGGTTGAGGATTTTAGCATATGTTTCTCAGGGATAATGACCCATGGATCTCTTTCTATGTCATGTCTTTATCTGGTTTTGGAATTAAGATAATGCTGGTCTTATAAAATGAACTTGGAAATCTTTCCTTCTTTTCAGTTTTTTGGAATAGTTTGAGAAGGATAGGTATTAGTTCTTCTTTTAATGTTTTATAAAATTCACCTGCAGGGCTATCCAGTCCAGGGTTTTTCTTTGTTGAGAATTTTTTGATTACTGCTTTAACTTTACTAGTTGTAATCTGTCAATTCCAATTCCCTGACTTTTCCTGATAGAGTTTTGGAGAAGTTTAGTTTCTAGGAATTTATCCATTTTTTTCCAGATTGTCCAATATATTGGCATATAGTTGTTTGTGATATTTTCTTAAGATCCTTTCTATTTCTTTGGTGTCAATCATTCTTTCTCCTCTCATTTCTGCTTTTATTTATTAGAGTCCTCTCTCTTTTTTTAATGAATCTGGTTAAAGGTTTGTCAACCTTGTTTATCTTTTCAAATGACCAGCTCTTTGTTTCATTGATATTTTATATTTTTTACACAATATTTCATTTAATCCTGAGCTTTATTGTTTCATTGCTTCTCATTCTGGGCTTTGTTTATTCTTTTTTTAAGTTCCTTAAATGTAAAGTTAGATTTATTTATTTACTTGATATTTTCTTTGTTTCTTGAGATAGGTCTGTAATACTATGAATTGCCCTCTTAGGACTGCTTTCCCTGTGTCCCACAGCTTTTGAATTGTATTCTCATTTTCATTCATTTAAAGTGTCTTGATTTCTTCCTTTATCTCATTGTTGACCCATTCATTGTTTAGTAACATGTTATTTAGCACCCCTATCTTTGTCTGTTTTTTATTTTTCTTCTTATGATTTATTTCTAGTTACATAATATATGGTCAGTGAAAATGCTTGATATGATTTAATCTTCTTAAATTAATTCAAATTGTATTTGTGTCCTAATTCGATGTGCACTTATAAAGAGTGTATTCTGCACTGAATATATAAATTAAATCCATTTGCTCTAGTGTGTTACTTAAGGCCACCATATCCTTATTCATATTTTGTCTGAAAGATCTTTCATTTGATGGCATTAGGGTATTAAAATCCCATATTATAACTGTACTAGTGGCCCAGTGTGCAAAATCACATGCAGTAGGCTGCCCACCACTTCTGTGGGAGCTGGTGGGAGCCATAGTGCACCCATAGGAGCCAGTAGGGGCAGTGCTGCTTCTGCAGGAGGGAAAAAGAAGGGAGCCATGCCACTTTCATGAGAGGTGAAAACGAGCCATCAGCACCTGCGGAAGGCAGGAGTGAGCTGCCTCTGCCCATGGGAGGCAGGAGAGAGCTGCTGCTGCTGCCTGTGGGAGCCTAAGAGAGAGGAACCAAGAGGTGCTCCATGTATCTCCTGGTGACTGGTTGAACATGCAGCCCCAACACCCTCATGTGCCTGCTGCACACACAGACTCCTCCTGATTGGTCATTATGCGGGAGGGTGTGATGACCATTTGCATATTAGCCTTTTATTATATAGGATATCTCTCCCTTTAGGTCCATCAAGACTTGATTTGCATATTTATGTACTCCTATGTTGGGTACATAAACGTTTACAAGTGTTATTTCTTCTTGTTAAATTGATACCTTAATCATTATGTAGTGTTTTTTTTTGTCTCTTCCTATATATTTGATTGTAAAACATATTTTCTTAGCAAAAAGTATTGCTTCCCCAGCTTTTTTCCCTCTTAAGCTGCATGAAATGTCTTTCCCACTCCATTACTTTTAATCTGTTCATATCTTTTATCATGAGATGGGTCTCTTGTTATCCATTTATTTATTTATTTATTTATTTTTATTGTGTTACATGTATACATATCTCTCCATTGCTCCCCTCCCTCCCAGACATACCCAAACTCCCCAGTGTCTATGTTCATTGGTTATGCTTATATGCATGCATACAAGTCCTTTGATTGATCTCTTATCTACACTACCTCTCCTTAATCTTCCTGCTATAATTTGACAGTCTGTTTGATGCTTTACTGCCTTTGTGTCTATCCTTTTGTTCATCAGTTTACAAAGTTCATTATTATCCACAAATGAGTGAGATCATGTGGTGCTTCTCCTTCATTGACTGGCTTATTTCACTAAGCATAAGGCTCTCCAGTTCCATCCAGGTTGCTGCAAATGGTAAGAGTTCCTTCTTTTTAATGACAGCATAGAATTCCATTGTGTAGATGTACCATGGTTTTCTGATCCACTCATCTGCTGAAGGGCACCTAGGCTGTTTCCAAATCTTAGCTATTGTATATTGTGCTGCTATGAACATAGGGGTGCATAAATCCTTTCTGATTGGTGTTTGGGATTTCTTAGGATAAATTCCTAAGAGTGGGATTACAGGATCAAATGGGAGTTCCATTTTTAGTTTTTTGAGGAAACTCCATACTGTTCTCCACAGTGGTTGCACGAGTCTGCATTCCCACCACACTGCACAAGGGTTCCTTTTTCTCCGCATCCTTGTCAACACTTGTTGCTGGTTGATTTGTTGATGATTGCCATTCTGACAAGTGTGAGATGGTATCGCATTGTCGTTTTGATTTACATCTCTTGGATAATTAGTGACTTTGAACATGTTTTCAGGTGTCTCTTGGCCTTCCTTCTGGCGTCTTTCGAAAAGGTTCTATTTAGGTCTGTTGCCCATTTTTTAATTGGATTGTTTATCTGCCTTTTATTAAGTTGTATAACTTGGTTGTAGATGTTTGAGATTAAACCTTTATCAGTGATAACATTTGCAAATATGTTCTCCCATACAGAGGTCTTTTTTATTGTTTTGTTGATGGTTTCTTTTGCCATGCAAAAGCTTCTTATTTTGATGTAGTCCCATTTGTTTATTTTTTCTTTAGCTTCCATTGCCTTTGGAGCAGTATCAGTGAAGAAGTTCTTTCAGCATATGTCTGAGATTGTGCTGCCTGTGGATTCCTCTAGTATTTTTATGGTTTCCCTTCTAATGTTTAAGTCCTGTATCCATTTTGAGTTTATTTTTGTATTTGGTGTAACTTGGTGGTCCAGTTTCATTTTTTTGCATGTATCTGTCCAATTTTCCCAACTCCATTTATTGAAGAGGATATCTTGGCTCCATTGTATGTTCATCCCTCCTTTGTCAAATATTAGTTGAGCATAGTGGTTTGGGTGGATATCTGGGTTCTCTATTCTATTTCATTAATCTATATGTCTATTCTTGTGCCAGTACCAGGCTGTTTTGAGAACAGTTGCTTTGTAATATAACTTGAAATCGGGTATTGAGATCCCACCTACTTTATTGTTCTTCCTGAGGATTGCTGTGGCTATTCGTGGTCTTTTTTTGTTAGAGATTAATCTATGAAGAATTCTTTCTAGGTCTTTGAAATATGTCATTGGTATTTTAATGGATAGTGCATTGAATCTCTAGATTGCTTTGGGTAGTATAGACATTTTAGTGATGTTAATTCTCCCAATCCATGAGCATGGTTAGCTCTTCCATCTGTTAACATCTTCCTCTATCGCTTTTTTCATTGTCCTGTAGTTTTCTACATATAGGTCTTTTACCTCTTTAGTTAGGTTTATTCCTAGGTATCTTAATTTTTTTAGTGTGATGGTATATTGGATTGCTTTTTGAGTCTCTCTTTCTGTAATTTCACTATTAGTGTATAGAAATGCCACATATTTCTTGGCATTTATTTGGTATCCTGCTACATTGCCAAATTCATTTCTTAAGTCAATTAGTTTTGGGATGGAGTCCTTTGGGTTTTTAAGTACAGTATCATGTCATCTGCAAATAAGGACAGCTTTACTTCTTCTTTTCCAATTTGGATGACTTTTATTTCTTCTTCTTGTATAATTGCAATGGCTAATACTTCCAATAATATGTCGAACAGGAGAGGTAAGAGTGGGCATCCCTGTCTTGTTCCTGTTCTTAGGGTAAATGGTTTTAGTTTTTGCCCATTGAGTATGATGTTAGCTGTGGGTTTATCATATATAGCTTTTATGAAATTGAGGTATGATCCTTCTATTCCCACTTTTCTGAGAGTTTTTATCAAGAAAAGGTGTTGGATGCTTTTTGTGCATCAATTGATATAACTGTGTGATTTTTATCTCTCTATTTATTTATGTGATGTATCACGTTTATTTATTTTTGGATATTGTACCATCCCTGCATTCCTACGATAAATCCTACTTGGTCATGGTGTATGACCCTTCTGATGTACTGCTGGATCCGATTTGCTAGAATTTTGTTGAGGATTTTTGCATCTATGTTCATGAGAAATATTGGCCTATAATTCTCTTTCATTGTGTTGTCTTTATCTGGTTTTGGTATTAGGGTGTTACTGGCTTCATAAAAGGTGTTTGGAAGTGTTCCTTCTTCTTGAATATTTTTGAATAGTCTGAGGAGGATAGGGTTTAATTCTTCCTTGAAAGTTTGGTAAAACTCTCCTGTGTAGCTATCTGGTCCCGGGCTTTTATTTGCTGGAAGCTTTTTGATGACTGCTTCAATTTCTTCCATAGTAATTGGAGTATTGAAATGTTTAGATTCTTCGTGATTGAGTTTTGGAAGGTTATATTTTTCTAGGAATCTGTCCATTTCTTGCAGGTTGTTCAACTTGTTGGAATAAAGTTGTTCATAGTATTTTTTAACAATACTTTTTATTTCGGCAGGGTCTGTTGTTATTTCTCCTTTTACATTTCTGATTTTGTTTATTTGGGTCTTCTCTTGTTGCTTCTTGGAGGCTGGCTAGAGGTTCATCAATCTTGTTTATCCTTTCAAAGAACCAGCTCTTGGTTTTGTTGATCTTTTGAATTGTTTCTTTGGTCTCCAAGTTGTTTATCTCTGCTCTGATCTTCACTATTTCCTTCCTTCTGCGTACACTGGGCTTTTCTTGTTGCTGTCTTTCTGGCTCTTTGAGTTGTAGGGTTAGGTAATTTATTACCATTGTTTCCTGTTTTTTGAAGTAGGCTTCTAGGGCTATGAACTTCCCTCTCAAGACTGCTTTCACTGTGTCCCATAAATTTTGTATTGTTTTGTTGTCATTGTCATTTGTTGCCGTGATGTTTTTTACTTCTTCCTTGGTCTCTCTGGTTACCCAGTCGTTGTTTAATAGCACGCTGTTTAGTCTCCATGTGTTTGATTTCTTTAGATTGTTTTTATTATAGTTTATTTCCAGTGTTATGCCACTGTGGTCTGAAGAAATGCTTAATATAATTTCTCTCTTCTTGAATTTGAAGAGACTTTTCTTATGACCCAACATATGCTCTATATTTGAAAATGACCCATGTGCACTGGAGAAGAATGTATATTCTGTGGCTTTGGGGTGAAATGTTCTGAAGATGTCAATTAATTCCATCTGGTCTAGTGAGTCATTTAGGATTGATGTTTCTTTGCTGATTTTTTTTAGAGGATTTGTCCAGTGGTCACAATGGGTTATTAAAGTATCTTACTATGATTGTATTGTTATTAATCTCTCCCTTAATATCCTCCAGGAGTTTTCTTATGTATTTAGGTGCTCTTATATTGGGTGCATATATGTTTACCAGAGTCATTTCTTCTTGTAGGATTGTTCCCTTTAGTATGATGAAGTGGCCTTCTTTATCGCTTGTTATGTCCTTCACTTTGGGATCTAATTTGTCAGATATAAGTATTGCAACCCCAGCTTTTTTTTCATTTCCATTTGCCTGAAATTACATCTTCGATCACTTCACCCTCAGTCTGTGTGCATCTCTTTTCCTGAGGTGGGTTTCTTGTAGACAGCAGATATATGGATCATGTTTTCTTATCCAATGGTTACCCTATGTCTTTTATTGGAGCATTTAATCCTTTTACATTTAAAGTTATTATTGATAGGTACTTATTTTCGCCATTTTTTTAGTCTTTACCCCAGAGATCCTTCCTCGTTTCCTCTTTCTTTTTATTACAGCAGACCCTTTAACATTTCTTGCATTGCTGGTTTGGTGGTAATATATTCCCTCAGTCCTTTTTTGTCTGTGAAGCTTCAAAATTTCACCTTCAATTTTGACCGAAACCTTGCAGGGTACAGTATTCTTGGATTCAGACCCTTCCTTTGCATGACTTTGTACATTTCATTCCATTCTCTTCTGGCCTGATGAGTTTCTTTTGAGAAATCAGTAGCTAGACTTATGGGGGTTCCTTTCTAGGTAACTTTCTGTTTCTCTCTGGGCACTTTTAAGATTTTTACTTTGTCATTGGTGTTTGCCAATTTAATTATAATGTGCCTTGGTGTCGGTTTTGTGGGGTTCATTTTGCTTCGGACTCTGAGCTTCTTGGATTCGTGTGGGCTTTTTCTTTCCTATATTGGGGAAATTTTCTGTCATTATTTCTTCAAACAGGTTCTCTAATCCTTGCTCAATTTCCACTCTTTCTGGAACCCCAATTATGCGGATGTTGTTTTTTTTTTCGTGTTATCCCAAAGTTCCCTTAGGCTCTCCTCTTGCTTTTTAATTTTTTTTTCTAGAAGCTGCTGTACTTGGGTATTTTTTCCTACCGTGTCTTCTAGCTCACTGATGCATTCCGCTGCTTCTTCTAGTCTATTTTTGATGCTTTCTATTGAGTTCTTTAAAGCAGTGATGTAATTTTTTTTATTTCTCCTTGCATTTCTTCTTGATTCTTCTTCATTTCCTCTTGGGTATTCTTCATTTCCTCTTGGCTCTTACTCATATTATTGAATTTGTCTTCCATTCTTTTCATCCACCTTATGATCATTTCTCTGAACTCTTTCTCTGGCAGGCTTATTTCTGTTTCCATTTCGTTTACTTCCTTTTCTGGTGATACCTGCCTTTCTGTCATATGTGGGCTATTTCTTCTTCTGCCCATGGTGTCTGGTTATGTAGTTCTCTCTCCTACGTTGATTCAAAGGCACAAACTACAACATGACCTGGTACAGCACACAAAACACTTAAGAGAAATGTATTCACGATGTTAATATTCACCAATAAGGTAACCACCAATGAAAGACAAATTAGGGGTAAGTAGAGAAAGAAGAGGAAAATGAGGAAAAAAGAAAGGAAAGAAGTGCCAAAATCAAATTGGGAGATGGAGAAAAAATAAATAAATGAACAAAAAATAAAATAAAATAAAATAATAAAAAGGAGAAGAAGAAAAAGTAGAGAGAAAGTGAAAAAAAGAGAGAAAAGAAAGAGTTTAAGGGAGAAAAGGGGAACAAAATATAGATGTCAGGAGAAAACTTCAATAGAACAGTCTCTAATCCCAACAATGGCCAGCAATCAGTACCTGGAGATTAATACAAACTACAAATAACAACTGGTATCGAGGGACGCGAGGGGAAAGACAGGTAAAAAACAAACCAAAACAAAGCAAACAAAAAGCAAAATAAAACAAGTAGAATAAGCTAAAACAATCTCATAAAAAAGTACAAAAAATCGATATAATCACTCTTCAGGCAAATAGCAACAAAAGGGCATAGAGAAAAACAACTTTTTGGATAGTGAAGAAAAGAAGAGAGAGGTTTATATGAACTTGTAGTGGGGGAATTGAAATTAGATTTATAAGTGGGGTGAAATTTTAACCAGGTAAAAGAAAGAATAGGGAGAATCTAAAGTTGGAAAAGGGAAAGAGAAACAAGACAACAAAATGGGGAAAGTTAGGAGGAAAGTTTTGGCATAAAGGTAGACTTGAGATGGAGTAAAATTATGCTAAAGGAAAGATGAAAATAGAATGTAGAACTCTAATCGTGAAGTAAAATAAAGAGAAAACAAAATGACACTTGTTTTTTTCCGAAAAGGTAAAATACTAGTAGTAATAATACTAGTTGAAAACAAAAATGTAATAATTAAAGAGGTAAAATCAATTCAGGAGGAAAGAAAGAAAATAGTTTTTTAATTAAAATATACAAAAATGAAAATAAAAATAAATAAAATAAAATAAAAATTTTTTAAAAAGAAAGAAAAAAAATAGCATGGTCATTCACTTCCACTATTGTTCTGCTTGGCACTCCTGTTTACCAGTAGGGAGGTTATTGCAGTTCCCTGTGTTCCACTGCTGAGTTCTTAATCTCTTTATTCTTTTGTGGTTAAGCGAGAGTCAATTTGTACATCATCCACTGGGTGGCAGTGTTTTGGAATTGACCTCTGAGACAAAGCACAGCACCTCTCTAGGCTGTGCTCAGATCCTGCTACTCTGTGGTTCTCAAAACTGTTTTGTGGGGATTTCACAGCAGGGACACTGTAATAACTCCCAGGCTGTCCTTCTGTCTCAGGTCAAAACGAGTTGTTTTCTAGAGCTCCGCTCTGTCAACAGCTCCAAGAGTTTGCTTCCACACTTAGGAGTCATGCCCTGCCTTACATCCGCGGACCTCTCCAGAAGCAGCTTTCCCACAGCCCAGTTCCCACAGTGTGCGTGTCTCTGCTCTGCAGGACAGGAGACCTCACCTTATCCTAGTTGAAATCTGACCTTTCAGTGTGCTGTGTGGATCTCCTCTGAGTCCGCCGCATGTCTGTGCCGATTGGAGAGTGGTGTTCTGGGTCCCCGGCTGTTCGGTGAGTGATTCAGCTGCAGCTTTCAGACCACCACAGACATCCACCTCCCTCTTCAAGATGGTGTGGTCTCCATGTTCGAGCTGGTGGCTCCGGCAGACAAAAAACCCGTGGGAGTGGGCCTGCTTGACCAAGAGAGCCCCGTCCAGCAGTCCCCCACCTTCTCCTGGAGGATAACTGACTTTTAACTTGCCAACAAACACTCACAGTGCGACTCTCAGCTGCTCTCTCTCCCTCTGACCAGCGACAAAGCTCCAGACAAGTCCGTCTATTCCACCGCCATTTTTCCTCCCGTGTCTCTTGTTTTCTTATCCATATAGGCATCCTGTGACTTTTTTAATTATTATTATTATTGATTTTTTTGAGAGGAAGGGAGAGGTATAGAAAGTCAGAAACATCAATGAGAGAGAGACATCAATCAGCCACCTCCTGCATGCCCCCCACTGGAGCTGTGCCCGGAAGCAAGGTACATTCCCCCAACTGGAATCGAACCCGGCACCCTTCAGTCCGCAGGCTGACATTCTGTCCACTGAGCCAAACCAGTCTCGGCCATCCTGTGTCTTTTGATTAGAGCATTGCAGCCATATATATTTACAGTGATTAACAATAGACATGTATTTATTGTTTTTTTTTCTTTTAACCATGTTCTCCTTTTTACCCTTATTCTTCTTAAAGATGGCCCTTTAATATTTCTTGTAATAATGATTTGGTGGTAATGAACTCCTTTAGCTTGTTCTTGCCTGGGAAGCTTATTTCTCATTCAGTTTTAAATGTTTTATTGATTTTTAGAAAGAGCGGAAGGGAGAGGGATAGAAAGGTTGAAAAATCGATGTGCGAGAAACATTGATTGGCTGTCTTCTGCACACCTGCTACTTCAGATCAAGTCTGGAACCTGGACATGTGCCTTGACTGGGAATTGAACTGTGACCTCTTGGTTCATTACTCAATGCTCAACCACTGGCATGAATGGTCCACACCATCCTGGCATCATTCAATTATAAATTACAACCTTGTTGGGTAAACTAGTCTTGGTTGTAGGTCTTGGTTTTTTCATCAATTTTAATATTTCATGCAGTTCCTTCTGGCCTGAAATGTTTCTGTTGAGAAACAGCTTACAGTCTTATGTTAGGACTCTTGTAGGTAACTGATGGCCTTTCTCTGGTAGTTCTTAAGATTTTTGCTTTGTCTTTAACTTTTGCCATTTTAATTATGATGTGTCTTGGTGTGGGCCTCTTTGGTCCATCTTCTTTGGGACTCTCTGTGCTTCCTGAACTTGTGTGCCTTTTTCCTTCAACAGATAAGAGAAGTATTCAGACATTATTTCTTCAAATAAGTTTTAGATCCCTTGCCCTCTATTTTCCTTCTGGTACCTCTATCATGCCAATGTTGCTATACTTCATATTGTTCCAAAGGACTCTTAAACTATCCTCACATTTTTAAAGTCTTTTTTTTTTTTTTTTTACTGGTCTGATTGGTTGTTTTTTGACCTTCTCTTCCAAATTGCTTTTTCTTTTCTTTTCTTTTCTTTTCTTTTCTTTTCTTTTCTTTTCTTTTCTTTTTTCTTTTTTTTTCTTTTCTTTTCTTTTTTAGGAATTTATCCTAAGAAATCACAAACACCAATCAGAAAGGATGTATGCACCCCTATGTTCATAGCAGCACAATTTACAAAATGCTTTTTCTATCCCCTGTTTCATCCAGCCAGCACTTAATTTCGTCCACTGTCTTTTTTACCACAGATGTGTCATTCTTCATTTTTGACTGATCCCTTTTTATGGTTTCCTTGTCTTTTTATATGTTGTTGAGCATCCTTGTAATCATTATTATGAATTCTATATCTGGTAAATTACCTTTTCCACTTCCTTTAGCTCTTTTTCTAGAGAATTCTTTTGTTCCTTCATTAGGTTCCTGTCTCTTTGTTTCCTCATTTTGGCTGCCTTTTTGTGTTTGTTTCTATGTATTAGGTATATCTTCTATGACTTCCAATATTGATAGGGTGGCTTTATGTAGTAGGTGACCTGTAAGATCCAGTGATCTCCCTGATCACCAAAACGGGGTGCTCTAAGAATGTCCCTTGTGTGCACGATATTAGCCCTCCTATTGTAATTGAGACTTAATTGCTATTACCAATTCATGCATTGGCTTGACTCTCAGGCTGGTTAACAGTGAGGCTCAACCCCTAACAGCATGCAGGTGCTGATCACATGAAAAGGAATTCACCTCAGCATGTTTTGGTGTCTGCCAATATCTCCCTATGTATATGTTGCTTGTGAAGGTAATTGGATTCTGCTCTGTTGTTGTCTGAATCTATTTGTTCTGGGCCTTTTTGCAGGCCAATGTCAGACACTGTTTGTGACTGGCCTTGAGTATCTTGTTTGGAGTTATTAGTGATCCACAGCTTGTGGCTTCCTCTTCTGGGCCTGGTTGCATGTGGAAAGGACCAAGCTGTGCAAGGATATCTGCTTTTAGTAACTCCAGGTTCAAGAATAGGTCAAAGACTCAAAGCCCCCAGGAATCCTCCTCAGCATGTGGAGGTTGTCTGTTGGTCTCAGTCACTTAATGAGCCTCATGAAGGCTGCAATCTAAGAAGGGCCTAAGCTCCACTGGTGGAGCTATTTTCCCACCCACTGGCTAATGCTACATGGATGGAAAGGTCTGCCTGAGAAGAATGGCTTCTGTAGTATGAGGGAATAAGTCAGCACAGGGATTCAGGTGACTGTCCTCTCAGCTCTCTTCAAAGAGCCACCAATCCCAGCCTCTTCTCAGACAACTCTAGTCCACTCTTCCTTATCTCTGCTGGATCCCACGGCGAGTGGTTACAAATGAAATTTATTGCATTGACCCTTTAAGGAAGGTGCCTGTATTTCTATCTGTCTCTCCATGGTGGACAGAAACCCTGCTATTTTTCACAGCCAGATATTTTGTGGGCACCTTCCCTGGTTCTGGGGAGCCTGGTTTGGGATTTAGACCCCAGACATTTCAGGGGGGGATCCTCTGTAGTTGAGATATCCCTCTACAACTTCAGCTGTTGCTTGTGGGAGCCCAGCCTGCTATCTTGTGCATGCACACTTCCTACCAGTCTCAATGTGGCATTCTTTTTAATATCTTGGTTATATTGCTTCTCTCTAGCTAGTCTTCAGTGAGTTATTTAGTATTTTTCTCTACATTTTAGTTGTAATTCCAATTTGGTCCTGAGAGAAAGTCATTGTAGCTTAAACCTAATCTGCCACCATTTTAGAATCTCCCAATAAAGACTATAAATATAAATGGATTAAATACTCCATTTATAGGGTAGTTTAATGGACATGAAAATAAGACCCATATATATGCTGTCTACTAAGATATAACTCAGAATTAAAGTAAAACACATACTAAAAGTAAAGAAATGGATAAAGATATTTCATGGCAATAGAAATTTTTTAAAAAGCTGGAGTAGCAATACTTACATCAGACAAAATAAATTTTAACACAAAGGCTATATAAGAGACAAATAACATTTCATGATAATAAAGGGAGCAACTCAGCAGAGCATATAATCCTTGAGAACTTTTTACACAGCCAACCTAGGAACACCTAAATATATAAAACAAACATTGATAGACATAAAGGAAGAGATTGACAGTAATATAGTCATACTATGGGACTTTAACACTCCATTGACATAAAATCAACAAGGAAATAAGATAAAACAGATGGATTTAATTAATATCTTCAGAGCATTTCACCTAAAAGCAACAGAACACAGATTCTTTTCAGGTGCATATGGAAATTTTCTATGATAGATCACATTTTAGGACACAACACAAGTCTCAATAAATTTAAGAATATTGAAATCATATCAAGCATCTTATATGAATACAATGTTATAAAATTAGAAACCAATTAGAATAAAAAACTTAAAAATCTACAAGCACATGGAGACTAAATAACATGCTACTAAACAATACATGAGTTAACAAGGAGATAAAGGAAAAAATCAAAAGCTACCTTGAGACAATTGCAAATGAAAACAAGACAACTAAAAATATATGAGACACAGCAAAAGCAACCTGAAGAGGAAAGCTCATAGCAATACAGGCCTATATCAAGAAATCAGAAAATTCTCAAATAATCAATTTAACCTTATACCTAAAGGAGTTAGAAAAAGAACAACAAAAAATTCTAAAATGAGTAAAAAAAAAAGAATGAAATAATAAAGATTAAAGCAGAAATAAACAAATTAGAATCTAAAAAACAACATAAAATTAAGAACTGGTTTCTTGCCCAGCCAGGACTGCTCAGTGGTTGAGCATTGACTTATGAACCAGGGGGTCACAATTTGATTCCTGGTGTGCAGGAGGCAGCCAATCAATGATTCCTCTCATTACTGATGTGTCTAGCTCTCTCTCCCTCTTCCTTCCTCTCTGAAACTAATAAAAACATATTTTTAAAAAATAACTGTTTTTTAAAAGATAAACAGGACTGATAAGCCTTTAACCAGACTCATCAGAAAAATAAGAGAAAACCCCAAAATCAACAAAATCAAAAGGGAAAAAGAAGACATCTGACACTACAGAAATATAAAGTTTATAAAAAAAATACTATTAACAACTAGATGCCAACAAATAGGATGGATCTGAAAGAAATGGACAGATTCCTAGAGACATAGTCTTCCAAAACTAAATTTAGAAGTAACAGAACATCTGAGCAGACTGAGTACAATTAATAAAACTGAAGCAATCATAAAAACCCTCCCAATAAAAATGGTGACTTTTATCAGACATTCAAAGAAGAAGCAACCTATGTTTTACAACTATTCCAAAAAAATTAAGATGAAAAATTCTCAAGCTCATTTTATATGTTTAATATTACCTGACTCCAAAACCAGATAAAGAGACTACAAAGAAAGAAAATTATAGACTGATGCAAAAAAACTCAACAAAATGCTAGCAAGCGAAATTTAGCAAGACATTAAAAAAATCATATGCCAGGATTTATTCCCAGTATTTACTCCTGGGATGCAAGCTTGGTATAATATCCACAAATTAATAAACATGATACATCACATAAACAAATTGAAGGATAAAAATCATATGGTCTTATCAATAAATACAGAAAAAAACATTTGACAAACCAAACACCCATTTATGACAAAACTCTGAGCAAAATGGGAATAGAGAGAACTACTTCAACATAATAAAGGCCATATATAGCACATTCACAGATAAAATCATACTCAGTGATGGAAAACTGAAAGTATTTCCCTATCAGAAGATAGGGATGTCCACTTTTACCTCTCTTGTTCAACATAGTACTGGAAGTTATAAGCTTTGCAACTATACAACAAGAAGAAGTAAAAAGCATCCAAATCGGAAACAAAGAAGTAGAACTGTCATTATTTTCAGATGACATAAAAGTGTGTAAAGAAAATCCTAAAGATTACACACACACACACACACACACACACACACACACACACACACAAATAGTAGAACTGATAAATGAATTCAGTAAAGTAGCATGTCGAGAATGTGTCTATTTTTACATACCTGGAAGCCCCTGCACATGGCCATTCTGGCTACTGGTGTCCCAGAAGGCTGAGTGACTTAGAAAGTCTCATCTGTCCAGGACTAGCCTTCATGTCATGGAGTCAGCCCCTTTCTCTCCAGCTCTTTGTTCTAATGGGGCCTCACAGCTGCTCTGAGTGAGACTAGGAGCTCATGAACTGGAAAGAAATAGCACAGACTATACTAACAATCTAATTCTAGCTGCAACACTACCAGCTATTTAGGGAAAGGATGGATGAGCTTAGAATGATCCGATCACTCCCTGGCAGTGGGGCCATCTGCTGCCGCCTCAAAACCCATAGAGACAAGGTCTCTCTATGAGGTTCTAACCCCTCCCAGGCCTTTCCTTCACACATGATTCTAGCACATATACCCACCTGGCCAGACAGTGAATACTGAGTGCCACTGCAAATCTTTTTCATGACTATAGTTTCCTATAGTGTTTAAACTTGATTTGTCTTCCTCTCATTTCTTGCTTTTCTTTTTCTTAAATTTCAAGCTGTCATCCTTTCAGTGGCTCTTGGTATCCCTCTTACTGTGCCCTTGTTTCTCAGGGGAAGAAGCCCTGCTAGCCCACGCTGACCTCTACAGGGCTGTGTTAGGACCACCCACTGACCACACTGCTCTGTCTCAGAACAAGTATATGGCTAGTACTGTGGACCGCCCCTGTCAACAGAATGGATTTAAAGTTTTGTATTCAGAGGATATGTCTGAAATACACTGTAAGTAACTCACTTTAAGTCACCTTGCTTCCCTTTTGCAGCAGAAACTATAATAATGACTAGGTAGGTGGTAGTTTCACTAGATCAATACAGAATTAGTTTAATAATTAAATTGTGACATAATGAGTTGCCTCCATCCTGTGCCAGCCCCACATATTTCATAGTGTCACTTGGAAATGAAAAATATTTTTCTACTGTAAAACCTACAAATTATTAGAAGCAATAGCAGCACTCCAGGTATCTTTGCTATCTCAATATCACTTCAGGTACAAAGGTGCTCTGATTTGGGTTAGGACATATTCGCTGTGATTAGCCAAATGAGGCTGTTATGGATGTGCCTAGAGAGCCACAGTTCAGGTTTTGAACAGCTGAGCCCACAGCAAACTCAGGCTGTGAGCAGTTTCAGAATGGCCACCATTATTATGTCATCTTAGGGCTTGAAGGAAAGTTAGAAACCAAGAATACCTCAGGGGCAGTGTGCTCAGGGCTTACTGCTAAGTGAATAGGTGTCATCTGCACTGGGGCACATGATGGAGGATCTTCCAGTGAAGCTTCTCAGGCTCCTGGAAGGAAAGATGACACTGGAGTCCGCACATACAATTTGGCAGGCACTTGCCACCTGTGGTTACTGAGCACAAAAATGTGGCTTGTCCAAATTGAGATGTGTTACAAAATGTAAAATACACACTGGATTTCAAGGATTTGGTATGAAAAAAAGAATGCAAATTGTCTCATTCATAATATTTTAAATTATACCTTATAATGATATTCCTTTGAATATATTAAGTGAAATAAAATATATTACTAGAATTAATATCATTTATTTCTTTTTACTTTTTAAAATGTGGCTATCAGAAAATTTTAAATTATGTCTCTGGCTTGCTTTTGCAACTCACATTATATTTGTAAAGGACAGTTCTCATGTGGAATCTAAGTAGATGGTCCTGAGTTGTACCCAGAGGTCATTTTGTATAAGAGTCAGAGGCAACCAGAGGAGCTGGGCTGGGGTCCAAGAGTCTCTGTGGAACAGGATTTCCCCCTGAACAGCTTGTCAGATGACTTAGTCTAGAACTGGTTTCTCTGTGTTGTCCAGCCCTACAGGAGCAGTGACCTGATGACTTAGATTATTCACAAGTACATACATTGTTGGGGACCAAATTCTATACTCAAGACCCGAAGCCTTTGGTTTGGTTCCTTATCCAAACCTGCAGTGTGGCTCAGGGCAAAATCACCAGAGTGACAGCATCTCTACACCTCTTAAGAGGGTAAAAGAAGATGTGTGCCATGAAGGCCACTGTGTGAACTGGGAACCAAAGGGGACGTTGTTTCTGTCAAAACAGCATGACTGGAGTCTGGTAAATAGTTCAGTTCAGCTCTGTTTTGAGTGAACTTTCCAGTCTGAGTGGAAAAGTCTAGTATGTGGGCTGCTGTGCAAACTAAAGAGGACTCTGTGGGGTGTTCTAGAGTCATGAAAGCTCTCCTGAGATGGTCCTCCATTCTACACTTAGTCCTATATCTTCTTGTTGGCTGGGGTTGGACAAAGGTGGGACCACAATATCTGTGAGTGAGAAATTCTAAGGCCCACCTGGACAAGCACTATGAGTCCCTTAAAAAAGGGAGCAGAGATAAGGCTCATTGATCAGCTAGGCTGCTGGCTTGGAAATGAGGAGAACTCACTGCATTGCAGCATCATCCTTCCTGGGCAGTGACAGCTCTCACTGGGACTGTTCATAGGCACAGTCAGTTGGGGTATTTGCTATACAAGGAAACTAGACCAGAAAACCAAAAAGGAAGAGAAGGCATTGGGAAACTAACAGAAGAGAAACTCTTTATAATATGACCAGGGAGGAAATATCCAGAGAAAGGTTGTGTCACTGGAGATGGAATACATTACTTGCTAATTGAAAGCTGCCTACCAGTAACATTTGATATCAATACAATTTACTTAACCAAATTACTATTATTTGAGAAGGACAATGACAAAGAATTAACGGACATGCATACATTTAATTTTGATGATTATTATTTATATGTGATTTATTACCCCCAGTGCAAAGCACAGCTGGAGGGATCACAAGGTGGCTCACAATTTCCTGAGGCCAAATTTTTGTTTTGTTTTGTTTTTCCAAATGATGTTTTTATTGAATCCTGGGATGACAGTTTGCTCCTGATGTTTCACTAGGCCAAACACATTGGAGGAAATGCAGGGGCATGGAATTATAACTTTGTTTCTAATGAGAGGGTTAACCTTCTCTTTGTTCTTAAACAAGAAGCTCTAACCAGAGATCTTGAGAAGAATACAAGTCTAAGACTTTCTTTAAGACAGTAGTTGCAGACTACAAAGAGGACACAGTAACACTATGTTACATTCAAATCCCTCCCCCCCCCCCGAAATGATTTAATTACAGTATGTCAATCATTTCTGAGAAGGCTGCTTTTCCAACCCTTCCCCCCAAAAGGCACCAACACATTCTAAGCCTGCACAAAAGAAAATTTACATAATTGTTATATTCATGGAGCAGTGTAGCAGAGAGGGTCACATTCTTGTCTCTGTATGTAGTGCTGTACTAGTCAACACTAGTTCCCTTGCTAGAGACTTCCCCTTGCTTGTTTCAGATGGAGTTGGGCAGCAGAAGGCTATATATATCATAACATATGTATTTAAATACAATTCTCTTTTATATAAAACTTTAGAAAAGGGTAAGCCTAACATATATCAGGCATAAACCAAAGTACCAATCAATATCAATAAAGATAGAATAACTTGCTTTAAAAAAATTGAAAGCAGGAACTAGTATCCCAAAGGGTTGTGTTCTCCGATTTTCTAAGATAGCCATGGACTGTGAGCAACCACCTCTACTATGTACTCCGGGCACCAGGAGGAGATACCCAGGACTGGCTGAAGACAATGTTGCATATCTGTTCAGTGGAGTAGCCTCTGGGCAGTCCACTGCATCTGGTATTTGGACTCTCACCCATAGACTCTGCTCATGACCATAGTGGAGCCAAAGTCTATGGGGAACCTTTTCACACACAAAACCTTTGTAATTAAACCATCACCAAGATTTTCATGAGGCTTCCCTCTCCTCTATCAATTGATCTATATTTTCTGCTCCCAGAATCTCTGACATTTAACATAAATGCTACCTCTGCTTAATTCCTATGTAAATAGATAGGACTCTTATTTATTTGTTTTTTATTATTAAACTAGAGGCCCAGTGCATGAAAATCCATGTACTGGAGGGGCGTCCCTTAGCCTGGCCTGCCCCCTCTCACAGTCAGGGAGCCCTCAGGGGCAGGGGTGACCTGGCGATCAGGGGAAGGCTGTGGCTCATCACACTTCTGCTGCTGTCACTGCCGGCAGCACAAATCTCGGTTAGCCCTGGTTACCTGAGCCTGGGGCGGCTCTGGGTGGTGAGGCCTTCGGTGGCTGAGAGGGCTGGGGGACTCCAGAGACAGGCATGCAAAGCAGCCAAATCCACCTGAAGGTGGGCTGTGCCGCATGCCTGCTTCTCTGGCAGGGCTGAAGGGACTGGGTACCACCATCTTGTTGCTGTGGGCACTGCCATCTTTGAGGGCATGGCAGTCAATTAGCATATTCCCTCCTTATTGGCTGTGGGCACCACCATTTTGTGAGGCGGTGGTGGTCAATTAGCATATTCCCTCTTTAGTAGATAGGATGACTAGGGCAAATACTCCAATCAGACAGTCTAACAACAGGGAAGGTGAAGGAAGTTGAGTGCCTCAGTGCCTCCTTCCATAGCCTCCATCTATGTAGCCACTCCCAAATAAATACTAATTCTGAATAAAAACAGTGTTCTTGCCATGCAAATGAAGATTCAAGATAATCCCTTTTATGTTCTCAACATCACTAGCTTCCCTTCACTAAAAACTCTCTTTGTTCTGGAAATCCAGAAGCCAGCAGGGCTTCTGAAGGACCACCTTTCTATTGGCACCTACTATAAACTCCACATCTGAGGAAAACTAACTAGAGCTGTCACTGGGCTTCCTATACTCTTCATACCTTAGAGACTTTCATTTGTTCTAATTACCAACTTTCTGCAATGACATTATTTTCTTAACATAAAGTTGGAAAATTTAAAAAACAAGGTTTTTTTTTTATGCAAAAGTTAAACTGTCATGCTTTTAGAGTCCTGCTATGTCATGTCAAATCCTTAACTCAGTTTGTTGACTTCTGTGCCAATTAGATTCAAACATAAATTCATCCCAGTTTTTACTAGCAGTTTATCCTAGAGATAAGAATTTCCGGCTAAATGCTGCAGTGGGAACCAGGAGACTTCAGACTTACCTTTGGTTTTATGACAGAGCATTTTGGCACATGATGGGGCATTTCTAAACTGTCCTTTCTCCATGTATAAAATGAGAAGATATCACAGATGTGCCGAGAATGTGTATGTCACACATGTCATGGATTATGATTAGGTGATGACTCTTGAATGGCTTTTAGCTTATGAGGTTTTTTTTAGATAAATGTAATTTTTCTTTGTTAAGAAAATTAGTTTTAAAAATAAGAACTCTAAAATGTTTTATAATTTTAAAATCTGAATTATAAACCTAAATTTTAAATCCAAATTTTTAAACCCAAAATTATATTTTACAGAATATAAATACATTCTGTAAATATATAAACAGAATGATGGGAAAAACAGTGAGAAATATTACTGGTACTGATAGAGTCTGCCTTTAGAGCACTTGACAGAAATTAATAAATGGTTATATCCCATGACTCTTCTGTCTTCTTAGCACTTGATAGAGCAAAGGACATCAGGACTTACGTTGAAGAAAGAAGAGACAACTAGGGAGTATAATTCAGGGTCTCAATATGTCCACAAATTGTTTATATTTGTTGTTTCTCTGTGACAAGGTGTTTCCATGACCCATGCTGGAGGGACTGAGTGAAGGCTGGGATATGGCTACTGTGAGCCACACTGACTTAAGATGTCCATACAACTTCCCTATGTATGATCTTCTGTCTCCCCATCATTCGTGTAGAATTCTTTAACAGCAACCAGATTGCTGCTTTGAAGAGTCCTTCCCCTCACACTCCACACCACACAGAAACACTCATTCACATTCCAGTTTGGTTAGAAGACCAGTCCAAGTTCAGCTCACAAACAACACTGTGTTGCCACACATGAGGTTTGCCCAGCCCTACCTCCCTCATTACTCCAGTGTACTGACTTAAGCTCATGATGTTGCATTTTCTATATATTCATGGTTTAAGAGACTCTTTTGCAGAGGGTATTTTAAACAAATTATTAAAATCTTCACATTAGTCATCATACTGTACTTTACACACAGTAGACACTTTATAGTTTCATTGCTTTTAAATAATTGCAATTATCTCTAAGATTCTATGCCTAGTTGTCTTATGAAATTCAAGTTGAAAATAATAAATTTGAGTTTTCCTATATCTCAGAATCCTCCTTAAATGTTGGCAGTTCCAACCTGGGCCTTATGGTATTCTCATACCACACACTTTGCTGGTGGTGGTTATGCTTTTCCATTTTTGACCTTTATATGTTTTATGATCACCTCCAATTCTGAGTCTCTGGTGTCTCCTCTGTCCTGTTCTCTATCAGGCAACTCCACATGTGGCCAGGTGTCCTCTATGACTCAGATACATCTTCTGAACTCCTCATCTTCCTGAGGATATTACCAAGCACCCGATAACTTGAGCTAGAAACTTTGGAGTGATTTTTGATTCTTTCCCTATTTCTTCAAACCCAAAATTTTAGCTTTTATCTCTTAAATAGCATCTTATATAATAAAAGCCTAGAAGGTGTCACACCCTCACGTGACACCCTCAAGCAATGTCATCAAAAGATAGCCACCACAAGATGGCTGCATGCACAGTGGAGGCAGGGCCTATCAGCCACTCTGTGCAGTAAGGCTTGGGGGTCCCACAGCTCTGTGTGGCATGGAGGAGGTGGGTTCTGGCTGAGGAGGCAGGTTGTGGCAGGGGAGGGCAGTTGGGGGTGATTGGGCCAGCAGGGGAGGGGAGTTGTGAGTGATAGGGCAAGCATGGGAGCAGTTAGGGGTGATCAGGTTGGAAGGCAGAAGCAGTTAGGAGCAATCAGGCATCCAGGAAGGTGAGTGGTTAGGAGCCAGAGGTCCCAGAATGTGAGAGGGATGTCTGACTGTTGGCAGTCGGACATCCCCTGAGGGGTCCCAGATTGGAAAGGGTGCAGGCTGGATTGAGGGACACATTCCCCCCTCTTCCTCTCATGTCCCCATGCACAAATTTCATGAACTGGGCCTCTAGTTTAAATATATACCTTCTCTATTCTTCTGAATGCAAAATGAGTTACCAATTTTTCTGTTACTACTCCTTAAAATATTACAAAACAAAATTTCCACTTAAGAACAATAGACACAGTTCTGCTCAGACTTTCAAAATCTAGCTCAAATACTTTTATACATCTTCCCCCACTCTCGCAACTCCATCTTGAGTATACCACAGTAGCATGGGATTATTATCACATAATTATGCTTACTTGTTCATGTTTTCACTAGACTTAGAGTTCTTCTGAGGGAGGGCTATGCTTCAGTTATCTTTATATGCACATCATATTGCTTAGTTAAAAACAGAAACTCTATCAGTATTCAATAAATAAATGTGGTATATCAGTTATCTGCACTTAAAGATATGGATATCACGTCACTTACCCATCACATAAGTGACAGATATGAAAAGGGAGCTTCGGGTCTTGCTCTTTGTGAACTCTAGACTCTGTGGTTTGTATAAGATATTTTGCCCCTGGACTAATCCTTCATTGTTTGTTCTACACCATCCTTGTGAGAAAGATGCTCTTTTTGCTTCCTAAGCCAGGTGACTCTTGCCTGAGGTATGTCCCTGTTCAGTCCTATCACAAGGGAATAAGATGATATTGTTTTGACTCATAGATGTGTAGATAAAGGGATGTTAGCCAGAGAGAAAGGTATGTGTGAATACATGTTGCAGTTAAAAAGAAAGAAGCAAACATATATGATGGGGGAATGGAAGACAGGGCTGGAGAGGTAGCTTATGGCTGACTGTGGAAGATCATCTGGCTGTATGGGAGGACTTCACCTTGAAGATAACAATGGGGAGCTATTAAAAGAGAACTTCCATTAAAAAGCAGTTTTACATTGTTTGTTAAGTAATGTGCATGGTGAGTCCCATTTAGCTGCAGTTGGATAAGTCCACTTTATAACTCTCTAAAGTTAAAAAAGTTTAATATAATGAGGTTTGACTAGAATATTTTTCAGAGATATAGTGCTTGAGACAAGTACGTTCCGTGTGTTTGTGGGGAAAGAGGTAGCTACAATAAATGATTATTTAGAGCTGTATTTTATTTAGCACCTAGTACAATGTCTAACTTTCTAACTTATAAGCTCTACTGGGGGTTGGAGGACAGGCACCTAAACCTAAGCAGCCATCCTGTCAGTTTTCTGTGGAGTTTCATCTACATCTTCTTTCTGTGTAGAATTTTTCATGAAGAGAATGACTTTGAAATTTTGCCATCAGACTTTCTAACCTTTAGTTATTGGTGGGAAAGAAATTATGACTCTCTTAACAATAAGAGATGTCAAATATTTTCTGTCAATTGTAAATGTCTTTACTTCTGATTGTGTGTGTAGTGTGTGTGTGTGTGTGAGTCTCTCTGTGTGTGTGTGTACAGTATGTGTGTTTGTGTTTACCCAATCTGTCCTAGATAAGTGTTTTGCAACTTCTCATGGCAGGTCATTTTTAAAGCATGCAACTCATAAAATAAATGTTAAACCTTAGATAGTAAGTCAAACTAGATATTTCCAACTTAGATCTTGGTGTGCACTGAAATGGATAAATGAATGTGTTGTGATGGATTCACATCACAGAAGGCCACATACTGTGCTTCTTCCCCAAGGACATGTGTGTAGTGCAGCACATCCTGGCTTTGTAAAAAGAATTTCATTTGATCAAGACAGGTCAAATAAATCCTGCCCTAATCAGCACAGTTCTCCCCTTGAGCTAAGCCTAAAGTGCTGAGAAATCTCCCCTCTGAGGCTGGACTCCCAATCTGCATACCCTTTTCTCTTCTGTTGTGGGCTCATTTCCCTGCAGGTGAACTGGCCATGGATATGTGAGCTCTGTAGCTGCAGTGATGAAGGTCCTTCTGCTATGCAATCCTGGTGCCCCAGAGGGAGAAAAGCTGGGGAGAAAGGGAATATCTTGTGTTACTCTTTCTTTTCCAAATAATGACTCCAATTTCACTTCTAGTCATCACCATAGAAATTAGATGTTATTATTCATTCCCACTTTCCAGCTGAATGAATTGAGGCATGAGGTGAAGGATGACCTTGTCCTTCATATAAGCTAATTTCATGTAGCTTGTGGGCACTTATGCATGCTGCATGTGTTAGGGAAGAAGAGTATGAGTATGCGTGCATGTGTTGTTGTTTTGGGATAGTAAGGAAACAGAGGTGGAAGAAAAATATTCTTCTGCTCACCTAAACCTGTGGAGCATGGCCTTCTTGGTTTTGGGGGCAGTTAGCTTCCCTGCCATTCTTAGACATCAATTGTCTAATGCATTTAGGTCTGTTTATTTGTCTGGTAAAATAAACACGTTCTCTTCTCTTATGGATTAAAAAAAACACCTTTTTATTTCCTGGACAGCTCTTTTGTTTTGTTTACTTTAGTCTAAAGTATTCCATCCATGAAAAATACTACTTTCTTTTCAACTGTTTCATGGTATTAAAATCACATTAATGTATTTATATTTAAACTAGAGGCCTGGCGCACCAGTGGGGTCCTTTGGCCTGGGCTGTACCCTCTTGCAATCCGGGATCTCTCGGGGGATGTTGCAGAACTGGTTTCAGCCCTATCCTCACAGGCCAGGCTGAGTGACCCCACTGGTGCATGAATCTGTGTACCAAGTCTCTAATATGCATATAAGGACTTTGGTTAATCTCTTCCCACCCTCCCACTCTCCTCTTTCTTCTGAGATTCTTCAATCTGTTCCATGTTTCCATGCCTGTGGTTTCTACTCCTGCATTGAGCATCTGACCCTTGGTGGTCAGTACATGTCATAGCTACCAGCGCTCAGCCAGTCACTTAGGCTTTTATATATACAGACTAGAGGCCTGGTACACGAAATTCGTACATGTGGTGGAGGTTATTCTTCAGCCCAGCCTGCTCCCTCTCCAATCTGGGACCCCTTGAGGGATGTCAGACTAAACAAGCAGTCGAACATCCCTCTCACAATCTAGAACTGCTGGCTCCCAACTGCTCACCTGCCTTCCTTCCTGATTGTCCCTAAGTGCTTCTGCCTACCAGCCTGAACACCCCTTAATCACTCCCCTGCCAGCATGATTGATGCCTAACTGCTTCCCTGCCAGCCTGTTTGCCCCTAACTGCCCTCCCCTGTGGGCCTAGTCACCTCCAACTTCCTTCCTCTGCTGGCCTGGTCACCCTTAACTGCCCTCCTTTGCAGGCTTGATCACCCCCAACTGCCCTCCTTTTCAGGCCTGGTCCCTCCCAATTGCCCTCTCCTGCTGGCATGATCACCCACAACAGCCTTCCATTTCAGGCCTGGTCCCTGCCAACTGCCCTCCCCTGCTGGCCATCTTGTGGTGGCCATCTTGTATCCACATGTGGATAGGATCTTTTGACCACATGGGGGCAATCATCTTGTGTGTTGGAGTGATAGTCAATCTGCATATTACTCTTTTATTAGACAGAGGCCTGGTGCATGTGTAGGGGCCAACTGGTTTGTACTGAAAGGTGTCCTGGATCAGAGTGGGTGTTCTCTTGGTATATGAGGTGACCAAGGCAAAGGGCCTGTGTTGGTTTGCAGGCTGGCCCTGCCCTCCAGTGACCGAAGCAGAGGCCCTGGTATCTGGAATTTATTTATCTTTTACAATTGAAACTTTATATCCTGGAGCAGAGCCAAGCCTTCTGCTCGCACAGCCATTGAAACTTTGTTGCCTTAAGCAGAGGCCTGGGTTTGTGGAAAGCTTGGCTTCCTCCATCACCAGGGGCAACCCAAGCCTCCCTCCTGCTCTCTCTGTGGCCGTAGCCATCTGGATTGGGTTAATTCGCATACTTGCTCTGATTGGCTGGTGGGCGTGGCTGGTAGGCCTGGCTGGTGGGTGTAGTGGAGATATAGTCAATTTGCATATTACTTTTTTATTAGATAGGATCTGGGGAATGTCAAAAATATTTATATTGAATTTTTATTTTAATCTTTGTTTAAAGGGCTGGTTGGGTTATGTGGAAGGACTCCTAGGCTGTGCTTAATTTTGTCCATTTCTGGAATGGCTTGATGAAGGATTCCAAGCCTTTTGTGTTGAACAGATTGTCATGGGATATGGTAATATAATATTAAAATCAATAAGGTTTCTTTGTTTGTTTGTTTTTTGCCTAATAATATTTAAATTTTTAAATACCACTCAACTCATTGAATGGTGCTGTATTCTAATAAACATTTCATTTTTAGCTTTTGTTATTGGAATGTAAGATGCAAAAGCTGTATTGCATGACTTGGGATGATTATGGTTGAGTCAGAGGCATGAAGATCACACTCCTAAGGTTTTAAAAGTGCTTGAAGAGTTAAATCCCATCTTTCTGGCCAAATGTGATAATACTGATATGTGTCATGCAATTTGGTAACATGGATGAGCAATGCCCTTTGCTGTTGGAAATTTCATGCTTTTGTAATGAACAATAGAAGGTTTTCAGTTGTTGACAATATAAGCAGACAAATGTAGGAAAAAAAGTAATTCTGCCTTTAAAAGAGCTGAGTGTTTTTTATTTTATTTTAGGGTAATTAATCAAGTGCTTCAAGGAGTTCATTTTTGGTGGGAAAAGCATTTATGGCAATTGTTCTATTTCTTAATTCTATAGATTTATTCTCACAAAAATTTATTAAATCAGGTGAAAATCTGTGAGACTATACCATGAACACCAAAGTGACTGAGATGAAATTATAGATTTATCTATTAAAATTCAATATACTGAAAGTCATTTAATCAAACAGAATTACAGAGATATGCCTGTTAAATAGTCAACTTAATATTATGGAAAGATCTAGTGATCTGCTGTTAAAATTGCTTCATTAATATTTCATTCCATGGATTTGCACATTTCTAAAAGATTGGAGGAACAAGCGGGGAGAAATAGGAATAATCACAGGCTTCTTGGCTGCCATATGGACTGTTCCCAGAAGTGCAGAGGATATTTCTGTGTTCCCGTACACACTGTCAGGGCCATAGGACTGACAACAATGCTAGTTTTATGGATATATTTGAATTCACTTTGTTTTATTATTTGTATCATATTCTCCTATTCAGGTAAAGTCCTCCAAATATTCTCATTATGCTGAAAGACATCTGTCCTGTGTCATCTTCATACTTCAAACCCATTTCTCTGAAATTTTTCTGTAAAGTTCTTCCCACCTGTGATGTTTATTATGCTGGTATGTCTACTTTTGAATTTGGAATTCCTATCTCTAAATTTGGTTTTTCTTCAAAACTGAGATTGTTCTTGCTTGGACCATATAGAAGACATTATTTGTTCCGACTAACTGATTATCTCCCAAGTTCAGTTGCAAATAATGGGCTGTGCTGTCCATCTCTGTAAGGTATTCCTAACAGAAATTAGGAATCAGAGTTGAGTCCAGAAATAGATAGAGTTACTCTAGCACTCATTCTTCCAGCCCTGTGTCCTTCTGTTCACTCTCAGCACCTCTGTCCTCCTCTCACTATTGCTGAAGAGCTGGGCAAGTGGGAAGGGAAGAGGTCACCTGGAACTCACTTCCTGCATGTGCTTTCTGCAATGCCTTGGGCTATGGCATTGTGGGGCATTATTGATATTCTGGGCAAGACAGTACTCCCTTCAGTTCCTCCCTAAGCCAAGGTTGGTCATACTGATTGAATATTTTAAATCCTACATACCTGTACTGCAGCTTATTAAGATATTTTTCAACCTATAGAATCTTACCAAAATTCCAACTGTTCAGGAAGCTCACCTAACTTTTGAGTACCCTCTAATTGGTGAACTGAAAAGTAAGTGTAAAGAATATCCCTTAAGATTCAAAACAAATACCTCCATACCAACCAGCTATCTGAACTGACATTCTTTTACAATGTCAAAAGTTGTGAGATGTTTTAAAACTAGTTTTAAAAATCTTTTTATGACTTGCAGTGCTGCCCATTTGTCATTGCAGGGTTGGCAGCCAGCACCCAAGTACACTTCTCTCCTGATGCACATAGTAAGTGACAGTTGTATTACTGCAACAGATATCAGAGCAGCCGCTGCGAAGCCAGAGACAAGAGCTTAGAATAAGAATCAGATCTGGCAAACCCTAACTCTGGAACAGTGCATTCAAATGCTGATGACCTAGACTCAGACTTATAAGAGGAAAATTTAGCAGCAATGAGCATGGAGGGTCTTTAATACTGAAGATATTTTTGATGTTTATGAGTCCTACATAATCTGGAGGCCTCACTTGCTTCTTTAAAAGGTGGTACTTCTCATCTACTTCAAAGGCTGCCCAGTGGGAAAAAAAAAGATTTGATTTGGTAACTATCCTTCTTTGCAGCACATTCTACTTAGGTAAGTAATTTTGTTTGCTTTGACTTTAGGGATTGTCACACCCTTATGTCTAATTCTTTCTTCATTTTTCAACTTAGTGCCCAGTCTCTAGAATAATTCTTATGAACATGATATGGATTCTCAGATATTTTTTTTTTATCCCATTGCTCTAACTCTTGGCATTGGATCAATAATCCTAATTAATTTGCCTACCTTTCTTTTTTCCTCTTTCTTTCTCTATGACATTCTCTTACACAAATCATACATATGTCAAGAATATTGAAAGGTGGGTGGGTGGGTGGGGCAAAAAATAAGAAAAGAAAAGAATATTGGAAGGAAATTGCTCAAAGTATTAAGAATTAGTCTAATGAGTGGCGGGATTATGGTAAATTTTGTGTGTGTTCCTATTTTTTTTTAATTTATAACAAACATAAATCAATTCATTTTTAGAAAAATATTATTGAAATGATCCTGGGGAAGTAGATATGTGTACATATCTATACTAATAAAAGGATAATATGCTAATTGGACTGGGAGATTGGCCAGGGAGGGCAGTTGGGGGCCATGAGGCCAGCAAGGGAGGACAGTTGGGGGTGATTAGGCTGGCAAGTGGAGGTTGGAGGAGTTGGGGGCAATCAGGCTGGCAAGGAGGGGCAGTAGGGAGTGAGCAGGCCAGCAGGCAGATTAGTTAGGGCAGATTAGGCAGGCAGGCAGGTGAGCAGTTAGGAACCAGTATTCTCAGATTATGAGAGGGATGTCCGACTTGCCCCATGCATGAATTTTGTGCACTGGGCAAGTAGTATATAATAAAAATGGCAAGATTTACCTTGGCTGGTGTGTCTCAATGGTTTAGTGAACTAGGGGGTCTTTTGATTCCCAGT
This sequence comes from Lasiurus cinereus, assembly GCA_011751065.1. Taxonomy (NCBI): domain Eukaryota; kingdom Metazoa; phylum Chordata; class Mammalia; order Chiroptera; family Vespertilionidae; genus Lasiurus; species Lasiurus cinereus. The sequence continues at coordinate 3,292,380 of JAAGEH010000380.1, forward strand.
TGAGGCATATACTGGGTTGTGGGCTCAATTCCTAGTGTGGAGTGTGCAGGAAGCAGCTGATTGATGATTTTTTCTCATCATTGATGTTTCTGTTTTTCTCTCTCTCTTCCTTCCTCTCAGAAATCAATAAAAATATATTATTGTTTTTTAAAGGGCAGGATTTAAAGAGACATTATGCAAATAAGATATCTGAATGGCCAGTAAGCACACTGTAGACAAAAAAGAGACAACATGGGAAACCTGACAAGCTCAGGGTATTACTGAGTAGTGGTTTAGCCCTGAGCAAGTCTGCCTAGGGCCAGCTGATAGTGTGACTTCATGCAGGAATGGTTTCGTATATCGAGTCCAGGTTATTGAAAGTATGTTTATTAATGCTGGGGACAGTGCAATGAAAAAAGGCTTAGCATAGAAGAAACCACTGAAGAGCCTAGGATGGGCTGCTTTATCTCACTAAGGCATTCAGAGAAAAGGGGGTCTTGGAGACAGGTTCAGTGGTTGCAAGTTTCCAAGAGATCCCGAGTTCAGAAGTTGCATGCCTGTGGGGGATGAAGAATGGGGAAGTGAAAGGCACCAACATGCTCCCCACAGGGAGAGCGAATGCTGGGTCCTTTGTCTTGAGGGTTTTTATATCTCTCTTGCAGGCAGGAATCTTTTAGGCAAGGCAAGTTTCAGAAGAGAGTTTCAGCAGAATATTCATCAATTTCCCAGGTGTATTCTCTCAGAGTGGTGTTCTTTACTGACTGGTCAGTACCAGGGCATGGAGTTGTTAGTTAATACAGCTGGTCCTGGTGTCACCTACTTGGTTTTGTTGCTTTTCTAAGTCTTGAGGCCTAGGGAGGTGACCTTCTGCATTTGACTGTAAATTGCTCGACAAGTTTGTTTAGCTATCTGTTTCAGTTTTCTCATTCTACTTGTTAAGGAATTTTCCTAGCTTGTTACTATCCTACCTCAAGGGGAGGCCTGCATGGTAACCTTACAAACTTAGACACCTAAAGTAACCACAGAGGATGGTCTGAAATTACAACTTTATGATTAAAAGTGAGTTATGGTGGATAGTCAAATCTTACGCTGGTATCTTCCCTGACAAAGGTTACTCTTTACCTTACCTGATCCTGTCTCTTGTTTTTTTGCATCTATGATAACATACCTTTGGAATTCAGGGTAATTTTCTTTTTTTCAGATCCTTCACTTCACCAGAGCAGAGATCACAAAACCCCTTATTATTATTATGTTAATTTTTAACTGCTAATATTCTACACCCACAAATGTAAAAGAGTATGTGATGTGTCTATTTGCTCTACTTCTTATACAATCCCCGAGATTTCCAAGTTTTGCTTTTCCTCCTTAATCTATCACCAATGAATTTCATGTAAACCCCTTATACCTCCTCCTTTGATTGTAGTATATAAAAAATAAAGAGATCAAAGTTGGCAGAAATATGAATGAGCCAGAACTTTACATAATGATGGTGAGACTGTGAAATCTTTTGAATTCTTTAGAAAACGAGCACTTTCTTACCAAGCTAAATACCCATCTCACATGTGATTTAGCAGACCCACTCCTCCTTGGTATTTTCCCAAGATTAATAAAAACATGTGCTTACACAGGTCTGTACAAGAAGGTTCATAGCTGCCTTTTTTTTTTTTCATTAAATTTTCAAGCCGGAAATAACCAGAATGTTCCTTCACATGGTAGTAGATTATTAAATTGTAGCATACCCACATAGTGAAGTGCTGTCAAGAAGAAACAAGAAAAACTTCAACATGAGCTTCAGAAATGTTGTGTCAAGTAAATGATGCTGGACACAAAATGGAAGTGACTGTATGAATCATTTACCTGATGTTCAAACACAGGGCAAACAATCTGTTGTTTTCTCATTTCATTGGTCACTGAGTGGGTTAAGTTATGTGGTAAAGTCTGGTGTGTCAGGGTCACTGTGACAGGCTAAGCTGAGAGGCTTTACAAATAGCAACCATGACCTAATGTGAGAATTTAACAGAAGAGGATTAAATTTAACTGTGATTTAATAGGTACAGAGGACCAGAGATCAAGCTAGGGAAAGCCTGTTATTTGTGTCAAAGGTACTAGACCACATAGATTTCCCCAGTGCACAGGGCATTTCAGATCTTCAGAAGAAATATTATTCTGAATAAAGAGAAAGATTGTGACTAAAATTAGAGAATGGTGATTTCTTTAATAAAAAGGTAAATATGGGAAATGTAGTTATTAATATGAGGTTATATTTTCTGATTAAATTCTTTAACCTTCCTGATCCATAAAGAATCTACTTCCCTGCACCATACGAAACATAGTGGCCTCATCCCACCTGGGATTATGTGTTGACTACTTCAAATACCCCTGATATTCCATCTAGATGTCAAGAGAATTTTTAACCCTATCACGAGGCAGCTACTTTTTCTCCTTTGGACACATAATTGCTGATTGGGGTGTGTTTCTCCCATTGATGAGATATCTAACATAGTTACAATGATGAAGGATGATTCAAGAGACAGGCAACTCACCTCCTGTCTCCCCCCCAAAAAAAAAATTACTTATTAATCACTTCTATAGTGATGATAGGTCAGCCCCACAAGGCAGGTGGACATTTTCCTTTTAGGGGAAATTGTGCTTTCTTTCTTTTTCTTTTTTGGTCTTATCTGAGAGAAGGAAGGAAAGGCAGTTTTCATGAACTGTGAAAGTGGGCTGGTGGTGGCAGGACTATTGACATCAACATCAGGAATATGCAGGCAGAAAAAAAATGGCGGTGGAGATGACTGACATGTCGGGAGCCTTGTCACTGAGCGACATAGAGAACAGCTGAGGGTCACATTGGGAGTGTTTATTGGCAAGTTAAAGGACAGTTATCCTCCAGGAAAAGGTGGGGGACTGCTGGATGGGGCTCCCCTGACCAGGAAGTCCTACTGCTATGGGGTTTTTGTCTCCTGGAGCCACCAGCGTGAACATGGAGACCATGTCATCTTGCAGGTGGAAGTGGATGTCTACAATGGCCTGAAATCTTTAACTGCAGGGCAGCACCCACTGAACAGCCGGGGGACCCAGAACACCACTCTCCAATTGGTGCAAATACTGGGATTCAGAGTTGCTCCACACGCCACACAGAAAGGTCAGATTTCACCTGAGATAAGGTGAGGTCTCTGGTCCCACCGAACAGAGAGATGCGCATACTGTGGGAACTGGACTGTGGGTGTGGGGCAGAGCATGATCCCTGAATGTGGAAGGGGGCCCTCAGAGCAATTAACAGAAGGGAACTCTAGAAAGCAACCCATTTGGATCTGAGACAGAAGGACAGCCTGGGAGTTGTTAAAGTGTCCCGGCAGCTCAAACAGGAGTGGGGAAGTGAGAGTGCACAGACTACACTCTTTCCTCTTCAGTCTCTAGCTTCTGATTGCTAAGCCCAATACATAGGGTCACGCAATTGGAGACATCCTTAAAGACTGCAGGGGAAATTTGTTTTTCTGGAACCTGGGGATCAGAGTGCAGAATAACCATCAGAGAACCAGCTTTGGGGCAACCCACACCCACAAACTGTATTAAATACCACAGAGAAAGCAGGATCTAAGCACAGGCTAGAGAGGACCTGTGTTTAGTCTCAGAGGTCAATTCCGAAACATTATCACCCAGTGAATGACTCACAAATTGATTTTCACATAATCATAAAAGAATAAAGAGATTAAGACACACTGTGGAGAACAGTATGGAGTTTCCTCAAAAAACTAAAAATGGATCTCCCATTTGACCCAGCAATCCCACTCTTAGGAATTTATCCTAAGAAATTACAAACACCAATCAGAAAGGATTTATACATCCCTATGTTCATAGCAGCACAATTTAGAATAGCTTCAATTTGGAAACAGCCTAAGTGCCCATCAGCAGATGAGTGGATCAGAAAACTGTGGTACATCTACACAATGGAATTCTATGCTGTCATTAAAAAGAAGGAATTCTTACCATTTGCAGCAACCTGGATGGAACTAGAGAACCTTATGCTTAGTGAAATAAGCCAGTCAATGAAGGAGAAGCACCACATGATCTCACTTATTTGTATATAATAAAGAACATTGCAAACTGATGAACAAAAGGATAGATACAGAGGCAGTAAAGCATCAGACTGTCAAATTATAGCAGGAAGATTAAGGAGAGGTGCGGTAGATAAGAGATCAATCAAAGGATTTGTATAAATGCATATAAGCATAACCAATGAACATAAACACTGGGGGGTTGGGGTATGCCTGGGAGGGAGGGGGGGCAATGATCAGATATGTATACATGTAACACAATAAAAAAGAATATTAAAAAAAAAAAGACACCCTGCCTGCTTAAAAACAACACTGAGCAGCAGTGGAATGCAGGAAACTACAATACCCTCCTGACTGAAAAACAGTAGTGTCAAACAGAACAATAGAGGAAGTTAATGACCTCTACTACTGCCTATTCTATTCTTTTATTTTTTATTTTTTTAATAATTTTTCATATTTTAATTAAAAACCTAATTTTTTTCTTTTTTCCTCAATTGATTTTACCTTTTTAATTATTACATTTTTATTTTCAACTATGATTATTACTACTATTATTTTACCTTTGTGAAAAAAAGAAGTGTCATTTTATTTTCTCTTTATTTTAGATTGGGATTAGAGTTCTACATTCTATTTTCATCTTTCCTTTAGCATAATTTTACTCTATCTCAACTCTTACCTTTATGCCAACAATCTCTTCCTAACTTTCCCCATTTTGTTATCTTGTTTCCCTTTCCCCTTTCCTACTTTAGGTTCTCCCTATTCTTTCTTCTTACCCAGTTAAAATTTCATCCCACTTATATATCTAATTTTGTATTCCCTACTCCAAGTCCATACACATCTCTCTCTTCTCTGTCTTCACCATCCAAAAAATTGTTTTTCCTCTGTTTACTTTTGTTGTTGTTTGCTTGAACATTGATTATATCCATTTTTATATTTTTTTGTGAGATTATTATTGCTTATTCTACTTGTTTTATTTTACTTTTTGTTTGCTTGGTTTTTGTTTTTTTTTTTACCTCTGTTTTTCTTCACCTCCATTGATATTAGTTGTTATTTGTCATTTGTATTAATCTCCAGGTACTTGTTGCAGGCATTTGTTGGGATTAGAGGCTGTTCTATTGGAGTTTTTCCTCACATATATAATTTGTTCCCTTCTTCGTTCTTATTCTCTTTCTTTTCTCTCTTACTTTTTTTTCTTTCTCCCTTCTTCTTCTCCTTCTTCTTCTTCTTCTTCTTCTTCTTCTTCTTCTTCTTCTTCATTTTTTTTCTCCTCTTTTTTCTCCCTTCTCCTAATTTCATTTTGGCACTTCTTTCTTTTCTTTTTTCCTCCTTTCTCTCTTCTTCTTTCTCTACTTATCTCTAATTTGTCTTTCATTGGTGGTCACCTTATTTGTGGTTATTAACATTGTGAATTCATTTCTGTTCAGTGCCTTGTGTGTTGTACCTGGTTGTGTTGTATTTTGTGCCTTTAATTCAATGAAGGAGAGAGAACTACATAACCAGACACCTGGAGAAGAAAGACCATGGGCAGAAAAAGAAACAGCCCACATATGAAAGAAAAACAGGTATCACCAGAAAAGAAAGTAAATGAAATAGAAGCAAACCACCTGCCAGAGAAAGATTACAGAGAAATGGTCATAAGGTGGCTGAAAGAATGGAAGACAAAATTGAAAATATGATTACGAGCCAAGAGGAAATAAAGAAGAACCAAGAGGAAATGAAGAAGAAATGAAAAATTACATCGCTGCTGTAAAGAACTCAATAGAAAGCATCAAAAGTAGACTAATGAAGCAGAGGACCACATCAGTGAGCTAGAAAACAAGGTAGGAAAAAATACCCAAGTACAGCAGCTTCTAGAAAAAAAATTAAAAAGAGAAGAGAGCCTAAGGGAACTTTGGGATAAGACAAAACAAAACAACATCCACATAATAGTGGTTCCAGAAAGAGTAGAAACTGAGCAAAAAATAGAAAACCTGTTTGAAGAAATAATGCCAGAAAACTTCCCTGCTATAGGAAAGAAAAAACCCACACAAATCCAAGAAGCCCAAGATTTCCGGGCAAAATGAACCCAACAAACCAACAACAAGGCACATTATAATTAAAATGGCTAACACCAATGACAAAGTAAGAATCTTAAAAGCAGCCACAGAGAAAAAGAAAGTTACCTACAAATGAACCCCATAACACTAGCAAATGATTTCTCAACAGAAACTGATCAGGACAGAAGATAATGGAATGAAATATACAAAGTCATACAAAGGAAGGGTCTGAATTCAAGAACACTATAGCCAGCAAGGCTTTCAATCAAAATTGAAGGTGAAATCAGGAACTTCACAGACAAAAAAGAACTAAGGGAATTTATTTCCATCAAACCAGAACTGCAAGAAATGTTAAAGGGTCTGGTGTAAAAAAAAGAAATAGGAATCAAAGAAGGAATGCAGGGGTAAAGAACAAAAATGGTGACAAATAAGTACCTATCAATAATAACTTTAAATGTAAACGGATCAAATACTCCAATCAAAAGAACTAGGGTAACGAATTGGATAAGAAAATATAACCCATATATCTGCTATCTACAAGAAACCCACCTCAGAAAAAGAGATGCACACAGACTGAGGGTGGAGGGATGGAAGATGCTGTTTCAGGCAAATGGAAATGAAAAAAAAGTTGGGTTAACAATACTTATATCTGACAAATTAGATCTTAAAGTGAAGGACATAACAACAGGTAAGGAAGGCCACTTCATAATACTAAAGGGAACATTTCAACAAGAAGAAATAACTCTGGTAAACATATACAAACCCAATGTAGGAGCACATAAATACATAAAAAAACTCCTGGAGGATATCAAGGGAGACATTGACTGCAATACAATCATAATAGGAGACTTTAATACACCACTGTCACCAATAAACAAATAATCAGTAAAGAAACATCAATCCTAAATGGCTCACTAGACCAGATGAAATTAATTGACATCTTCAGAACATTTCACTCCAAAGCCACAGAATATAAATTGTTCTCAAGTGCTCATGGGTCATTTTCAAAAATAGACCATATGTGGGTCACAGGAAATACCTCTTCAAATTAATATCAAGCATTTTTTCAGTTCACAGTGGCATAAAACTGGAAATCAACTACAATGAAAACAATACAAAAAGTCAAACACATGGAGACTAAACAGCATGCTATTAAACAAAAACTGGGTAACCAGAGAGATCAAGGAAAAAATAAAAAATATCATGGCAGCAAATGACAATGACAACACAACATTACGAAATTTATGGGACACAGTGAAAGCCTTCTTGAGAGGGAAGTTCATAGCTCTACAAACCTACTGGAAAAAAACAAAACAGGAAACAATGGTAATAAATTACCTAATGCTACAACTCAAAGATCTAGAAAGAGAGCAACAAGAAAAGCCCAGTGTAAGCTGAAGGATGGAAATAATAAAGATCAGAGCAGAGATAAATGAAAATAGAGACCAAAGAAACAATTCAAAAGATCAACAAAACCAAGAGCTGGTACTTTGAAAGGATAAACAAGATTGATGAACCTCTATCCAGGCTCACCAAGAAGCAAAAAGAGGAGATGGAAATGAACAAAATCAGAAATGAAGGAGGAGAAATATTAACAGACCCCACAGAAATACAAAGGATTGTAAAATATACTATGAAGAGCTCTATTCCAACAAACTGGAAAACCTGGAGGAAATGGACATATTCCTAGAAAAATATAACCTTCCAAAACTGAATCACGAAGAATCTAAACATCTCAATAGGCCAATAACTATGGAAGAAATTGAGGCAGTCATTAAAAGCTTTCAGCGAAAAAAAAGCCAGGGACCAGATGGCTACACAGGAGAGTTTTACCAAACATTCAAGGAAGAATTAAAACCTACCCTCCTCAGACTATTCAAAAATATTCAAGAAGAAGGAACACTTCCAAACACCTTCTATGAAGCCAGCACCATCCTAGTACCAAAACCAGATAAAGACAACACAATGAAAGACAATTACAGGCCAATATCTTTCATGAATATAGATGCCAAAATCCCCAACAAAATTCTAGCAAATCGGATCCAGCAGTGCATCTGAAAGATCATATATTATGACCAAGTAGGATTAATCGCAGGAATGTAAGGATGGTACAATATCCACAAATCAATAAATGTGATACATTACATAAACAAACTGAGAAATAAAAATCACATAGTCATATCAATTGATGCAGAAAATGGCTTTGACAAAATCCAACACTCTTTCTTAATAAAAACTCTCAAAAGGTGGGAATAGAAGGATCCTACCTCAACATCATAAAAACCATATATGATAAACCCACAGCTAACATCATACTCAATGGGTAAAATCTAAAACCATTTCCCCTAAGAACAAGAAGAAGACACTCCTGTTCGACATAGTACTGGAAGTATTAGCCATTGCAATTAGACAAGAAGAAGAAATAAAAGACATCCAAATTGGAAAAGAAGAAGTAAAGCTGTCCTTATTTGCAGATTACATGATACTGTATATAAAAAACCCGAAGGACTCCATCCAAAAACTAATAGACTTAGTTAATGAATTTGGCAATATAGTAGGACACAAAATTAATGCCAAGAAATTTATGGCATTTCTATACACTAATAGTGAAATTACAAAAAGAGAGACTAAAAAAGCAATCCCATTTAGCATCGCTCCAAAAAAATTAAGATACCTAGGAATAAACCTAACTAAGAAATTAGAAGACCTATAGTTGAAAACTACAGGACACTGAAAAAAGAGGTAGAGGAAGATGTAAAAAGGTGGGAGAGCATACCATGCTCATGGATTGGGACAATCAACATCATTAAAATGTCCATACTACCCAAAGCAATATATAGATTGAATGCACTACCTATTAAAATACCAATGACGTATTTCACAGACCTAGAAAGAACTCTCCAAAGATTCATCTGGAATTAAAAAAAAAAAGACCCTGAATAGGCACCGCAATCCTGAGAAAGAAGAATAAAGTAGGTGGGATCTCAATACCAGATTTCAAGCTATATTACTAAGCAACTGTTCTCAAAACAGCCTGGACAGGCACTAGAACAGACACATAGACCAATGGAATAGAATAGAGAACCCAGATATCCACCCAAAACACTATGCTCAATTAATATTTGACAAAGGAGGCATGGACATACAATGAGGTCAAGACAGCTTCTTCAATAAATGGTGTTGGGAACATTTTGCCGATACATGCAAAAAAATGAAACTAGACCACGAACTTACACCATACACAAAAATAAATTCCAAATGGATACAGGACTAAAACATAAGACAGGAAACCATAAAAATACTAGAGGAATCCACAGGCAGCACAATCGCAGACATATGCCTAAAGAACTTCTTCACTGACACTGCTCCAAAGGCAATGGAAGCTAAAGAAAAAATAAACAAATGGGACTACATCAAAATAAAAAGTTTTTGTACAGCAAAAGAAACCATCAACAAAACAACAAGAAAGCCCACTGTATGCGAGAACATATTTGCAAATGTTATCACTGATAAAGGTTTATTTTCCAACATCTACATCCAACTTATACTACTTAATAAAAGGAAGATAAAGAACCCAATAAAAAAATGGGTAATGGAACTAAATAGAACCTTTTGGAAAGATGATAGCAGGAAGGCCAATAGACACATGAAAGCATGCTCAAAAACACTAATTATCCGGGAGATGCAAATCAAAATGACAATGCGATACCATCTCACACCTGTCAGAATGGCAATCATCAACAAATCAACAAATGACAAGTGTTGGTGAGAATTTGGAGAAAAAGGAACCCTTGTGCACTGCTGGTGGGAATGCAGACTGGTGCAGCCACTGTGGAGAACAGTATGGAATTTCCTCAAAAAACAAAAAATGGAACTCCCATTTGACCCAGCAATCCCACTCTTAGGAATATATCCTAAGAAACTAGTAACACCAATCAGAAAGGATTTATGCACCCCTATGTTCATAGCAGCACAATTTACAATAGCTACAATTTGGGAACAGCCTAAGTGCCCATCAGCAGATGAGTGGATCAGAAAACTCTGGTACATCTACACAATGGATTTCTATATTGCCATAAAAAAGAAGGAATTCTTACCATTTGCAGCAATCTGGATGGAACTGGAGAGCCTATGCTAAGTGAAATAAGCCCGTCAATGAAGGAGAAACACCACATGATCTCACTCCTTTGTAGATAATAAAGAACATTATAAACTGATGAACAAAAAGATATATTCAGAGGCAGTAAAGCATCAAACAGCCTGTCCAGTTATAGCAGGAAGGTTAAGGAGAGGTGGGGTATATAAGAGATCAACCAAAAGACTTGTATGCATGCATATAAGCATAACCAATGAACATAAGACCCTGGGGAGTTAAGGTATGCCTGGGAATGGGTTGGTGGGGGGCGCACAATGATCAGATATGTATACATGTAACACATTAATAAAAACAAATTAAAAAAAATAAAAAATAAATAAAATAAAATCATTAAAAAAAAAGAAATATGCAGGTGACTGTGAAGCCATGGGCCCTCTGTGTGAAATTCTTTGTGAAGCACAGAATTCTGTTCTGCTCAAGTCACCTTCCCTTGTCCCTCACCTCATTTTCTGTGTTATAAGTTTTTCTATTAATCAGCCAAAAAGCCAAGAACCATATAGAGGACTTCAGAAGATCTGGAAGAGGATAAATCAAGAGGTGCTAACTGGGAGAAGGGTAACTATTTTCTCTCTTTTCCGGGACCAGCGCAGCTAGAGAGCAGGTCCAATTCCTGCGTAGAGGTGGCTTGGGATTGAAAAATAAAAGAAAGAGATAAGACAGAGAGATAGAAAGAAAAGCTGGGGCCGGGTGAACCTCTGCCCTCTTCTGATGGAGAGACAGTGTCCCAGAGCTGATGCAGCATGTTTATTTTTTAACCCCAAATACCAGGAAGTTTCACCAAAAGGTCAGGACAAAAGGAGATTATTTGCATTCTTGTGTAGGCCCTGAGCATTCCTGGCGCTAAACTGGATTTAGATATCAAAACCCACTTCCCCACACCATGGGCTGAAATGAAGGTTAAGCTGACAACCAACCACTGGGTTCAGCTGACAATAATTAAAGAATGCCCATATGCCTTCCCAGGGGGCTCTCTCCATCCCCCCCATTTTTCATTTTTAAATGTAGTCTGTGGACATCAATTTGGAGCCTTCAGACTTGAGATTACCGGAGCTTGCTGATGACTGAAAAAAAGCAGGGTAAGATTAGTAGTACACAAAGGAATCCAATTATGTACCAGGCGGTATTTTTTAATATTTTCCATGGATTAAATTCTTTTAAATCATTAGCAATTCTTTTGCCAATTTTGCCAGAAATATAATTTCATCATGATATTCTGAATAGCTTGCACATGTTTGTGTAGCTCTATACTGATATTATTATGATGCCATATTCCCTGTAGGTGCATCTTGATTTTATTCCAATCTCATAGAGAACTGTTATAGTGGGTTGAAGTCACACAAATATATGTAAAAGCAGCATGGCATTGCAGCTGCTGTCTAATTTTGGTACTCTCTAATTGATTATGTAGTCCTATCACTACAACTTCCAAAGCATTTAGCTTTGTTTCTAGTCCTTTGTCTATATCTTCTTGATCATGAAATGTAGTTGAGGTGTTCTGAGCCAATTCATTGACAAACTTTGCATTCTGGATGCTTTGGTTCAAAACAAGAGAAGCAGTCACAACAGATGCAATAACAGTAACTAGAGTAACAATACCAAAAATAGTAAGTCCCAAAGTATGCTTTTCCCAGGAAAGTTGATTGTGTAATACCTGCAATGCCTGGAGGCCTGCATCATGAAATCATTTCCCTGTTATGTTGGTAGGAAGCATAATAAAAGAAAGCTGCTTTAAAATTAATGTATCTTCATTCAGGTTATACCTGGAAACACAGCTAGTAAGGTTACAGTAATGGCATTGGACAGCATAATGAGTGTTTAGTCTGGTGATATTCACATTTCAGTCACCAATACACATGGGGGCTAGACACAGGCTCGTAAGTCATAGCAAGGGTTCAACGTGCATGCTCCTTTAGTATTAGCTAAGAAATGGCCAGTAAATGCTACAGATCTTCCTGTAAATGTCCTGTTTTCATGGTTAGGGCATTACCTACAAAACCTCCTGGTGACATAAGCTCATGATAGGGATATTTAGCATCAAGCCTGTGGGACCAATCTAATACATACAAGTCAGAGCCAGAAATATTATGTCTTACTGGTACAGGATTAGCACAATCTTGCCATTGAGAAAATGCTCCCAACTCATTAGTGGTGCTCTTAGGGCAGGAGGGGAGCAGAGGATGCTTATCAGACAGCCATTGGTGGCCTTAGGAAATCATAGTTTAGTAACTGTCTGAACATATTTTCTCATTTCCCAGAAGCTTTCAATATTAGCAGTGTTTGTGCCTCCATAGGACATCTTATTTTCTTGGTCAAGCTGCAAAATTCTGAAGTCTACCTTTTTGATAAACAAATAGGGAGCTCCCCACTAAAGCAATTACAAGTATAATCACCTTGGGAAGAAGGAGTTATATGCTTGTCGGAGCTACCCCCGACCATATTAGTTTTTTTAGTAAACACTGGTGCTGATTCCCCAATCCAGGTGGCTGGATTGACCATAGTGGGGTCTGAAACATAAGTACAGTAAGTTTCTGCTGCAGCCATACTTACCTAGCAGCTGACAAGTGACATCATAGCAAGAAAAACGTTGGAGGAGGTAACTTGAACCGCCTGTTCTTCCACCACTTGCTAAGCATTGGTGGTCAGCTTCTTCAGTTGACCCCATAGTGGGACCTCAGTGCCTTGTGTAGCCTTCAGTTTTCTTCTTCTTCCACTTTGCTGTCATTGGGGCAACTTTCAGTCCTTTTGAGTGAAGGGATAAGAAGCTTCTCTGGGCCCATTGTGGTGACACACATAATGCTCTGGCACCCCAATTGGCTGTGTTGCTCCTTCTGGAAAGATATAAAACACAAACTCTTCCCCACATTATTAATCTGATAAAACTCTTGTCTGGTTTGTGCTTCCTTCCACCTAACTTGGTGGAGGCTATTGTATAGGAGGTCTGATGTCTTTCGGCTACTGTACAATCCTTTGCATTACAATTCAAAAATTTTAAAGTATAAAGAGAATGACTGAGTTTGTTTTGAAGTGACACATAACATCTGTCTCCCCCATTTTTGTTTTAGTAAGTGCATTTTATGACTACAATTGGCTCTTTCCACTATTGAGTGACATCCATTTTGCCAGATTTGATTAGGTTTAAGTCCTCAGGGATTTATTCCTAAAGTTGGCACAGGGAGGTGGATAACACACTGAGAACACTGCTTCCAATAAAACATGGAAATTGTTGTCCTCAAATAACATTTTGAAGGCTGAAATATAAATGAAAAAGTTCCTCTGAATTAGTGTACCCAAAGTAGCTGTTTCAATCATTTTGACCATACTTACCACATAAGCACTATCACTATAGATTGATGGGCTCCGTAGCAAAATCTGTTAAGGTATAAATAAGAGCTTGTATTTCTACTGAAATATAAGGGATTCGAAGGACCTTTGCTCCCCTGATGCAGTAGATCCAGTCTTTCCAGAACTGAATCCATCTGTAAAAATCGTTAATATCTGAGGTATAACATCTCTTTTAATGTGGCAGTTAATACCATTCTCTGTTTTAGAAATAAGACAAGCCCCCTAAGTCAGAGGTCCTAGTAGAACACAAAACATCAAACATTTTGACTTCTATGCAGAAGGGTGCACACACATGGTCTGGAAGCGGGTGCACGCTGACTTTCTTTGCCCTTGGTCCAGGGCAACCTGCAGCGATGCATAGCTGCTGACTGCTAGTATGGCAAGGCGTCTTCACTATCTTTATTTCTGGACTATTTCTCCTCTGTTCTTGTGGGCCACTGCTATTTCTGTGGCTGGAGCAGTCCTGTCAATTTCTCTCTGGGATCTGTTGTTGCAGGAATCCACAGGGGCTTGGAGTTTCCTGGAAATATACAAACATATTCTCAACCAAAGGTTAATAAAGAAATCTTTTCTATAAATTAGACTTGGGATCCTTTTGATTTTTTTCCAAAATATTTTCTTTTGGCTTATTTTAACACCATAAGATTTTATGGGTGTCTTGTTATCAGCATTATCAATGAAAAATAATTTTTAAAGTAAAAAATTGTAAAACAATTAGGGCTTGATGTAATTTATTTACAGGATATTTCTTTAAGGATATTATTCTACTATCCCCCATTTTTATTTTATTATTATGAAGCATTTGTGAAAATATTTAATGCAGTTTGCCAAGACCGGTTTGGCTCAGTAGATAGAGTGTCATCCTGTGAACTGAAAAGTCTCAGGTTCAATTTCGGTCAAGGGCATGTACCTCGACTGTGGGCACATCCCTAGTGGAGGGTGTGCAGGAGGCAGCTGATCAATGTTTCTTTCTCATCAATGTTTCTAGCTCTCTGTCCCTCTCCCTTTCTCTCTGTAAAAAAATCAATAAAATATATTTAAAAAACTTTTCAATGCAGTCTTGATAACTTTTTATTTCTAATTTTTGCACAGAAATATGACTACTTTCGATTCATAGCATGTTTAGCAATTTTACTAAGATATGAACCATGAATAAAAATTTTTATTAATACTTCAGGAACAATTTTTTTTTGTCCAGTACAATTATGTTTTTATGAATAGTCACTTATTTCAATTAGCCAATTTAAGTTAGTCTGAAAAAAGTTTAAATTATTACCTTTAACTTTATTTGTCCTAGATTATGGACAGTTAATGACATTAAGTTTATGCAATTTGTCTTTAACCTTACATAACATTTATCAGGGAGGCAAAAACACAAATTATTTACTTTAGTTTATGAGGCCAAATATATCAATTTTTAATTAGTTCTTAAGATGTCTTTATTTCCTTCCAAAATAACTTTCAGGCTACAGAGAGTTTTATTTAAAAACCTTTGTTTTTATACCAGCCTACAGGGCTGCTACTTAAAAGTGGCAGATATTGCCAAATAGCCATATTATAAGAAATCTCATTACAATTAAGTTGACTACTATTTTACTGTCAGATTTAGTACTTTAACAACAATCTTAGTTTATACTGTAAATATTAGTGGAAGATATTTAAAAATTTTCAAATTTATCCCTTTTAATAAGCTAGAATTTTATTTTTAAAGAGTATAGGCGGCATAGGTAAACACCTACACTGCTGCCTCACACAACAACTTCAAAACCACAACTAAAAGACAGAACGGACATCATCCAGAACCACAGGAAAGCTGGCTGAGTGGAAATTCTACAACTAGAAGGAAAGAGAGGGGCTCACGGAGAGGCAGAGGAGCTACAAAAAGCTGAGGTATGGAGATGTGCGCACGCGTGGAGAGAGCGGGTGCCAGAGTACCTGGCTGGTTTTCTCTGGCATGAGGGAAACGGAGACTCTCAAAGCCATTGAACCCCTTATCTTACGACACTAAACCCTAGATCCAGCCGAAACTCATACAGGGGGAGTTTGGACTGTGAAAAGGGAGAGGTGCATGGAAATTTAGGGGAGTCGTACTGTGCAGAGGACAGATTGCTGATTGTGCCGCTGGCTTTCACGAGCAGGCGGGAGACAGACCCTCCCAACTGTGCCACTTCTGACTCCACTAAGTCCCTGTTTAGGGTGAAACCCTGGGGACCTAGACTCATGTAGTCCTGGAGCACAGGGGAGCCAGAGGGGCAGTGATCTAGAGGCACTGCGGGTGCCCGCCCACAAGGACCGCTCCAGTGATTACCCAGTCACGTGAGATTCAGGGGTTGTGGAGGGTGGGGCCAACTGCAAGGCAAGGCGGTCCCTTAAGCCTGAGACTCCACCCATCCCAAGCTCAACAGAGAGGCTTCTGCGGTCTTGCAAGTCTGGCATAATAAGGCTGAATCCAACACAGAAGTTCTCCCAGCATAGTGAAAATGCCGAGATAAGGGAAGGGATCACAAACAAAAAAAATGGGGGAAAGCAAACTACTGCATATAGAGTTCAAAACCACGCTTATAAGGTTTTTCAAGAATATCCTAGAAAAGTTGGATAAAGTTAGCTAGAGCCAAGAGGAGATGAAAAAGGACCAACTAGAGATGCAAAAGAGCCAACTAGAGATGGAAAAGGTCCAACTAGAGATGAAAAAGGACCACCTAGAAATTAAACATACACTGACTGAAATAAAAAATATTATACGGAGTCCTAACAGCAGACTAGAGAAAGGCAAGAATCAAGTAAAAAATTTGAAATATAAAGAAGCAGAAAACATTCAACTGGAAAAGCAAGAAGAGAAAAGAATCCAAAAATGTGAAGATAATGTAAGGAGCCTCTGGGACAGCTTCAAGTGTACCAACATCAGAATTGTGGGCGTGCCAGAAGAAGAGAGAGAGCAAGATACTGAAAACCTATTTAAAAAATAATGACTGAAAACTTCCCACATCGGGTAAAAGAAATAGACTTACAAGTCCAGGAAGCACACAGAACCCCATATAAAAGGAATCCAAAGAGCGCTACACCAAGACACATCATAATTAAAATACCGAGAGCAAAACACAAAGAGAGAATATTAAAAGCAGCAAGAGAAAAACAGTTCATTACCTACAAGGGAGCACCCACACGACTGTCAGCTGATTTCTCAATAGAAACGATGCAGGCCAGAGGGGAATGGCAAGAAATATTCAACGTGATGGTTAGCAAGAACCTACAACCAAGAATAATCTATCCAGCAAAGCTATCATTCAGAATTGAAGGGGAGATAAAGAGCTTCACAGATAAGAAAAAGCTAAAGGAGTTCATCAACTCCAAACCAGTATTATACTA